>VXBA01004912.1:848419-963898 GCA_013399895.1 Serilophus lunatus
GGAGTACCGGGGCCAGCGGGGGCTCTCCACGGACCCAGTCCGTCCGGCGGCCACGCCTTGCCGAGGGGCTTCGGGGCGGCCCGGCCCCCGGAGGGGGGTGCGGCCGCGGGACGGGGCGGAACGGGACGGGCAGGGGCTCCTCGGAGCCGGGAGGTCCCGGTACCGGGACATGTGAGCGTGCGGGTTGGCCCTTGCGCTCTCTCCAGTTCGGGTGAATCCTGCTTGTTTCTACTGTTTGTTTTTTTGGGGTTTCTTTGTTTGTTTGTTTGTTTTTTCTTGTGAGTGAGTTTCGGGGTAAGAAACGCGTGCGGAGCAGTCGGGATGCCTGGAGCGCGTCGTGCCCGCGGTGAGACCGGCTGGGCGCTCCCGGAGTGGGGCAGAGCACTGCCCGCCCGAGGGACCGTGGCCTCGGCAGGACATGTGTGAACTCTCACCGTGCCCACAACGTCCCAGAGTACACTCACACCCTGCCTGCTAATGCTAAGTGCTAACAAATTTGCTTGATGTCTGTAATGCTTTCCTTATCTTGGTATCGAATGACTATATCACCTTAATTTCAAGCCCTGCCAAAACTCATTCATGCAGCTACTAAGTTAATTTTGAGTTGCCACTTTGCTGCTCTTAGAACTGCTGAGAAAAAGAGAGTGAGTGAGGTTGCACCATACTGATTTTTATGGCCTTATAAAGTTTTATTATGTTAAAATAGGGAAATTGAATGATGCTTTAGCTTTGAAAGCTAAATTATTTGCTAATATATTGATACGGTGTTTAGTCATTGAAATATTATTCTCATCACTTGCAGTACCTCCCTTCTGCCGGCCACAAAATGAGCTGGATATTACTCACTTCATGGATTGCTAATGTCAGTTCATTACTTCTGATGGCACAAAGTCCAAACACAATTTGATTATGAACCATTCCCCCTTCTGTTATTAATCTTGTTTTCATTATTGTAATGCTCCTGCATAGATATTGTCTGTTGGATGATGATTGCCACAAAAATCGTTAGCTCTTATTTGTTTTCAAAATATCAGAGCTTTTAGATTTGACTACAGTAATTAAATTTAGCATTTTGTTTCTCTGGTCCTTTAATATCCTCTTCCTTTAACTAAAGGAAGTTAAAAATGGTTGGGGTCCTGTACTGATACCATGTTTAAACTGAAGCATTATCATCCAGTGGGTAGCCCCTATGCATGAGATTAGATTGAATGTTTACAGCTCCCGCTGATCCTTTAACCTATTGCTTAAAAAAAAACACAACCTCCTCCCATGGAGTTTGCTGAGGACTGTAAACCTCAGGATGCAGTGGGACTTTGACTGTTCCAGTGGCTTGAAATGGAAGAAAACTAAGATGGAACCTAACACTGAAGTAGATCTCTTGCATCCATGCACTCTGAGAATGTTCAGAGTGAAGCTGGAGCATCCCGTAAGCGGGGCTGGCCAGTTTAGTCTGCAGAGAGTCAAAATGTCAAGATCAGCTGAATAATGATCAGCTGATAAAATGTCAGTGTGGACACCCAATATGCATTTATCAGGAGAGGGAGATCAGGTACCAATACTACATAGTACTGTTTCTCTACTGCACGTAGAAGTTTTACAAAGGTCAAGCAGTCCAGAGGCATCAAGTGTCTCTGAAAGCTGTCTTGCTTTATTGGGAAAGTTGTCACTGGATAACAGTCAGAGAGAAAGTCTTTGTAGAAACAAAGGAAGCAGTTACCTAGCCTTTCAGAGAGTAAGGACTAAAAAGTGGCCTCAAAATATGCATCTCATGTGGCTGGCTTGCAGTTTTCCTGTCTGTAGCTTAGGGCTGATGCTCGTTTTGTGAGGTACCAAGATATACTCTTTGTTTCCAGCATTTAAATAGGATAGAATTGATTTCACCTAACATGTCTGTATCTGAAGTTGTATAACTGAGTTCCCATTGTAGTCGGTGGAAACTTAGCCAGTAGAATCAACAGAGTTTGGAGACCAAACTGTCTTATGTTAAGGGAGATACTGAGCAGGTCAGGCGAATCAATTTTTGATTGCTTTGACTGGTTAAAATGAAATTGTAGCATCTAGCTGAGTTTCCCATAGTTGTATTCTACACATCAACTTAGGTGAAGCCCACCTAAGCTGATGTCTTGTGTCTTTCTTACTCATGGAAGCACACAACAGAGAAAGAAATGGACTGATTGTTAGAGAAGGCTTTTGATTTTTAGTCTGCATCTATCATAGCTGGAACTAAAGAGACCCTTCCTCCCCTGCCCTGGGAGGTTTCTTGCAGATGGGAAGGACAGTTCTAGGAAAACACTGGGGAATATATGGAGTGGAAAGCAGTAAGCAAACAGATGTACAATCAAATAGGATAATTCAGATAGACACACAGATAGTACAAAAATTCTGTAATTATGCAAATTTGTTGTTGTTTTAGAGTGAAATTATAATGCTAAGTGCATTCAGCTTTTGACAAATGAAGTAAAAAATTCACCCTGTTGTGTTCCAAACACTTGTCTTTAACTAATTGCCATACTAGATAACCTGCTTGTATTGAGGCTAGATTTGAGTATTGTTCCCATTCAGATATAAGTTGTATCATCATCAAAATCGGAGGCTGGATATTCTCCTGGAATTAAATGGCAGTGATGTTGGAAGTTCCAGACCAAAACTTACTCTTTGAATGATGGATAAGATAATGTGCTGCATAAATTACTCATTTCATCTACATTTATACTAACTGAGCTGCAATCCATGTTCTTAGTTGAATAATCAAATTATTTGGACATTTAGCTAGGTGTAAATGTGATGAAGGGCATATCATAGCCTCATGCTCTTGGCTTGTTTTGAGAATTCCATGCACCAACTTTCAATTTTCTTATTAAGTACTTGTCAGTGCTGCATAAACTCAGGAAATAAGAAGAAATGTGTTCTGGGATTTTATT
Source organism: Serilophus lunatus (assembly GCA_013399895.1). Lineage (NCBI taxonomy): Eukaryota > Metazoa > Chordata > Aves > Passeriformes > Eurylaimidae > Serilophus > Serilophus lunatus. The sequence continues at coordinate 851,341 of VXBA01004912.1, forward strand.
GTGCTATTGCATTGAGTATTTCAAGGTCTTGGTGTGCCTTGTGATCAGTAGCAGATCAAAGAACTTCTAAATTAGGTATTTGATAAAGGTGGTGAAAAAGTGAGGTGAGATGGGTTTCTTTCTTTGATATTACACAGCATTGTTTGTGGTTTTGGTTTTTTGGTTGTTGTAGGGTGATTGTATTTTCTGGCATCCATTAGGCAAGAGGTTTAAGTTTCACAGTCTGAAGGAGTGCAAGTGTCACCTCCAGATAGGTAACAGATCTGATGGGCAGTGTAAGCTGGTGTTCCTGGCACTTGACATCTACCAGTCGTGACACGTGTGAAGATATATGGCAAATTACAGGGTAGGATACGTGCAGGCAGGAGCTATCTAGTTAAACACAAGTAATATTTGCAATGGGGAGGAGGAAGTGGTGTGGAAAATAAAACAAAAGGCAACCTCAGTACATGGGCTTTGAACTGAACTGATGAGGTCCTGATTCCAGTGTTCAATTCCAGAAGATGGTGGTAGCCAGGAGACAAGATGCTGATGGGAACGTAAAGGCTGGATTTGTTGTAGTTATATATGAAGAAGTGTCTGGTGTGCTGATCATGTCGGCTCCCTTTGTGGGGAAAGATGAATAACACGAGGCAAGGTTACAACAGTAAAAATATTGGATTAACGTGTAAATGTTCTATGTGAAATTCAGGCTCCATTGTTCTTCCAACACAAACTATAAGCAAAACCTATTGTTTATTCCCATTTGACTGTGTTGTCTATAATGCTCTGTGGCCTTGACTGCCAAGCCCTCCACAGGGCAATTGGTTTGTGTCTGAAGCTTTGAGTGTGATAAATGTACTTAATTGAATTGCCTTTGCAGTGATCAGATAGTCCACAGAAAATATACTGTGATCTTCACGAACCTTCCCCTTCCCTCTCCAAAGTAACTGTATACTGAAAATGATGGAAAATGCAGTGGTCTGCTAAACAGGGCATCTCTGGGTATCTCTAATATGTGGCCTGAGGTCTCCTGTGTATGTTTGATGTGAAACAAAAAGTCACATAAGACAGCCTTATAGGAATTCTCACCCAGTTTCTTTTTATTACTAACACCAGATGCTACTCTCAGAGGAAAAAACCAAAACAACCAAACAAAAACCCAAACCAACAAAACAACGCAAACAAACTCCAGAAAAATTACAAAAACTCCAACCACATTGTCTTGTTGTATTCGAACTCCAAATCTATTTTTATCCTGTCCCAAATACTCTGAATTTAATCACTTTAAGTGTCATGATTTCTTTGTCTCTCTCAAATTTACAGGACAGCATACTCTGTGATTTAAACTTTACTTCATGAGCTCATTAAAAACTGTAACAGCACGACAGGCAGTCACTCAATCCCCTCTTGACCAGGTCAATCTATCACGTGAATTCATTTATTCACCATTCAAATCATAAGGTTTCATAACTTATAACTTTTGCTGTAAGTGCTTTTAACTTGTGCACTTAAAAGCAAAACCAAAAGAACATAACCTAGCTGGGGGTAAGAAACTGCTTATTCCTTCTCCTCAGTCACAGTGCAGGTGTCTCCTGTGTTACACCAAGGAGTAAGAGAGTCTCACCAGTCCAGCTGCTGTTGCATCTGCAAAAGCTTTTGGGGTAAGCTGATGTTTTATACCTTCCATCTTGGAGGTTTGGCCTCTACCATTGTCATGTTAGTGGATTCTGGGGAAATTGAAATAGATAGTAGGAGAAAGAGATTTGAGGGTGATGATGGTGCATAATGGCTCTTGAGCTTTTTCAGGCCACCTGTCTGCCTACTTGGTGCTCTTCCTTTGAAGTACTGATGTTGCTCCCAGCATCCATCAGGTCTGCCAGGAGTTGGATTAGCCAAAATCTGGGCAGAAATGGAGTGAACTGTCATGCTGAGCACAGGAGAAGTATTTTAAGTGTTTTTTCCACTAGCGGTTCACGAGTGCATTCCCAGAGGTTTGGATTAAGTTTTAAGTTGTGGTGTTTTTTATGTAACTTTCAGGTGATGAGAGGTACAATAGAATATCCAGTTAGCTGGGCATCCAGACGTATACCAGAGACAGTCCAATTTATTGCTAAAATATGAGATTAAATCATTATCATCTTTCTCAACTTCACTGAGTTGTAATAAAACATTATTTATCACCCACAACAGAACAATTGAAATCATTCTGTTTAATATATTTTTAATAATAGAAGTGGAACCTAAACAATTTATCTGCAGGGGTTTGTTCTTAAACTTGGTGAACATGAGGAAACATGGTGTTCAGTATAACTTAAGTTATGATTTTGAAGCTGTAAATTGAAATAATTATTCACGTTAATTCTGGAATAGCACTCTTAAATTATTGAACAAAGTATGACAGCTATTGAATGGGGTTTTTTGTGAAATATGTGGTGACTTTTCTTAAGATGATATGCAATTGGTGTGATTTTTCAGAGGAAGGCTCAAGCATAGGGCACTTTGTCCAGCACTTTTTTCTGGTAGCCACAGAGCTATGCCACAGAGGATCGTGTTTCCTCTGCCCTTTAACAGTTCTCATTGTACCAGTGTCTGCAGACAAGCAATTGATACTGGGAGTCAATGAATTTCAGCTGCATTCTGCCAATGTATAGGGAATTAATGAAGCCTTTCTTCAACTCTGCATATCTCCTACTGTAAACTGGGTCAGAAGCTCCTGTATTTTCTTGTAAGTTGAGACAACAGGCATAAGATTTTGATGGAAAATTACATATTTTGTAGAAAATTACCTGTATGCAAACAGGCTTCAGTATGATTTACATGCCTTAGTTCTTATGAAGGCACCCATTGATAACTTTGATCTTTTTCAAGAGAAAAAAAAGTAAACTAGTTACAGATTTAGTATCCAGTAAAATCTTGAACAAATAGCCTCAATTTTAAAAACTAAAGCTCAGAGAAATTTTGAAATTCCGTCAGTATTGAATCCCTCAAATCAAGAGTTTGGGATTGTGAACCCCAATACTTTTTATCATCCCCAATTTGATTATTGTTTTGTACTGTCCCAAAGATATAAAGATTCTTTGCAATTAGCTCATAAGTGATTAAAAATCCCAACACCATGATTGTATTTGAGCACTACTTTAAAGCGAGAGAAAAAGAAAGTTAAAAAAAAAGATATTGCCACTCATTTGTGTTGTTTTAGGGGGGAAGAAATGTTTTTTGTGAAAGTGATGAATTTCCCTAGGTATGGATAAAGATTAGGCATGAGATGGAAAGGTAATGCCTTAGGAAGAGAGTGCAGTCAATCTCCTGACTGAGTTGAGTCTGTGAATCCCAGGGAGAGGTTTGGACAGAAGAAAGAAGCAAATTTTTAACCTGAAACAGAAAATTGAGGATTTCCTTAGTACAGCTATATGTCTCTGGATGTTGATACTCTATCTTCACTTTGACCTTAACCTGGAGTAGTGTTAAAGGAGATTTCATTGTAGCAGATAAATTTGGGTACTTTTGTTCCCATAGTACTTGAAATCAATGTGGTGGGCCAGTAGTGGTTGCAGTACCAAGTACGCAACAGACTGCTTCTGGTTTCCTGGTGTAAGTGAATTGTATCCATCATTGACCAGGGTGTAGGTGTAACCTGGTCAGTGATGGATGCAATTCCATCACTGTAAAAGGCATTTCCTTTACGTAAACCAGTTGTTAATGAATGTACATTGGTCAATGTGTTTTCCATGACTGGGAATGCTTCACTGTCAGAGGACCGTGGTATTGTGAAGAGATCTGCCACTTTGTTCTGCTGGGCCTTATGAGGTGCATGCAATAATTCAAATGCCAAGAATAGGGTTGTAAAATTTATTGTTTGCTGTAAGAATTTGAATGAACCTATTGCCACTCTTTAAGATGTCTTGTTTTGTGTGGGGTTTTTTCCCCTTCTTGCCTAATTCTTGGTAATGATGCCAAATTATTTGGGATTTTATGAACATGAGCATCATTCCCCTGCCCTTCCAAAATCCCAAAGTGACATTATATTTTTGTTGAAGTGCCTGGGAAAGCTTCCACTGGCTTCACTCAAGCTTGAAATTGGTTCAAATTTTCATTTGAATTTCTCTTCATTTAATATTGTGTTGACTGCACATACCTGTATTGAGTGCAGCAGTTCTTGTTCATTATGCTTTCTGTGCATGCATACTGTATTTCTAGTTTGAGACTGGAATGTGTATTTCTTTTTGCATTTATAGGAAACTAATTGCTATTAACCATTTGCTGAGTGAACACTGAGATCTCTTTTTCCTAGGAGCCATCATTTGAGATGCTTCCGTTGACTGGGAAAACAATAATATTTGACAGCTTTCCTGATCCTTCAGATACCTGGGAAATAATTGAGACTATTGGCAAAGGAACATATGGAAAAGTTTTCAAGGTGTTAAATAAGAAAAATGGCAGCAAAGCAGCAGTCAAGATTTTGGATCCTGTTCACGTAAGCTACTTAAATTACTTGGTTTGTGCTTATTTAACTGTGAGTTTATGTAGCCTTTTTTTCTCTTAACCTTTGTAGATCATTTGCATTAGAAGTAACAGTGAAATAAACTGCTTCAGCCTGCTAACTACCAGGCTAGCTGTCAATGCATTTTTCTTATCATAAGTGATCTTTGAAGTGATAGCATGTGGTAGAAGTCAGAAGTATACCTAAACTTTGTTACTTTAACTTTTGGTTCTTCCTTGTTTCGTATTTTCAGAAGCAGAACTGATTGCTTTCCTTTTCAGTACTAGGAGTCCTAGCTTATTCTATTCTTACTGTTGCTCTCTTTCCTTTTTTTCCTTTTGAGATATTAGCCAGTAAGAAAGTTATATACTTCTAAGTACTTAAGATGTACCTTCAGTCGTCTGAGTACATGCTTATAGCTGACTTACATGCTATGAGTGATACTTCAAAAATAACATAACATACTTTGTTATTGTTCATTCTGGGTTTTCAGAATGTGCCAAAATCTGTAGATATCACAAAGGGATCCACTTTTTCAAATGGAAAGTGCAAAGGCAGTAGCCCAGACATACAGGTGGCTGGGAGGTGAAATTTTTATGTTGTAGAGTATGGGGTTTTTTTTTTCTCAATAACTGACATTTGTTGGGTGGAAGATTAGTGCTCGAAGAGTAGGGAGGAACATCAGTCTGTTTTGTAAAGGCATACATACCCAAATGACTTCAGTGATGCTGCATGTGGCTTGGGATTTTTCTCAAGAACAGTAACCCACAAAACATGGAAAAGCAGCTGTTCCTGTTTCAGTGGCCTATTTGAGTTCATCTTCTGCACTCTCAGTATAGTGTTGTGAGGTGTGTGCTTCCATTGCATGACCTCTTGACAGGAAGGGAAGAGCACGTGTGGAACCCTTCAGTTCTGGAGTTGCACAGCTGTTTGGGGCTCTGTCTACCTCTGCATAACACAGAGCATCAAATTATGATCCCAGGGCCTGGAAGGACATGAAATGTGTTGGTGAAAACAAAGTGTCTTGCATTATTTTCGCTGTATTTTCTTGTTGATCTGCTTTTTGTTTCAGCATTTTCTCAAAGCAACAAAGGGATGCTTATCTCAATTCAATACCACATACCTCTCCCAGAGTAAACATAATTTGCAGCCAACTGATAAGGATCTTGATGAATTCAAATGTACTGGAAACTATTTTTGACTCTTTTGCTTTCCGTAAACAAGGTTCTTGTCCTTACAATGAATAGGCAGGTCTTCCTTGGCAATGATGTTCATCTAAATGTCTGTTTAGCAGGAAGTGCTTCTGCTTTCATCTGTTTCACAAGTGATCAGGAATGACTCTTAAGTGGCAGCTGGCTATGACAGGAATTACTGAAGGAATCAGGAAAAATTTCGATGATTGTACACTTTGGAGGTTGTAGGAAAAGATTAAAGGATGATGGTGGGAAGAAAGAAGAGATAGTAAAGCTGATGTCAAAGGAAAGAGAAATAGATTAAGTAGGAAAAAAGGAAACACAATATAAAGAAGATAGAAGAAAAATAATGGATAAAGATGCAATATAAGAAACAGAAGAAGGGAAAAGATATAACTGATGAAAACAAACTCCTTATTTTAATGAAAAATTGGAAGTAATGCAGTCAACATCACACTCCAAGACTTGACTCTTTTAACTGAATGGATTATTCTTTTTAATCTAAGAACATTATTCTTTTCCCTCTCCTATTTACACGATGTCTGGAGTAGCTGCTGTACCTCCATTTTACTGCTAAAATGTCAATCCTATATTAGAAATAGGGTGAAAACAATAAACGGATTCTTTTTGCTTAAACTGAAAGTATTATTAACGGCTGCAGAGGGAGCCATTGCAATGAAGAAAAAGATACTTTATGTATTTTCTTCTTTACATTTTACAGTTTTTTTCTTGGAAGATGGTTCCAGAATTTTGCCACTTGAGAGGTGGACTGGAAACAAAGCAGAAAAAAAGTGGTTTTATAGAATTTGGTTCAACTGATATTTCCAAATTAGACAGGGAGCTTACAGTATCATGGGTGAAATAAGACTGAAATAAGCATTTCTGTTTAATCCTTTAGAGCTCAGATACTTTTTGTTGAATAACAGCTCAAGTTTTTGAAACTGAGGAAAGTGAAGGTGTTGAAATGAGAGTATATGAAGATGGAATTGAGAAGCTCTTAGTCTTGTTCTCAGGGCTATAAGTAAATAATATTGTACTTTAGAACTCTTAGCCAAATTATCCTATATTTAGGATGAAAATATTTTCTCTACCATTTCTAGTAGAGTACTTTTACGAAGGTAAATATGTTAATTTCAATCAAATAATTCTAGTTATCTTCTTTCATAAAGTACAGAGGAAGATTTTTCTTTTTAGTAGGAACGGAATGAATATTCACATAATTTCTCCTTATAGTTATAAAAATCTCATAAAATCTGAGTATCTCAAGAGACAGAAACCTCTATTAAATCATAGTGGGGTAGTGGGCTAATTTTCTTTCAGTTTCCCCTAGGCATTCAGAACTACTGTATGTTTTGTGTTTAGTTTCTTTTTTTTTGACTGTTAGTTTGTGGTTTTATCCTTTTTATTTTTTTTTGCAAATGCATTTTCTCTCTTCATCCCTGCTTCTAACTTTTCTCTTTCCACTCTCTGCCACCTTCACTACCTTGGTTCTTTCTTCCTTCTTTCTTTGTATGTTTTTTCTGTATTCTATTTTGTGCTTATGGGAAAATGAACTTAAAATGAGTATGTCCTTTTTCTGCAAGAGAAAAATTTTTACTGTTTTTCAGTAGCTTCAATAACAAGATTGCTATAACCTTTTCCTGTGAGAAGACTTACTCTTTTAATCTCAATATCAAAGTTTAGTGACCTGATTTCCTGAAGGTACTGGTGGCAGACAAAGTTCTTGGAGGTCAGTCAAACTGGTCTCAAGACAAGAGGTTTGTGTGAGGAACTTGAGTTGGATATTGGAGGAACCTGTATAAGAAACAAGTGAGCAAATTACTCTTAGGGCAGATGTGTTGAACAGAATGAGAAGGAGCGTTGTTAATTGGGAATACAAAGCATCCCCTTTATCTGCCATGATCACTTCTAATTGACAGTTGTGAGATAGGTTTTTGGTACTGAGTAGATGCTTTTCATTTATATAAATTCCCTTCATATGGATAGTGGAATTCATAAGTTAGTCCTCTTCTAGAATTTTCATTTCTTTTTGTGTAGTTGTAAATAGCATATTGTATTAAAATATTTTAAATCTGGAAACAAATATGGATGTCACCAGCTCCTGTGACAGTAGAAAATGAGAAAAATTCCCAGATGATTCTAAAAATTGAGATTGTAAATAAGATATAGGTGTAGTCATACTTGTTTGTGCACAGAGGTAATTCAAACTGCACCATCTCTAGCTGGGGATACCCTTAAGACTAAAGGAGTAATGTGTAACTTCCTAAGGTACCTGCATACCTACCTACTTATGAATTTCACTGGCTTTGCCTTGAAATCACAGAATGGTTAAGGTTGGAAGGGACCAGTGATGGGGTCAGCTGCTCCAACCTGCCTGCCCCATATCTCCAGAGAGGAAGCCTTTCTGGGCGATCTGTTCCAGTGCACAATCACCCACACAGTAAAGAAGTTCTTCCTCATGTTTGTGTGGAGCTTCCTGTGCATCAGTTTCTGCCCATTGCCTTTGTTCCTATTGTTGGGCACCACTGGCAAGAGCCTGACTCTGCCATTCCTTCAGATACTTATAGACATTGACAAGGTCCCCTCTCTGTCATCTCTTCTTGAGGCTGAACAGGCCCAGCACCATCAGCCTTTCCTCATAAGAGAGATGCTCCAGTCCTTTAATCATCTTTATCACCCTCCACTGGACCAGCTTCAGGAGCTTCATGTCTCTCTTGTACTGAGGAGTCAAGAACTGGCATCACCAGGGCTGAGTAGAGGGGCAGGTTCACCTTCCTTGACCTGCTGGCAATGCTATTCCTAAGGCACCCCAGGATACCATTGGTCTTCTTGGCCACAAAGGCACATTGCTGGCTCCTGGACAGCTTCTTCACCAGGACCCCTGCTCCTTCCCCATTCTGCTGAGGGCTGCTGTGTCATACCTTGTATGATTACTGTTTTGTAATGAGTGAACAGAATTAAGTTTTTAGTCATCTAAATGGTGCGTTCATATACTATTTGGTTTTTGCTTTGTATCATCTTAAACTACATTTGAATTGCCAAAAAATGCTATGTTGATTTTTTTTTTTAAATGGTTAACTTCATTTATTTAGTAACTGCTATGTATTTCTCATTTATGACACTAGGATATTGATGAAGAAATTGAAGCTGAGTACAACATTTTGAAAGCACTCTCTGATCATCCCAATGTAGTCAAATTCTATGGCATGTACTATAAGAAAGATGTGAAAAATGGAGACCAGCTTTGGCTTGTTCTTGAGGTAAATAATATAGAAAAATGACATCTGAGATTAGAATATGAATTTTAACAAATAATTAAAAAGTAGAGGAAATAATAGTGTGAGACATTTTAGCACCATTAGCAATTTTTTAGTAATAAAGGAAACAAACTTTCTCAGTTCAGTATTTTTAAGGACATTGCCTATAGGAATGAAAGTGATACAGGAATACATCTGTACAGAATAAAAGTGCTCTTGACTCTCAGAAACGCCCTTGTCTCTGTACACTGCACTCAGATAGGCTGAACATCTGTTCTTCTTTGGACATTATTCTAGTCACATCTATAATTAAGAATATTACTGGGGGAAGGATTCCTGCCAGGTGCATTAAGTTTCATCATGTGTGTCCAGAGATGCAGGCAGAAGAAACTGACTTATTCAGTCTGTGTTTAAAAGAAATCCCATGAATATTATACTGGGGATGAATCAGCTTAGCCGTTTCATGTCAGCAGACATCAGCCTGATGACACAGCTGAGGTAAAGTGTGCTATAGCCCATTTCTTTCTGCTCTGGATGTTAGTTCAGAAGGGAAAAAGTCAGAGTTAGTTGGAAATAAAATGATGGAAGATGAACTAGAGAGATAAATCATCAAGCCCTACAGGTGAGTGTGTAGGTTCAAGGGCAAATGGGGAGAACAAGTGGCACAGTCCTTGACTAAGGTCTGGTACAAAGAATAACCTACTCAAGAAAGAGTGAAGGCTGAAAATACCACAGCAAGGTAAGTGGTAGGTGTTACACAGCTTTGACTTGCTACTATAAGCCAGAGACCAGAATCATATTGTGACATATTTCTATAGTTCATTTCCTACAGAGATCAGGTAAAACTTTAAGAAGCATCTCAGACCATTTTCAGAAGACACATAGTTATGCATGTCATATTTGAGATGAATTTGGGTTTGTGAGTCACATAAGTAAGCTAGTGTATTTTATTATACTTAATATGTTTTTATTGGAAATAGTGGAAACATGCATTGTTTTAACAGTAAAATACTATTTCAATTATTAATAATAATATTCCTTCCTAAATTGATAGGGGAAAAACTTTACAATCAGTGACTTTCCACCCAAAAATACAGTGTTGTAATGCCAAAGCATTTTGTAGAAACCTCTCATTTCTGGAAAGGGAGATGTCAAGAGTTACACAAATACATTCCTTTGACTCTACTGAATGTCAAGAAAGCTGACAAAATATTATTTTCAGTTGGTTTTGTTCCCATAGTGTGTATGTGAACATTTCAAGAACATTTGTAATGCCCTGCTGAGTTAGACCAATGGTCTGTGTAGCACAACGTTCTGTCTCCTCTGGTGGCACTAGAAAATGCTGTTTAGGAAGGGTCAGTTGTCCAGTTTTTGCAGTCAATTTGCCTCATGTTTTCCAGCAACCATGATTGTTGTTTAACAGAAGTCCCAGACTTCTGTATTCCATTTAGTATCCTTTCATGGACACGCTAAACCTGATGATGATACTGCCATGCTACACAGTCTTCTCTTAAAGCATGCGTGTTCAATTTTTGCATCACTATTATATACTAATTTCTGATTATATAATATTCCACATAATAGAATATAATGTTTTCAACATTATGAAAGTGTTTCCAAATCTAATTATTTTTCAGTGTGTATAAATTCAGAATTCTGTTCATTTTAGAAGGAGGAATATGTTACAGTTTCCAGTGAACTCTATTTTCTGACCAGCTCTGTTGTTAAAAAGTACCTTCACAAATATTTCAGTAGCTAGTGCAATCTGTGCGGGTGCTGGTTATGCACAGTCCAGATTGAGTCAACCTGATTAATCTTTGTTCTCATGCAGAACCTTTTCTTGATCTAGTGTAATCTCCATCAGAGAAATCGTGTGAAAGTGGACAGTAACTTGTGTTTGGAACCTACTTCTCTGAAGAAGTACCATTTAGCCTTTCCTTTTCCCTCAACCTTTTAACATGGGAAAATTCATTAAATAAATTGATAACTCTTATAATTCTATATTGATGCAGGCCAAGTGGCATACTTTTGAGTTTCATGTTCTGGATAAATCTTGATGTTAATTGAACCTGCTAACCAGACACTGATAACTCAAAAGAATTACAGATATATTATCATGAATGGAATATTGTGATTCAGTTGGTTGCTATGTTTGCTAATTTAAAATTTGCTTGAATTGATTCATATTTGTTATTTAACTTTGATCTTTTAAAGTTAACACTGAGAGAAATAATTTTAAATGTGCAAATATATAAATTCTCTTTTTAAGCTTGGCATGACTCTATTTTTGATAAGTTTTTTTCCCCAGAAAGAAAAAACTCTTAAACCCGGTAAATAGAAGCTCTCAAGAGTTTGAATGAAACTAGAATACAGAAAACTGTAATAGGTCAGTTCACCTGCTGCTCATTCTGCAAGCATAAACAAAGTACAAACCCATAGTTAATCAGAGAAAGGATATTGTAACAATTATAAAGGTAGCACCATAAGAAAAATGTGAAAAAGGGCCAGTATATCAAACTGCTAAGCTGCTGTACCAGGGTAACGACACTCCATTGCTACCACTTTACTAAGGCCAAGAGGTGTTGCAGTAACTCCTAGGTAAAATTAATTATGCCAAGCAATAACTATGTACTGCTGCATCTGGCCTGGAGTGAGCCTGCTGTGCACTTGCACTGTTGTATCTGCTCTTTGGAGAGAGAAGTTTAGTAAATGAGATGCTTCCAGATGTTTGCAAATCTATGGTCACAGAGACCTAGAATTCATGAAATATGTATAAATTTTCTTCACAGGTTCATAAATGAACAATGACAGCACAATTTACATATGTGTCAGAGAAAAATGGGTATAATTTATGCCCAAATCTTCTGTGGTTTAATAGTCTTGGATCCTTCACTGACCTACTATATATGGAAGAGTTTCTGATCCTGTTACCTTTTCAACATTGCATGTAATCCTAATGTATGGTGAAACTCACTAAATTGCATCCTTCTTTAAATAACAGCAACAAAATACTCTGCTTGGTTATATAATGTCCAATCTATGGAGTATATTTATCTAAAGAAATACCAGTCTCAACAAGTCCAGTTACCTTGAGGAAGGAAGATTGTTTTCCACTCCAGAGTTGAGATGTTAATAGTGCAATTCTAGATTACAGTGTGGTTTCTACAAAAGAGGAGCAACCAGTGTCCAAAGATCCAGGTAGTGGTATTTTCCTTTTTAGAAAAAAAGAAGGCTAAAATATTTCACCACTGTTTGTGTCACTTCACCTCTTTGAGAACTGGGAATGTAGGTGATGTAAAATGTGAAGAGAGACAAGAAACTGTAAAAAGCCAAATACCACNCTCTGCTGAGATTTCCAGCACTGTATAAAAACCCTGATGGCTGGCAGTAGAGCATTTTTCTCTCCATTATCTTGATCTCTTCCCTCTCTCAGCGAGTGATGTTGTCACTCTTTATGGCAACTCTCTGTACATGCAAGAGGGAGAGAGGAGCTGCTGTCCGTCTTGCAAAGCAGCTAATGCTTGTTCTACATGAGCAAAGACATTTGGCTGAAAATGTCTGCAGCCTTCAAGGAAGGCTCAGAGACCATGCAGACTAGTACATCTAAAGTGAACAAATTCATGTAATTGAAACTGCCAGGACTTTAATTGTTGAATTCTATTTGATGGAAGATTCTTGTCTTAAAAAAAAAAAATAAACCAGTTGTAATGCCAGGAGTTGTACTCCATGATCCTAGTTGGGTCCCTTCCAACTCAGGATGCTCTATGATTCCATGAGGAATGGGTAGAAGTATGAAGACTGGAGTTGTTTGTATTGCTGTGATATTTTTAGCTGAAGTGGGAAAATCCAAATTCAGTCACATGCCTTTTTTCTGTGAGGCCTCTCTAGTAACAAGCACTGGCTGGAGTGAGTCCCACAGGAATGTGTGAGAGTGCCTTGAAGCAAGATCCAAGTCTCATTTTGGCCTTCAAAAAGATGAGCCTACCTGAGATAAACTAGAGAGATCACTGTATTGGTTACTTCTCTTTTACATGAAATAAAGGATGTTGTGGTATATAAACTTTAGTAATTTATTTAGGATTTTCCTATGGCATTTTTACAGTATGCTTTTGTTAGATACAGCAGTTACTATACACAGATGTTTCTATCTAAGTGAATAAAGGCAAGTTTGTGGAGTTTAAAAAAGATCTTTGAAAGTTCTTCAACATAATGGAATATCTAATAAGAGTTATAGTAAAACACAGATGTACATCTTTTTAATATGGGATATAAAACAGTAATGTTTCAAGAAATTAGCATAGTGGAAAATAACTAGTGTATTTGGAATTTTTGAGGGAGTGGGAAAGGAAGCTGTTATTTGCCTAAATATTATTAGGTATTTCCAAATGACATATAGAAGAAAAATGAAACAATTAGAAATTGCTTTTTCATATTTCTCAATATGGGTCATTTTTCAGTAGCGTTTCATTATAATTGCTCCATTCAGACCAACACTGAATATTTTGATCCATTATGTGTCTGAGTCAGTCTTGATTTCTCCATTTCTAAAGTGTCCCTCTTTGCTTCCCAATTATAGTAATTTTTCATTCTTGAATCATATCCTATTTTCTCAAGACCAAAGACGTGTGGTTACAAGTATAATTTGATGCTTTGAAGTTTCATTAAATACTCAGAATTTCTCTGCATAAGGAGTATTTCATATTACATTGTGGTTTGCACAGTTCACAGCTTTTAAACCACCGTTGAGCATATGTTATGCCATGCCTTGGTGGAGAATGCTTACATACAAAATGCTGGTTCTGAGTGACCTCTAACAATTTTTCCCACCATACATTAAAGCAGAAGTCTGGAAAAAATATCCTGAGTTTTATCATTCCTCTTTGTAATTAAATAATATGTGCACATGCCTTTCACGTTCTAGAATTTAACACTACTTTGCTTTCTGGACATTTTGTTTTTGATCACAGTTTTACTGAAAATGTGAGTTTATTTAAAAACAAAATAAACCATGAAACCTCACATTTGCATTTTTATTAGATCCCAGATGAAAAAATCTTCCTTTGCCTTTTGTGGGGAATAGTATCAGTCATCATAAGAATGCTTGGGCTAAGACTTGTTGCTCTTTGCTTCAGACACTTGAAGGTTAAACGCTTAAATTTAAGTGTGATAGACAATATAATTTTGCTGAGTTTGTGCTCAGGTCACATGCTGAGTCTCTTAATAAAGAGAGTGACTGAAGACACTCCAGTAGTAAGAAGAGGGATCCTCCTCCATGTTCTTTGTTAGGCAGAAAGGGCTGGAGGTTGCAGAATATGGGAGAAGAGTACTATAGCAAGGAACAAGGAGCCACGATGTGCAGAAAGAAGACAGCCAAGTGTCAGTGGGGATTAAAAGTTTCCTGGGCTCCAGAAAGGATGTCATTGTTTTTGCAGTTCAAAAGGCTACCGAGTTTGCTAAAACCAAATCCTGGAGCGTGGAACTTCCTTGCACAGACACAGTGACCTGAGAGAGATGGGTTTACAGAACACTTGTAATTTCAGTTCTGTCTGAGGTAGTCTGTCTGAGGTAATTGTTCCATTCATTTAAAAAAAAAAAAAAAAAAAAAGGCAAAAAGGAAAAAAGGTTTTTGAGTTTAGCATCATTTTAGTTCTTATAAAATTGTCTTTAAGTATGTCCTTCAGAGTGTTCTTGCTCATTAGAATCTTATGACAGTTACAGAATTTGCATCTCCTTTTGTAGTCACTAGAGAAAGGTAGGCATGTCCTAGAGGGGTGAAGCTGACAAGTCCTGGACACTCCTAGGGGGAGTGGAACTGCCTTTTGAATGAGTGTTTTTCAGCTTCAATCATTTTGTAAAACCAGCCTTTAGACAAGCCTCTTTGTTCGGATCTGTGCTCCCCAGTCCTACTTTCAAACTCAATAGTGCAGAGATCTATTGCAGTAATTTAAATTACAATGAGCGATACTAAATTATTGTCTTCATGTAGAAGCACGTACATAAATTATGTGTAGTGTGGACACGGTAGCACTTGGAACTACTGTCTGAACCCTGAATCATAGAGAAATGATGCTATAAAAGAGGAAGATGCTTTGAGATATCAAAGCATGAACAAAAGCAATGTGGTTCTGAGCAGGCAAAAAAGCTGTGACGTGCTTGCTGTTATCACAGACTGCCCTGTTTGCTTATGAGGGTCTGTGTGTTTTCTAGAGCCTTAGCTAAGTCTGCAGCAGTGAGCAGAAATACTTCTGTTGACATTATTGATCCCAAAATCCCAAACTTAGGCTCTCTTTTTTCTCCCTGAGTGAATGATTTTGCACTCTAAATGTTGTTTTTACCACTGTTGCTTGTGTATAATAAAACAGTGAATTACACTAAGTTTTCTGTATCAAAATGTTCTGTCTTGGTAAGGTCCTGGGCTCTTCAGTGACCATTGCCTTTTAGTTAGCTCCGATTTTGCAAAAAGGTTCTTCCATTTATTTGATTTTTAAAAGATTACAGCTGTGTTACGATGTTGCCAGGCCATGAAGCTATAGTTGAAGCTCCTTTAGAATTTCTGTTTTAAATCTGTTTAGATCTTAATTCCTTTACAGAGCACTCTTTGAAATTACACCTTGATTCCACTTCAGCTGTATAATCTTTTCAGGAGGAGTTGTAGACAGGTGATAAATTAATTTCTTCATTAGCAACTTCATGGGGATGTAAATCTATTATAAGCTAGCAATGCAATTCAGTTGGCCTCTGCCCAATAACCTTTTTAACAGCACTGTCACCTACTTGCTTTTTTTCATTCTGCCGGAGACAAAACAATATTACAATTTTAGAACAGGAAAAATCCTCCTATGGGGGATTAATTATCTTCGTTCTTGTGTATGTAAAGCCTGGTTGCTTCCTTCAGTTATGCTGAGTTTTAAAGAAGAAATTTAGAAAAAGACAATAGTGGCGTAGTTGTGGCTTTGCCATTTTGGCCGAGATGTGAGGTGGAGATATATCTGTTTTCTAACTGAGAAGGATAAGAGGCTGTGAAGGCATTGCCTAAGATGAAACAGGCAAACTTTCCCTCTGGCTGGATGTCTTGTCAGTGCATGTACATGGCAAAGAAAGTGAAAAATTAAAAGCCAAACTGAAAGGGAAGAAATCAGAAGCAACAAATAAACACCCGTGAGGCTGTGACTAACAGCACCCTGGAGGTGCCAGATGATGTAAGAAAGAAAAATCATAAATACCACATGGTTTGTGATCACCGAAGCTAAATAACTCAGGAAAGATGTCTGTTTCAGTGATACATTTTGTTCACACTAAATTAAAAGCAATCAACTTTATCTAAAAGCATAAAGCGTTACTATGGTTTCTTTTGCTTATGGATTATCTTGTCTGTTAGGAAAAATAGGAGCCACAATGCACATGTTTCTTCTATTTGAGGTGAAATTAAAACTGCGCTGCACAAACAGGAGCTGCATATTAAACCACTTGGCCTATTGAGGAAACTAATTTAGTTCCCTGTAAGTCTTCACAAAGACCTTTAAGTATTTGTGGTAGGTGCTGTCAGTGGAACGTGCTCTTTGGCGTTAATAGTTGTGAAGATATGTCACACTATAGGCAGAAAACAGGAGCTAATCTAGTCACAGCTGATCCTGTGAGACAGACAGTCAGTGGAGTTCTTTCTTGGAGACAAAAGGCAAAGAAAGTGGGAATGGCTGTATCAGGTAGATTCTAACAGAGAATATCTCTTTTGGAAAGTTGAAGATGGAAGGAAATTTGAGTGAAAAAGGCCTCAAAATAATTGCATTCACTTTCCTGAGAAAAGAAAGGGCAGTGGAGCAGCAGGGTAAGGATAATGGGCTTAGGAGAGCATGCTTTACCTGACCTGGGGAACTGATACCTACCTGTACTTAGGGAAAATAATATAAAAATGAAAGTGCCAGGATAGCTGGCATGTATTGGAAGACATCAAAACCAAATTAGATGATTAGCTAAATTAGCAAATTAGCTGATGCAGAGAAAAATTGCAAGTGCAGTAAGAGACAATTGAGAATGCATCAGAATTTGCTTCTTTTAACATTTCAGAATGCCTTCAAAAACGAGAAACAAAAATCCTCAGCTATAGCATAAAAGGATAAGCTGATGTGGAGAGTGGTACAGACAAGGTTACTAGAGAAATGAGATACAAGAATATTTATTGTATATCTTTGCAAAGTGAGGAAAGATAATGACCTAGGGATGTACAGAACTTTGATACCCACAATGATTCCAGAACAAATTAATAGAAACCACTGTAGAAATATCCAGAACCCACTAAGTGATAAGTGGCTGACTTGGACTGGGCCAAAACAAATGGTATTAATAAAATCTCTTCTTTTAACAGGATAACTGGTGTAACAAGGGGAAAGCAATAGATGAGATATGTCTTTTATAAGGATTTTATATGGTCCCATATGACATTCTTGTGAGGAAAATGTGGAAATACAGAAATATCACATAAACAATACAGCAAATAACTTTTTCAAGAAACTGGACTTAGTTCACTTTGGGGCTGGGATACTCACATGGGCATTTGCTTTTGGTCTGTTTCTGTTAAGAAGTAACTCGATTAGTGAAAAAAGTCCACAAAAATGTTGAAGTGGACACCTAGTATAATTACGGGCACATTGAAGAATAGCATCATTAACGGTTGTGAATACCAGAAATGAGAAATGGGACGTACCTGACCAGGCTGACCAGGTTCTGCAGAAAGGGATTTTCTGCAAAGTGAAGATTGTTCTGTTCTGCTTTTCCCAGCTAAGACAAGACTTCCAAAGGAATTTTTTGTGCAGTTTTGGCCAAAACATGTCACAAACATCAGTAGGAAATTGCAGAGAAAAGGGGGATAATTTCGAAAGGTTATAACAACTAACTTTGTACAGCATTAAAAAAAAGAGGAAAAAATGGCTTATCATGACAGTAGTCTGACAGAGATGATGTTAAAGAGAAATTAATGATAATTTATCATCAAATACTACTGGAGGGAAGGGCAAAAATAATGCAGTTTTGTTGATTCAGGTTGGATGGCAGGAAAAATGCTCCATCAGGCTGGTGAAACACAGAAACAGGCTACTTGGAAAATTGGAGAGATTTTTAGTGAGAGGTTTTTTGGAGCAAATGAGACACGTATCTGAGGTATCAAAAAGCACTAGATCTCTATACAGTATGTATGCAGTGGACTGAGTAATTTCTTGAAGCCCCGTTTACTCCCCTGCTTCTGTAGTTCTATGATGACAGAACAGCAACAAGTAACAATCATCTGCTCTTACAGCAGTCAGGTAGAAGGTAACAGTCAGCTCAGAGACTGGCAGTGCTCCTGCACTGTGTGCTTAAGGGAACAGGTCAGATTATTGCTCTATTCTAAGAACAAAAAAAAAAAGAAATAGAGGTTAGTTAATGAGATGCTTTTAGCATTCTTATGTGTGATAACGTTAAAGCAATATCGGACTTTTTCATAACTGTAATTCATGCATGCCTAGAGTTGTGCATATGTGTTGCACTACCCAGTCATTTATCTCTGTGCAGCCTGTAAATGTAGGCAAGGAAGTAATTGTAGTTGTGCCACTGTTTGCATCCAAGCTACCAAAGTAAGATGAAAGCACCTTGGTAACTGCAGGATGCAAGCAAACATTACCTGACAGCTTGGTACAGAGGTGTAAATCAGGAGCAGCTGGATGATTAAAGGCTGTAATGGCCCTAAAAAAAGTTCAATTGATGGTTTTCTTAAAATGGAAGCTGATAGTGAATCCTTATTAAATAGGTATGAGAATTAAGTAGAGCTGAAGAGGAGAAATGTATCAGCTCGGTCAGATGAAGAGTGACTGTGATATGATGGCAATTTTAACTGACATTTCATGTGTTAGGATCATGCTGGGTTTTTTTTCCTAAAGATAGCTTAGCATGCTAATAGCTCAATTACAGTAGCACAAGCTCGTGGCAGATGGGTGGGTGGAGGACTGTATGTCATCCTAGTACGAGCCTTTGCCTTTTTGAGTGCCAGAAAATCATAAGGGAGGAGCCCTTTGCTACCACTGTAAAAGAATCATAAACACCTCTTTTGATACAGCTATGTAAAGCCATCAGAGCTACAGCTTTTTAAGGTTTTCACATGGGTCAAGCTTCCAATTAATTTATTATTTCCATTGGGCTAGGTATTCAAGACTTCCTTAGTTCTTTCGCACTCTTTCTGCTGTCTGAATATCCAAACTAGGAACTGAGTATTTTAGAATTCAAATATTCTGAATCATATAAAATACAGCAAGGAAGGGACCTTTGGAAGTTATTTGATATAGCCCCTGCTTAAAGATTATTAAGTGCCATGTTACAGGTTTGCTTTTTCAATTCAAGTTTGAATATCTCCAAGATATTCAGCACAGACTTACTGTGTAATCTGTTCCAGTGCTTAATTCAGTGGGAGGTTTTTTCCCTTTATGTCCAGTAGGAGCCTACTGTCTTGCAGTTGGGAATTGTTGCTTCTCATTCTTTGCTGTGTGCCACTAGGAGATTTCTGTCTCTGTGTTCTCCACTCCCTTTTTTGTAGCCTCAAGTGTTCAGATTACCCTCCTTTTGCTTGCTTGTTTTTGCAGGTAATATTTACACTCTATCAGTGCAGGCACTGAAAACACTGATAAAGAATATACCTATAAATGACAAGGGAACAATTGAAGAAGTGACTAACATTAAATTGATCAAAATTGCTCATGTACAGAGTTATCAAGATGACATTTCTAAATATCTTCCTTGTGGGATGATCACTAGTATCTTCCCTTCTTGTGTCTCATAGGCTGGACATTAGAAGAGTCTATCCTTTTAAATTGAGGATATTCAAAACTTAAAAGCGGGGTTCTATCTGATACGAACCACAAGAAATGCGTCTGTGTAAGCAATAGAAAATGTGTGGGATTTTTTAGTGTGGGAGACAGGAGTAGAATTGTTACTCTCTCCTCTCAGAAGAGCCCATGTCTCATGACAGGTGAGAGGTCATTTGATTTGGAGAGTTACTTTGATCTTCAGAGTAGGAAGCAGCCCTGTGGCAGAGCTCAGATAGATATGTAGCATCTGCTGTATGTCTGAGTCACAAGTTCTGCGTGCAATTGTTGTTCTCTGCTTATAGTGCCCTTCATCAAGGTTTTCTGAGAAGATTTTACCAAATAATGTAATGACACAGACTGAGGAGCTATTTGGTCATGTGAGTTCACAATGCTTGCAACAAAATAGCAAGCAGCACCTTCCTTCTCTAAATGCTTCACTGGAAGCTAGGAGGATCTTTTTAAAAAATTTTCTGTGTTGCCTTCATGAGTTTTTGTCATCCAAGCATTACAGTTAGCTTAACTCAAACACAGTAACTGGTAAGAGGCTACATGGTTTTTTTTAATGTGGACAGCATGCTACTAGGAAGCAGCAGAGTTCATAATTATAAGATGCAAAACTTTCAATCTAGCAGTACTGCTAAATAATGTTTATCCCATAATCTCTTATTAAAGGATCATATGAGTTAAGGTAATGTGCTTTTTAAATAATTTAGGAATTTTTTACTCCTTTAAGTTCGTAAGGATAATTTATCTCCCCATCTATTCAGATTCCAAAGCAAGCAAGGTCCAGCACTGCACCGGGCAGGAATATCATACCTTTCTGTAGCTTCTTCTTTTCAGAGGGAGAAGAACTTGACTCATTATGAGAGGGGCTTTTAGAGGTGTTTGTTATATGTTTGCATTGAATATACATGTAATTTGATACCCGGAGTCAGGAGAAAAAAAAATCACTATTTCAACTTCAATTATGTGCATGGTTATAGAGATGTGGCAGCTTCACCTGCAAAAACTGGACAGTAGAAATGGGAAATTAGAACAGATACAGCATTTTACCCATGAGGATAAAAACAGAACAAAGTTAATACTAACCTGTGAAATCCTTATCATCATCGTTCCCCCCTTCCACCCACACAGCGTAGAGCACACACATACAGTGTCTGCCATAATCTGCTTTTCTAATTGTAGTTGTATTCCAGTAATCCCTTTTCCTTCTTATAGCTGCTTGCATTCTAATACCTAGCCTTTTTTTCTCTCTGGTGGTCTAAAAAAAATAAATTGTCTGATGTAAGTAAAAGTATACATCTTAAGAAGTAGCAAAAGAAAAGTTGCCCTGTGTGTTTGCAAGAACCTGTGTCTATGACATCCTCAGTTGAACTTCATCTAAGCAGTCAACCTGCCTCAGAAATCCATGGAGGATTTCTGTGGTGGTATGGCTGACTTTGGGATCTTTATTTCAAGACCTGTTTAGCTGACCAAAAGGTTAGGCTTAGGTTTGGTCTAAAATAATCACAGTTCTAGTATCTTAAATTACCTGATATTTTAGATAAATTTTATCTTATAAAGCAGACATTTATTTTATAATGGGGATTTATATCTTAGGAGAGTAGCAGAAAAATTAGTTAAAGCAATAAGTTTAAGAAAGTAAAAATTAACATTGCTGACCAAGGCAAATAAATTCAGTATTGGCTTTACTACCTAAACGTTAAAGAAGTTAGTTTCTTTGGTATAGTTTATCCTTTTACCTGCCAATGAAAAAATGTATTTCTTTCTGTTAGTTTTCTTTACCTTGACTAGAATAGCTAGCAGATATCCAGCTCTGTAAAAAAAAACAAGATACATCTGTAAGAAGCAAAATTTTAATAATAATGAAGAAAAATAGTTTGAAGAACATCAATGTGTAATTTATTTCACAGTTGATTTGTTACTTAGACAGTTTCAGTGCCCTGAATTAAAGTGCATTAAATTAACCAGAATTTTCATAATCTAAGTAGATGTTTGACTAAATGTGTCAGTGATGTGGCAAAGTAAAAACAATAGTAACCCTAAAAAGATAATGTCATTGTAAAAAAAATAACTAACTTGAAAAAGCCAATGGAGAAGGCAGACCAGTATGGCTAATGACAGTAAATGAAATCTTCCTTGGGAATCTGATCCTTATCCAGCAAATCACTTAATCTCATCATTTAAGCATACGATTTCTTCCCTCTCTAAGCTTGCATATTGTCCTACTTAGGTAAGGGTGAGGTTATGCGAGTTCCAGAGATTGTTGCCATAGAGCTCAGCATCTGTCAGAGCAGAGCCCTAGCTGACCTGATGAAGGGATCCATTTTGCACCTAGAGTTATTGAATGGTACTTGTGTAGGCATTCATGGGGTGAAACTTCAGTGCCTCCTGGGGTTCCAAAAGTAGTCAGAGAATTATTGTTATATTTGAGTACAAAGGGATATAAAATGCTTTGTACTGTAAGGTGCAAGTCTTTTTGTAATTGCAACACAGAAAAAAATGTAGAGGTGTAGAAGAAGAGATTAAAATATAAATATATAAAAGATTCTGATGTCTGGAATTCTACAGTTTAAACGTTTTAGAGATAAATTATGCTCTTGATTTAAATATACTTCAAAAGCAGTGAAAAGGAATTACTGTTTTGTGCTGCATTTTTAAAATATCTTACATGAGTATTTAATTTCATGTGATAATCTACTGGATGATACAGTGTAAAACTTACAATTTGTTTTACAGTTTTATTGGAAACAGCTATGCCTTTACAGAGGCAATGGCTCTTCAGTCAGTGAGTATTGCCAGGTGCATTATGGATAATTTAAGGGCTTAAGTACCAATTTCGTCTTTGCAGGTGTGGAACTGCTACAGAGGTAGTCACTCAAGTTTCATTTTTACTTCCTCCTGCAGAAAAACTGTAAGTGATAAAAATGAACATATGAAATACTGCAGGTATAAACTAATCTTCTGGCAATGTGTGCTCCTTTTTAGAGAGCAAGGCCAGATCTCTTCTTCCCAATGTACAGGACAAGGCAGGGGTTTGCAGGAGTCTAGCTGGACCTTAGACAGGAGAGAAGACTGTCAGAGTAATTTGTGGCTCTGTATCTGGATCAAGAAGCTGACAGGGTTAATGCTACAAGAACAATAATTAGTCTTCCACCAAGGGAACACATTGCTTCAGTGGGAAATAAGACCTTTCTTTCCACAGCTCTTCATCTTCAATGGTGGCCATCCCTTATGTATCACATCTTTCTGTGCTGGTCAAAAAGGACAGCTTTCCCCTTAGATTTCTTGCTGGGGACATTTCTCTGCTGCCTATTTGCCGATGCCTTAAATCCGTTTTATGTTGTACGTAGCTTGTGTACCTGAGAATCGATGTTGTAATAATAATCTGCATTGCTGGTGAGTTGCACATGATGAATATTAGAAGCAATTAGTGTGCCCCACAAAACACACCTTCACAGCAAATTTATTGGACTCTACCGATGCAAAAACTGAAACAAAAAACAAGTGGCTACTCCAACACTCCCTAATGCCTTTTTATATTCCTCTGATGTTTTGTAGCTGTGCAATGGTGGATCTGTGACTGATCTTGTGAAAGGATTTCTGAAGAGAGGTGAAAGAATGAATGAACTTATAATTGCTTACATTTTACATGAAGCTCTGATGGTAAGATAAGCTTTCAATAATAGGCAGCTTATGTTTTTTTCCTTAAATGAATGAAGATCATGTCCTCTCTGACACAGTTCACTATCTCGTGTTATAGGAATGTTTAATGAAATCAAGGTGATATGTAATTCAGATGGTTCTTTTTAAGCAAGCAAGGTAAAGAACAGTTAATCTGTTTGTTTCATTATTAAGAAAATGAAAATTGATTTCTGACCATTGATCAATTTTCTTAGTGAATGCAATTCAGCATTAAAATTGCTTTTCTTTGGAAATAGCAGAAAAAAAATAAAAAAATAAAAATACTGTTTAACTTCTTATGTCTGGAACCAAAATATTTTTGTAGTAAAATGATCCACATATCTAGTGAATTCAAACACCACTGCAAGAAAGTTTTTTGTGCTCATCAGGATCAGGTGTCTTTTTTTATTCTTTTCTTGTAAGTGAAATTTTAATTCCTCTAATAGAATATAGGCCTTAGTAGTTTTGAGTTTTTGCTCTAAAGATATAATATGTAGGTTTATAGTGCTATTTTTCTGCTTTCATCTTAAATTTTCTATTTGACATAAAGCGGGGCAATTACAAAATATCTATTTCTCGTGGTATGCCAAATGGTTTTCCAGTAAGAATGACACCTCTTTGGGTTTGGATTAAAAAAAATGTTTTAAACTTTTTCATATTTTTCTGCTGCTGTATTGTTTCTGCAAATGTATTACAGAGGTCAGAGCTGTTATTAAAATTCGTGTTTACGTCTCACCTTCCAGGGACTTCAGCATTTGCATGAAAACAAAACTATCCACCGTGATATTAAGGGAAATAATATCCTTTTGACCACTGAAGGAGGAGTCAAGCTTGTGGATTTTGGTATGTTATATTTATATATATATATATATATATATATACACAAACAATTGTTAGATCTGAAATATGGAAAATAAAATAAACCAGAATATATTAAATATATTAATTTTTTGTTAAGGTCTTTAATTCTTCATTAAAAATCACTTGGATAACCAAAGTTCCTTTTTTTAACTTGAGTAGTTTTGGTAATGCTGTTTTGACAGTATGGCTAACAAATAGAAATTATGATATGGTGGTAGGAAGTTCTAAATGTTTTGGGGCAGACGGTAAAATGACGGTGAAATGGCAAAGTGAGTTAATAGAATTCCAAATAAGCTTGGTGTTTTAATTCCTCCAGGACCGTACCCCAGTTCAGTGAAATTAGGAGCTGATAGGAAAAAGCTTCATGTTGTTTAAGAGTACACTTAGAACTTAACTAGATACTGTGAAAAATGGAAGAGCTCCACCTCAGACACATATACTTCATTAGTCTGCTTTAAAGCAAAACAAGAGATACTTGAAGGCAGTAGAGGGGGAAATGTTATATAGGTAATACCATCTTTTTGACATCTTGGAAGGCTAACAGATTTTGGCAAATCTATACCTAAGAATTGGCATTAAAAGGGTCTGTTCAAGTCTGTTAGGCCTAAAGTGGTTCTTGAATGTTGTCATCTGGTGTCACCACCAAAAGGGAAAAGGAGAGAGGCACAGGTAAGTGTTGTTTACCAGCCATACCACAGTGATTTGCCTTAAAAGTGTATTCACTCTCATTTTGTATCAGGGGTACAAAAGATTGCGGTGCTTCTTGTTATGAGCTATTGTCTTCTGGTAGCACACTGTCTTCTTATGTTTAAATTTAATTTATTTCACAGCACAGCAGACAGCTGTAAATATCACATTCCATTCTGCAGATTGACAATCTTTATTTTTCCTTTACCCTCCTATTTTGTTAATGGAATTGATTCAATTGATACATAACAATTGTTTAAACTAATCACTTTAACTACCTTTAGTATAGTATCTTCCTGCAAGTAGATTATTGCTTTTGTGCAATCATTGTTTCACGCACAGAATCCCCACAGTGTTAGGATTAGTAATTCTTCTGAAATGTCATGCACTTCTGTTATATTTCTCAGATAAAATCTTCCCTTGAAGAGTCTTTATACTTCCTAAGTCATCTGCCATACACTTACTAGTATGTTCTGATAGTCTGGAAGTTTAATGTGAGGCAAAAATCAATATTTTTGCCCACAGGCTTTTACTGTGTTGTGGATACTAATTTTTTAAGATGTTAAAGGCAATTAGAGCCACATAGGATCAATGTTTCTGAAAATTAATTCAGTTAGGCAGATGTCAAAACATACAAGCTGTAGGGATGAGGACCTGAATTCTTTATTCCCCAGTTACAGCAATCTACTGATAAGGCTGTAATTGAAAAATAATCTTAAATTCTTGTGGGAAAATTGTGATGCCAAAACACGGATTAGACTATGTGCAAGAAACAAATATACATGCACACACATTTATGTGAGTTCAAAAAGGGTCTGTAATACCTGCAGCAGTCCTTCCTCTCAAAGGAATATATGAATGGCACCTTAACTTAGAAATGGATTGGCGTTTTCCATGGATTTTTTTTCCTCTTCATTTCTAAAAAAAACCCCAAACACCTGAAACAAAATAAAAAAGCAAAACCCAAAAAACCTCAGTCTAAAGCCAATAATGAGTAGTTTCAAGTGGAAAACACTTATGTGGTTTTCACAAAATCATCATGGAAGACATACTATTCACCCTTCAGACTGCTGTTTAAGGTATTCAGCTGGGATTTGGGAGATTACTTAAGAGGATTTAAACCCACATTAATCAGATTCCAAGATCATTTTTTAGACAGGAATATGAGTTGATCAAAATCGCTCATGTTGGCACTGCTACAGACTGTTATACATAAACATTTGTTGGTCTGAAACTCATAACCACCTTTTATTATACAAGCCTATGAGTGGGCCTCAGAATAAGTTAGACACAAAGGCAGAGTCTCCTTTTTACCCAGTAAATACTCGGAGGAAGAAAAAATTTTGGTTTAGAGTGAGCCAATTAGTACATGGAGCCAAACAAAAAAAAAACAAACCCAAATAATCACATCATCCTTTCTAGTGTGCATGCAGCTTTTTTTGTTGTGGAGAGGGCAGCAGAAGCAGTAAACCAAGGACTCCTTCAACCACCAAACAGACATGAACAAGGAAGGGAGCCCTTGCCAAGATAATTTTGTCTGCACCATTCTCATGCCTTCTGGCTGCTGCTGAGATGTTCCTGAAGGAGTCTGCTGTCGTCCCCTGATGCAATTTTTGGTGGTTTTTCTCTGAACAGGTCCATAAAACATATATCTGAAAGATGGGTCTGTGAAGTGCCTTATTGAGCATAGAACTAGAAAAGGACCTATTCTCAGTCCGTGTGTGTTGCGCAACCATTTAACTTGAACTTGTGCCTTTATTTGTCTTTTTTTTTTTAAAGTAGATTTAGGAACATTTTAAGAGTCATAATTGGAAAAAAATGTTAACTTTCAGTGAATTAAATGACTTGAAAATGGCTTTTCTTTCCTTCATTGCTTTTGTACTCTTTGAAATTGATGTATAGTCTACTGCCATTGTGAGTCCTTCCTTGCACAGCAGTACTGACTTTTCAGAAGCTTAATTTTGTGAAAGAGTTCATACACACTGAATTATGGTCGTTGTATCACAGGTATTTGTGTATACTGGGACCACATTTTCTGGACACTGCTCAGTCTGTAACGGATAACCTTCACAACACCCTTATGGAGAAGTAAATTACTTTAATTCCCACTTAACAGCTGGGGATCTGAAACTTCAAGAAACTGAGTTGCTTGAGGTGACACAGAAAGTGTGTGGAAAAGCTCTCCCAAAATCCAGGCTAGCCATCTGAACTGTTCACCTTTCTACAGCTACTGGTCTTTAAAGAGATGAGAAAGACTTTGGAAGAATACCATGGCTATTCCTTGCCCAGGTTGCTTTGAAGAATGAAATGTTTCCTTTTCTTTAGAATTCTGCTGTAATATTACTTAATCACCCCAATAATATTCTCATATCTAAGAAACACCCAATCTCAGTATAGATTAATGATCTAATCAAGTCCAGCACCCTGAAGGGGTTGGACAGAAACTATTTCCAAGAGCAAATAGTGACAGGATAAGAGGGAGTGGTTCTAAAGTGAAAAAGAGTAAGTTCAGATTAAATATTAGAAAAAAAACACTTTTTAGAGTGAGAGTAGTGAGGCACTGAAACAGTTTGCCCAGAGAAGCTGTGGATGCCCAATCCCTGGAAGTGTTCAAGGTCAGGTTGGATGGAGCTCTGAGCAATCTCGTCTAGTGAAAGGTGTCCTTGTCCATGGCAGAGAATTTGGAACTAGATGATTTTTAAGTTCCCTTCCAAACCAGGCCATTCTATGATTCTATGACATCTCCACACCAATGCTTCTGGAACTCAATTTCTTATCAAGGAGCTACCAGATAAAGTTTTAGTTTAAACCATCCAAGCCACAAGAATTTTGAAATACTGTTACCAGGGATGCATCCTCTGTCCTCATATCCATCCAGCAGAGATAAACAAAATAATTTTTATCTTCTATAGATAATGAGTAGCAGCCAAGTGGATTCTACTGTAAGCATGTCCCCTGATAACAGATTCAGTCCCTTAATTCATTAAACTTCTAAATACATTAATAATCCATTTTTAATTTGTAAGAGAAGAAGGCTGACCTGAAAATTTGTGGGAATTAGCTATTAAGCTGTTTTGGTAGAAAACCTTTGGGGTAGGATGTTATGCCTGCGAATCACAGCAATCATGCCCCAAGCAAGGAGAATCCTATACCACATCATCTAGTTGCATTATATTCAAGTGTAACTGCTGTATTTTCAGTGTAAGATAGAGATTTGATAGGAAAATATACATTTAAATTAAATTCCCTGCAGCACTTTAAAGAAAGAGTGATATATAGTCCATTGTATAAAAAGAACTAGAGGCAAGCAAGGTGTGAATTAAATTCCTTTTTGATAAATATTCTTAATTATATTCACAGTTGCTTATTAGTGTTCTAGGAAGGAAATATTTTACATCTGTTTCTCAGAACTCTGGTTGTAAGCAGTGGATTGACGTTAAAGAGGCATATTTTAAATGAAATTTTAGCCTCTAAGGGTGCAGAAAAGCACCTTATAAAATTTTCAAAAACTTTAAGCCTGTGAATCCAAATTAATTCAATGCTAGATACCTTTTGAACGTCGTGTGACAAATTTATCTGCAACCTTTCTTGCCTAAATATCTGTCAGTCTCTGATCTTTTTTCATCTGTTAAAGAGCTGGCTTGAAGTCACTTGAACACATAGCAACACCTCATCTGCCATAAAAATTCGTAGACTTATCTGCATCTTATAATATGTAACCAATTTCATAGGAAGCTGAGGGTATTACATCTGCTTATGCTGGCAAATAGTTGCTTCTTTGAATAGTTCCTCTGAATTCAGTTTCCTTTCTTAAAATCAGGATCCTGCACAGGGCCTTTCATGTATTAATATTAGTTTAAGAAACAGTTCAATAATCTGCTGTTCCAAAATAGGAGAAAAGAAACTTAGCTGTATTATTATTGTTACTATTATTTAAATTTCGGTCTGAAAAAGTCCAAGTGGCATTTAATTTTGAAAGATTTGAAGTTATTTCTGAAATTCTCTGCCTTTATTTCTGAAATCCCCTGCCATTTCAGTGAGTCTGAGAGCTTGGAAGCTAGAGCTTTTCATACTTAAATGTTAGTGAATGAAGAGGATCCTAGAGGACACAACTTCCTATCAGCTAACTAAAAAAGTTGCTGATGTGTCAGGAGTCGTGGGAGAAAGAACCATCTTTTGACTGAAAGTTTTGAAACCCTACAGTCACACGGCAAGTGATTCTTTTAGCTAAAATGAGAGGACTGTAACACTTATGGAAAATCTCTCTTTAGCTATGTTTCTGAGAGTTGACCTTGTAGGCTGATAGTCTTGACCAAGAGCACAGGTAGCTCATACTTCTTTGTGACTACCGCAGCCTGCTGTCAGAGACTAAAAATATCTCAGAATAAGCAGCTGTTTCCTTGGAAATGTCCATAAAAACATAAGTATAAATTAAACTCCTCCACTTTGGAAATACCGTTTTCCAGCAGCATGTTTCTTGCTGAAGGCCTTGTGCTTCTGTGCATCAAATGAAAACATATTTTCATGCCACATGTAATTAGACTTTTGATGTTACTACCATGAAAGGTCATTGGGGAAAAAAACAAGTCAAACAGCTAGATGGATATTAGAGATATTCAGGTTCCCATAAGGAAAACAAAATGTAGGAGAGCTCATTAAATCTTAAGAATTCAAGCCTATTTCTAGCTATAGATCTCATGATTCCCCATAGTTTGCCCAGTACTGTAACTGTGGAAAAGGAGATATTGATAAGGATTGGCAGTGTCCATTTTCAGCTTTTTCTCGGGCATTTCGTTAATGGTATCTGAATCTCTTCATCATTAGAGTTCTGGATAAGCAATACATAAGAAAGAGCTAAGCTTTTTATAGGTAAAGCAGGTTCCAGTGGAAGACATGGAAAAAAGGTAATGCAATCTCACTGCTGCTGGCAGAAGGTGGAAAATTACAAGCTGTGCTGTATCCAGTTAATAGAATAATGACTTCAAGGGTTCCTTCAGTATTGTGGATAAAGAGATTGCATAATTAAAACATGTATTGTAATATTAATGGAATATATAGGGAAAGTAAAGTGATTTTCATACTTCAAACGTGCTTGGTTTGTATTTTTCTGATTCTTTTTCAAAGTCTCAGATTTAAAAGTTGTGTGTGAATATTGTCTTGGCATTCCAAAAGAAGTTTCAAATATCCCACTTTGCATATAGCTACCACAGTTTTATCATTGATAGTAGCCTGACTCAGCTAGGGATTTAATCTGAGTATTACTCATTGGGAAAAAAATGGTTTGAGAAGGGAGTGCTGTATTGCAGTATTGAGACACTGAAAACTGACATTACTTTGTTTGATAGTTGAACTATTTCTTCTATGTAGCTTGGAAACTGCAAGTAGATAGAGGTCATCTTTTGTGTTTCTAATGTATTAAGGTTATTATTTTCTTATAGAGAAAATAATCATTCTTCTTTTAAAGCTATTTGAAGTCTTCCAAAGTAAAGAGCCAAGGAAATCTTAATACTGGCATTTCTAGGTGGCCTCCTTATTATTCAAAATTGCAATTTGGTGAGACTTGGTCAATGGTAAGACACTCTTCTCATAGTGTATTTTTATATTATCTCTATGTTTACTTTAAAATGCATACATAATTTCAGGTGGGCAATACTAAATTAAAGCATTAGTTTGATAATACAATAGAGTTATTAAAATATGTAGTTATTCAGAGTTTTTTTCTTCTAGAAAGAGTAATTCTGCCGTTCTGTATTGTGTCTCAGTAGTGGCACTTCCTTACAAATTATGGACTGTTAGTAGTGCTTTACCACTACTAGTAATCAGTAACAATTAATCAACATAAGTTAGAATGCACAGGTGGTTTTTTTTGTTGCATGATATTCATGCTTATTCTAGTACATGAATACAGGCCAAAATATTTAAAATTCTCTGACTGTACTAAATTGGTTGAAGTTTTGAAGTGTGGATGAACTAGCAGCTTCTATAATGGTAAGTCAAGAAAAGCAAAATCAGTTACACTGTACAGTGTGTCTGAAACAATGGGGACAATCTTGATGTAATTGAGTCTGTGGTAAGACTCTTTCTTGATAGTTCCATCTGCATAATTATTCACCTCTCCTGGTTTTCTGATGCATGAGGGAGCTTTCTGCTGTTCTTGTGGGGGAAAAGCATCTGAAATCTTGGGTTAGAGGTTGGGACGGAAACCATGGCACTGAGCTTCATCCTTCCACTGTGTCACCTCACTAGCTTTCCTGCTCTCTTGCTGTGACAGAGTGCTGTGTGGCCTTTCCCTACCACAAATAGCCTTAATAAATGCAGTTTGTTGCCTGATCACAGATCAGCCTGGCAAGCATCTGTGGCACTGCAGGGGGAGAGAAGGTTCCCAAGACTGTGCAGAGAATGCATGAGGCACAGGTCAGTCTGCAATGGACAGGGATTCTAGAGCCACCTTGTGCTCAGTGAATACATTGAGAAGTCAGTTGTGAGTGATCCAAGTGTCAGTCTTGAGGCATTTTAATCTCTGTCCCTTGTAATATATATCATGGTTTCCAGTTTCTCATGTCCTGGTGATGTTGAAGGGGAGCTTAGCATGACCTTGAGAAATTTTTCAAACTTTTCTAAATTACTTATTCCAGATTAGTCAGAATATCCTAACACATTATTTTCTACTTGCCCTGCATCAGCTATAAATGTTGTCTGAATCATTCTGCAAAAATGAAACAATTAATTAAAATAATTTAATTTGAAAGTATTCAAAAATAAAATAATTTTCTTTCTGCCCTTAGCTTACTTTAAGCAATGAGTCATAGCAAGACTTGTATTTGCCTTAGTCATTCTAGCGTGCATCCATAATAAAGCTGTCTGCTTCACTGATTCAGATCAAAAGCAGACTGTTATTGTGTTGTCATTTCTGCATATGATAGAGCATGATATTCATATGTTGCTAAAAAGCATTTACTAGGAGAAGATGGCAGAAGCCAATAAAAGTAAAAGACTTTGAAGAAAGCTTTCTTCATGAGCAGCTTGTCAAACTGCTTTGAACCCAATCAAAGTAATAATTCCAAATTTTCTGACCCAGGGTTAGCAGGGATAAAATGGATTGCATTGACTTGAGCTGTGGAGCTTTTTCATTGTTGAATGTTTAATTCTTTGTTGAAGGCTTAGTCCTTAAAAACTTATTTTATGGGCCATGTTTGAATGAAAACCATTGTGCTGTCCAGTAACAAAAAAAAAGAAATCATGTGGCCAAATGCTATATCCAGGATAAGCTGTTCACTTAGTCTTTCAAATATTTTCTTCTATTAATTCTCATAAAGATGTCACTGATGGCTTAGGCATTAAAGAAGCTTGACACTGAAAGCTGGTGTCGTATGCCAGAGACACATGAAGTGAGAAAATAGCCCTTTCTGGCCACCAAAGACTTCCTCTTGATTTTCTTATGGATCACAATACAGTCATCTCTTGAAGTTATTAGAAATTGTCTGGCCTCATCTGGGTATGCTAAAGCCCATTCATTTTTTACCTGAAAGTTGAACCCAGTGACTCTTTTGCAGTAAGTATTCCAATCCTGAAGTATTTTAAATATTTTTTGACATCAGCATGGGTGTTGCCAGTAACCCAGATTATCATAACAAGGAAACTATGTCATAGAACAATGAGAAATACCTGCAGGAAAAAAAATCCTTTTTGAATGTCAAAGTGGCAGTCAGTTTGAATTCTAATGTATAAGGAAGGCAGCATCTGAGAAGGACTTTCCTCACCACCATACTGCACTGGACTGCCTGTAGTTGTACAAATCCCTGAGGCTTTGGAGAAGACTAGTTCTCCTATCCAGATACATCTGGCCAATTGTGCATCAGGAGAACAAATGTTCCTGTGCATCCCTTTCAGGAAACCAGCTGAAGCCCTGAAGCATGAGATTTGATTAGAATCACTGGTGTTGTGAGGCAATGAACTGTCAAGAGCACGTGGAGGGGAGTCTGTGGTCTACTGGAGGCCTTGAAGAGAGGACTTAATTGAAATTGCAGACTCTAGCAGAAAATACTCTAGCAGAGGAGCTAGAATATGCTGCTACACAATCCTGCCCAGTCTGTAATATGAAAGTTCTTGGATTTTTTAGAGAGAGAAGTTGTATTAAACCATTTTCTTTTAAAAAGATTGTATATCTCACAAATGTAGTGAATGTTCTGCTTTTTTTTTTTTTTAGGTCACCATTTGCCATTTTATTATCAGTATGTACCTTGAAATGATTCTGTATCTGATTTAGGATTTTAATTTTTTTTCCTTGTATGCTTAAAAATGTCTTTGTTTTGAATCCTCATGGTGAATTTACTGTGAAAGCCAGTGGACTTTGATTTCTTTAATTTCCTTTTATATCACCTTGTATTTGATAGTGCAGATTAGCTTTTTTATCCCCCTTTTACTCCACACCACTTGGTTTTGAAGTAAACACCATGGATTTTTCATCTTTCAGGCAGTTCATATACATGGTCTTTTTGAGTACTAAGCTTTTGACCTTCCTGGACCATTTGGTTATCTTTTGTATATGTCAGTTTCAGTTAAAAATTTGCATTTGTTTTCCTGAGGGTTTGTGAAACTCTAGTTTTGAACATTAAAACACTATGTGCATTAAAATAATACATAAAGACAGAGAATGTGGTGATAAAGGACATAGAAAAGGCTGAAGCACTTAATGTCTTCTTTACTGCAGTCTTTACTTGTAAGACTGGCATTCAGGAATCCCAGATTATTAAGACCAGTGGTAAAGTCTGGAGCAAACTTACTCTCACTAAAGTGGGATCAAGATAGGGAACATTTAGAAGAATTAGATTGTACACAAGTCCATGGGACCTGACAGAATGCACCCAAAAGTGCTGAGGGAGCTGGCTGATGTCTTTGCAAGACCACTGTTGATAACCTTTGAAAGGTCTTGGAGATTGGAGGCGGTTCCTGAAGCCTGGAAGAAAGCTATTGTCACTCCTACTTTCAAGAAGGGCAAGAAGGAGGATTCAGAGAACTACAGGCTGGTCAGCCCCGCATTGATCCCGGGGAATGTGATGGAGCCAATAATCCTGGGAATCATTCCTAAACATACGAAGGACAAGAAGGTGATTAGGAGTAGGCAGCATGGATTTATGAAAAAGAAGTCAGGCTTTGTCGTAACATAATGTAATACTTTTCAATATAAAATGCTACTCAATATTCTGGGGGTTTTTTTTGACTTGTCATTTTGACATTGTTTCCTGTTCCTTCATTTCAGTCTTATTGGTCAGAACCTGATTTTAGTTCTAGATTTAATTTGAGCATTTACTGCTGAGCAGAAGTTCAAGTGTGCTTTTCTGGCAACAACTCGCTCGAGAAAACAATATTGCCTATGTGCTCTTTTCATTTAAAAGTTTACTTTTGAGTTCAGTTGATAGTCTATAAGGAATCTTAAGTATTGACATTGTTTCTAAAAGGTTCTGAAACATCTCTTGTAAAGTCATCAAACCAAGCCCTTGGGTCCTTTTTCATCTGTTAGTAGTAACATTTTCTATTAAATATATCTATGTTTCCTATCCATGCTGAGTAATTAAGTGTGGGAGAAGCTCTCTGATCTCCTTTTGTGGTCTTAGTGGGGATGCCACTATGTGCAATACAGTTAATGTGTTGTGATGTTTGCCATTTAGACTATCAGAATGGCTTTGTTTTAATCTTGTTCTTTCCCTGTTGTCTTTTGTCATTATGGAGTATGAAGGCATTGCATTGGTTGATGTTTTTCTTAGCATGTTTAATGTGTTTCAGCTGATCTGTCTCAAATATTCTCTCTGGATACGTACTGTTACACCAATACAACCTGAAAGAAGCAAACAAAGAAATGAGTGTCAAAGATAGCAGCAATTACAGAGGAATTGAGTTATAACTCCACCACTGATGTGGGGAAAGTAGCTACTTTTCTGCCTGACAAGAATAGTGGCTTCTCAAAGTGCAGCTTAAGGTACCAAAGGAAAACCTGGAACCATTAGGACCTGTTGTCTCCAAAACAAGTACAAAGGTGGAGTTAAGTGATTTATAAGGGACTACCTTCACACCTTTGGACACAGAAGTAAGAAAGGAGAGGCCACTTTTTGCATCCAGCAACATGGAACAGGGATGGCAAAACATACCAGCCAGCAGGCTTAAGGGGAATGCAGTGTAAAATGCTGCTGCTGTTTACATCTGTTTCTCTAGGAGGTTAAAAAAAAACCTTGAGAAATTCAAAGCATTTCAGCCTGTTTATAACTGCAAGGTTAACAGAGTGAACAGTTTTTGGTCCAGAGACTAGCTTGAGGAATGATGATGTTTTTAATCTAAAGAAGGTCAAAAAGAGGATGCTTTGGCAGTGAAGTGTACACTGAGGGCACAAATAAAGAAGGGATATGGAAGAGCTGGCCAAAGGACTGTAAGCCCTTTGAGGTAAGGTCATTATGTATGAATATAGTGGCTAATGTGTTACAAATGCAGTCTCCCTGCTGCATGTGAAATGTGAATTTGTACAATTTATGAGGGCTCGCCATTCCCTCACTAGCATTAAACACTAAAATGTGCATACTTTTGTCACAGGACATAATCATAAGGCAGTGTTGTGCAGCTTTCCAGTTTAGATCAGAACAGTGTCTGCTCAGATTGAAGCACTATGAGAAAAACCTTTCATAGTAATAGGAAGTTAATTTCTGGACTGTTTTGGGTTTTTTTAATGAGTACTAAGGTCAGAAGTCAGTGGCTTTAACTGCAATGTTATTCTAATATGCCAGTTTCTGCAATGCAAAGCTTAAATAGTAGTCCAAGTGCAAGTACTCATAGTGATGTCTGAAAAATGAAAAAGAAAAAGCAGCTGGATGCACATTTTCTTTTCAGTGTGCATTGGTACTATTAATACACATATTTATAAAGCTCTTAACTTTCTTAAGATTTATCATTTCCTTGTACTAAAACACCGTTTTATGACATGTTTTAGGTTTTCATGAGATAATATTTGACTCATTTTGCATTAAAGCAGTGGTAAATTGTAAGGGGAGGAGCAAATGTTTTTGTTTGAAAATATATAAGTTAAAAAAGGCTGGCAAGCTATATGCTTGACTGGTTACTGAAATGCTGGAAGAAATGTTACTAAGTGTGGAATTACATCATATTTCCTCTAGAAACAGAAAAAGCCCAAGGAAATATCATTTGTCATAAGACTTACACTGTATAATCTGAAATGCCACTTTAATGCTAAGAGCAGAAGGATTAAAAACCACAAACAAACAGAAAGCACACAAACCCCCCAAGAGCCTAAAGAAAGTAGTAATGAACAATTCAAATTCAATCAGTTTTTTACTGAAATAAGAGTGAGGAGTACAAAATTCAGTTTATTTAATAATTACAGTTCAAAGAGAAAAAAACCAACAGTGCATAGACAGAGAAGATTGAACACATTAATGTTTCTTATCTCTACAGAAAGTTATGGTTATTTATAAAATCTGACACTGGAATCACAAATATTTAGTTAGTGCCTTTCTTTGCCTGCAGATCAGAATCCCATTTCCTCATCCAAGACTGCAACAAAAGAGCTTTGCACAGAGGACTCCCACAACACGTAGGAAGGGAAAGGGGAGACTAGCCCCAGCTCCCTCCAAACCTGAGAATCTCACATAATGGTGTCTGTTGGCATCACTGCAATGGTTTCAGACCTGTGGTAATGTGTGCTTACTAAATGACATGTTTTTCTGAGGGCTTGGAACAGCCACAGACCCTCTGAGCCGGAAGCTGGACCTCAAACAACTCCTTGAGGTGGCAAAAACAAAGCCCCTGCTTAGCTGAGTCAAAGCAGGATTGATGGACTTTGTGCTAAGGCTCACATCGTCCTGCTTTCCACTGTGCATAACACTGTGTATTGGGCTTTCTTGTAGACACAGAGAGGAAAAGATCCAACTTCCTCAAGGCTGGTGTAGACTAGAGGGAGGCAGCCACAAAAGCAGTAGTTGCATTTGTCTCTAAGAAACAGGCAGGATCTTTCTTGCTGCCCTTATTTTCAGATGTTACATACATTTCGGTGACAGACAAATGCAGATCTTTCATGAATCAGACCTGACACATAACTTTAGAGTGTAAAAACAGATCAAGGTTTACATAGTTTCTTGACTACACTGAAAAAACCTCCAAAACAATCCAATTTTACCTAGATAGAGGTTTCGTTAGTATTTCCACTGGGCAGTTAATGTGAATTTCTCCTGTTATGAACCATCTCCAGGGTTTTCAGGAAGATAAGGTCAAGCATGTCCAAACCAAACAATACAGAATTGAAACTGGCTGGTGGTGCTCACTGGAGTTTCATGTGTTTCACAGAGCAAAACTGAGTTGTCTTTCTTTTTTAAAAAGAAAGCAGATGTACATATGAAGGCAAAATAAGTGAGCTTCATTGTCAGTCAGACTGAGGTTGGGGCATGTGTATGTATGGCACAGGACCCTTCTGGCCATCCATGGTATCAGCACTTCAGAATATGCCTCTGGTGGACCTCAATGTTGGCTATTACTCAAATCCATAATAGTTTAGGACTTGCTAGCTGAGGGGCTGTTTTTCTCCATCTGTGGACCTCACAGTTATTTGACTCATAAATCCATAATTGTTCAGGACATGTTTGCTGAGGGGCTGTTTTTCTCCATGTGTTGTATTCTCCCCTTTGCAGGCAGTAGATTTATTTCCAACCAATACACCCTGGTTTTGTAAGGAAGGAAATTGATGGCTGGCTGGTTAGAAATGTGCTGCAGCCCACTTGAATTCCTGGTATTTTCAGTGTCTTTTAATTTAAAATTCCAAGGAATGTTTAAAAGTCTGAGTTCACTTTCCAGCTCTTGGTCTGAAATAGTTAATTCCTTAAACTACAGCTCATGTTGCAAAGCTGATTTGCAGGCTTGTTGCTTTGAGAATGCTTTGAGCATGGAGAGTCTTCTAATTTTGTAAGAATTTTTGAGGTTTCACTGTTTTGTTGTTCGTTACAGCAGGGCAGTTAAGAGATGAGGATAAGTATCTTTTGTAGTGTTAACCTGAAATATAGATATAAAATGAAGCAGGTGTTTAGTGTCAATACTGAGCATTAAAAGCTGTGGAAGGCACAGTACTTTTCCACCCTCACTAAAGTGCTTTACCGCTCTCCTAATACAGGATATAGAAAAACTGTAAGTAACCAGTCAAAATATATGGAGTCAGATTATAATCAAACACTTATTTGGGACTAAGTTCTGGTCCTGCTGAAGTCACTGGAAACAAAGGATACAGAGAACCTCAGATGAGCTTCTTCCAGAGCTCAGTACCTTTGAGAACTGGGCCTCTCTTTCCAGAGAACTGGCAAGATGTATTTGGGATTCGCCTGCGGAGGAAATTGTAACACAAGAAGATGAGGATGGCATCACTCAGAAGGGCTGTCTTGGACAGAAATAGCCATTGATTATAGCTTCCCTTCATTCTTCCAGGTGTGTCTGCTCAGCTGACCAGCACTCGTCTCCGTCGGAACACCTCCGTGGGCACCCCGTTCTGGATGGCTCCAGAGGTTAGGTTCATGTTTCAAAACATTTTGTCACTGATATCTGAGCTGCTCTGTTCTTGTTTCTGCTCTTTCTTTCTTCCTGACCACTGATCCTTTGACCAAATAAAATAGCAGTGCACTTCAAAAAGGTGTTTAAATTTTTTTTTCCTACATGTTTACGAAGATTAAGTTAAAATGGTGTTTACTTTTGAAATTACAAGCTTAGAGCCAGGGAGCAAGACATTGAATTGCTTACTAAAAAGTTAAAAAGTTTAGTTTACTACTATGGATACTTTCCAATCTTCCAAGCTCTGAAACTATAGGTATCTCATCTCCTCATGGATGGAAAGAGCCCAAGGTGGTACTATGATACATTATAGCTTCTATTTTTTTGACTTCTACACCTGGAAAGTTTTTAATACTATATACATAACTGACAGCAAGAAATAGAAGAGGTTATTATGAATGAAGAAGATATACTATGATTCTGTGGAGATTTTTCCAGCCTGAAATTGAAGCATATAAAGATATATTTTAAGCTGAGGCAGGAAAAATATTTCCTTATAAATAAGATTATGTTATTTGTGCGCACACAGACACAAGTACATCTGTTTGTACCACATGGAACTGCTCTGTTTATACACATGTATTTTTATCAACACATTCTGTTTATTCACATTGGTCTAGCCACATAACCTATGGCATATATATTGATTTAGGTCTTCAGCTAATGAGATAAAAATTTCTAGATTCATCCGGCGTTGTGGGGGAGCAGAAATGTATATGAAATTAAATACTTCTGCTGTGATCCAATGGCAAACTCTTTGTCCAGATCCACTTGATCTGGAAATTGGCTGATTTGGCTGAGTAAGGACTTTGATAGAGAATTCACCTTCTGCTTTCCTGCTTCTTTCACTTCATAGAGAGAGCAGTATAGATTTGGAGGAATAATCTATATTACAGAGTTCTAGGGTTGCTGAGTTACTTTTTACTTCCTCGGCCAAAGGATACAGTTTAACATCATCAGCTGAAAAAGCCAAGGATTTGCAGCCTTTTGTCAGATTAGGGAGCATCTGGCCAGAGAATCTGGTGTTCATAGACACCTGCTTTCTCTAGTTTAAACATTGCTTTTTGTCAGTAACTAGATACTTTAGCTTCCTAAATGTGTGCATGTCTGTTTATTTCACTGAGTATATCCAACCATGTGTATACTCTTAAATTTGGACGTTTTTTCCTCCAATGACTATCCCAGTCTTTTACTCCAACAGGTGATTGCCTGTGAGCAGCAGCTAGATAGCTCCTATGATGCCAGATGTGATGCTTGGTCACTAGGTATTACTGCAATAGAGCTGGGAGATGGAGATCCACCCCTTGCTGATTTGCACCCCATGAGGGCACTCTTCAAAATACCAAGGTAAGATCTTGATGCTTTTATTTGTTGATGGGTTAGAACAAACTTTTTCCTTAACTGTTACTTTCTTGAAACTTAGACTGTGTAAGTTTGTGGACTTCCTTCATATTATTTATAGTAGGAGGAGGTTAGAAATACTTTGTCGAGCTGTTTTTAATTCAGGCTCTGCTTCACCTAAGTGAACTTGAGAAGTTCGGAGCTGACTGTAGCTACATTTGAGAAAAAGTTGTAAAGCCTTCTCCTGAGGCTGCATGAGCGCAGGACAAAACTAAGTCCCATATATTTTGTTACAAAGAATAACTCAGGACAGAAGTAGAGTCTGAATATGCGACTGTGGTGAACAGGTCTCATAACTTTTTTCAGGAACTATCTTCTATCCTTTGAAGCAAAGTTTGTTCCACCACTTAGATCAGGTATCAGCTTTTCATTAGCTTGTGCTGCTTCTTGCAGTTCCACTATTGTTGTCCTTGGATAGTACATATAGCAACTTCTTTTGTATTTTCTTTGAAGCTGAAATAAAAGTACTGAACGTACTACTTACAGCATTTCAAAGAACATCAATCTCCAAGTCTGTAGGGAATAGTCATACAGTAGTTTGTGGATTTGACTCAAACGCAACTGCTGAGACAACAGAATAGATTGAAGTCCTTTTCAGCCAAGACACTCAAATTAGTTTAAATTACTTACAGGTTTAAGAAATATTGGCTGACTTGGTGCTGAAGCAGAGTATGAATGCTCTTCTAACCCTTGCCTTGCTTGCTATGGGAAAAGCAGTTGCAAACTACTGCAGTTATTGGTCAGTCATTGCACCTAGGACTTTAATAAAACTTCTGGCTCATACCCTTAAAAGTATGGGGACCTTTGTGCTCTGGAGCAACTATAAGATCAATACCCTTTCATTACATTAAGCAAAACCTAAAAGTGATAGAGTAAATGTTAAGCAGCACATAAAGAAGAGCAGTTGTGACGATTGAAAAGAGACAGCAAGTCACCTTGATTGTTTGAAGAGACAGCCAGTCACTTCATCTATCGTTCATTCCTTTTGTCTTCATGACCATACTCACCTCTGAATGGAAGAAAACTGTCAAGACCATTTCAGCCAAATTACACCTAGCTCTAACAACAGAAAAGAAAGCAGTCATGTCTTACAATAGATCTTTATTTAGACCTTCACTTCCTTTCATTTCTGATTATCTTCTGATGAATTAGAAATACTTAATAATGAGTCAGTTCCTTTGGACACTTTGTTCAGCAAGTTGATTAATTCTGGGTAAAGTTAAAATAGTATCAATTTTTTAAAAATTCTCTTAAGGAAGTATATCGTTTCAGGCTTGAAAAAATAAACTTGGCATTAGTAGTGAATAGTGATTAATGGGTTGTTAGTTTAATTTCCTTTTATGGATTTGATTGAAAAAATTAAAATGATTTTAGCTATAGTTGGTAGATCATCTCAATGCTATTTCTCCTTATTAATTATGTAAAGTAGGATAACCAGTGACGCATTACATCATCTACCCATGCTCCCCAGTAGAAATCAATATCTTTTTCTGGTGGCCTTCTAAAACTCATTACTCAGCCTGCCTTCACACATTGTTTTTGTCAAGTGAGTAGCTTATTAACTTATTATCACACTAATCCTTGCAGGAATCCTCCTCCAACACTACAGCAGCCTGAACTGTGGTCACCCGAATTCAATGACTTCATTAACAAGTGAGTAACAACTGAAACCATTCCGGTTGAATATGGAACATGTGTAAAATATCTTTGTATTCTCTGTGGAAATCTGTTGCAACTAATACTCTTCCTTAAAAGCCTAGTTTGTAAATCCAGCTTGACTTCCAAGTAAGGCTCCAGATTTAAAACATGAAATAACTTTTTAATGCACTTGATGTTTCTTAATTTAAAGAATATTTAGTTTTAAATTTCAGTAATTTAACTTTTTTGACTCATCAGTTCTGTGAAATCATATCAATTTTCAGTGCAGAACTGTTTTGATTAGGATGGATGTATTTATTATGGGGGCATGAACTCCAGACAAGCATTTGAAAACTTAACTGTGAACCCTCCATGATCATATGTGTTTTTCTGTCAGCACAGGTGCTTGACTAAAGATTATGAGAAGCGACCAACAGTATCTACTCTTTTGCAGCATGATTTTATTAAGCAAATTGAAGGAAAGGAAAACGTGCTACAAAGGCAACTCATGGAATTTATTGATGTTCATCAACAAATGGGAGTCACTGAAAAGGCAAGGTAAAAGTAGCTAAAAAGTAGACCAGCTGGGACAATGTTGATATTTCCTGACTGCTTCAGAATGGCTAGTGTTCAGAGAAAGATTCAACTGTTATAGCTTTAGCTGGCCAAAAAATAGAAAGCTTAATATTTGGGGTCCCTTGTACAGCCAATGGAAAGACAGCAGCATCATGATTGCCATGTGCGATGAAACAATCTTTAGAAGTACCTCCCCTTTTTCTTGTGACTCAAGATGCAGTCTTAGGATCCCAGATTTTAGAAAGCTATGGTGAGGTGAAATTAATGATTATCATTTTCTTACTTTTGCATGGTCAACTAATGTTTAGTTTAAGCAAGTATGCTAAAAATAGCTATTCAGGTTCCTGCAAGAATTGGATTTTCATGACTGAAAACAATTGTAGTCATAGTAGACTTTGTTTTGCAAACTTCTAATTTTGTGTCTTATTGAATAGATTGTTTCTTCCACTAGTATTTAGTAACACCAATTCTGAATAAATCACACAGCACCTGATATCTTTTATTTAAAATACTTGAATAAGTCTAGGCTCAATTTTTTACAATTGAAAAAACTCCTCCCGATGCACTGATGTATCAGATGTGAAATGTCATAGGTTAGTATTGCTATACTGCTTGTGATGTACTGCTCCTGTGCTTCAAGGTAAAGCAAAGTGATTTTTCTTTATTTTAAATGGAACATAAAATTTAAAAGACATTTTTGCATTATCATCTGTATGGAAAAAGCTGATTAAAATCTTCCACGTTTCTTTTCACACATTTATACTAACAATGTATACAGCAGTCTTCAGTTCTAATTCTGAAGAATTTTCTATTTACTTTATGCTTTAAAGATAATAAGAAATATATTTTTAAACAATTTATTATATTTAAATTTTCTTTAAGTAAATGTAGGATGAGTAATACTTTCTCTTTTCTGTCATTGCAGTAAAAAAAATGCGCTTGGCTTAAATTTAAGCCTCATGCTGGATTTGTATGCTCTATATGTTGCAGAGTTGACATTTTCTTAATCCAGAAAGATTCTTGAATTGAAATAAGCTTGTCAGTGCTGAGAACTAAACCTGCAACATAATCCAGACTTCAAAAAGTATTTATTTATAAAACACCGGAAAATTATATGTGGTAAAATAAATCCAAACCACTAAATTATATGAATTTAAGTCCTGATAACACTTGTGATATTTAAAACCTAAATGATTTTTTAAAAATCAATCTTCTAAGTCAATTAGATATTGTGACCTTTTTTACCCATTTTATAGAACTCTTTTTTTTTAATATCAAGTCATATTTAAATGCTGCATTAAGCAAACCACATGAACTTTTTTTCTCCTATACAATGCAATGCACATAAAGTGGCCCAATTTTCATGTGCATAGAGCAGTAAAGTGGCACACAAACAGGATGATCTACTGGTACTTTCTCTGTCTTATTCAGACTGTGGTATATAAATTTATGCTCTTCACGTGAACTACAGTTTGAAGGAACGTATCAATATGTGATGAAGTTACCTATGCTTTTACACTTGATCAAGTGTAACTTCTACGTAAATTTTCCCAAAGGAAAACAGAATGTTTTCATTCAAATAATAGTAATTTCATATCTGAAACCATGTAAAAGATTTACTTATTTAACTAAGGGTGTAACTTAAATGCCATGGTTAAACAGATAGCTTAGTCCATATTTCAGTTTAGCAGTTTAAAATACTAAAAAATAGTATTTCAAACCTAAATGTTTCTGAGATTTTGTAGTTTTGTGCAATATGCTACAGAATAGCATTTTTTTCTGCTGTGAATGACAAAAGATTATAGAAAGATCCTTGAATTCAGTAGCCATACCTTTTTAAAAGTCTTTAAATACTAATCCTATGTATCTTCTGACCTTCATGTTAAAAGCAGTGTCTACGCAATAGTACCATGTAAATCTGATTTAGAGTCCAGAGCCTGTATAATGACAAGTCACCTGGAAGAACTGCATCTTAAAATCTCTTGGCTTTGTTTTCCTGCTTATCCTGTTCTGGGACTGTTTTTACACTGGCGTGTTAGGGCCTTACTGTGGAATTTCTGAACTTTCAGTAGTTGCTGGCAACTTTCCTTGTAAAGCTTCCTCTTGATCTCCAGCTCACGCTCTCTCAATCCATAATTTGAAGGCATAACTGTTCTTGGCACTGGGAGGCAGGTGATTTAAGGGATTAGAGATCTCTCCCACCAAGTGAAGAAAGCCTGCTACCTGTGTTGTATTGTATAAATGGGCATGACATATGAAGTCAATAAATTTGAAAATGTTGAGTTCAAGCTGAAAGTAAGGACTCCATTTATTTTCTCAGTATGTGTTTACTCTCCTTGTCAAATTTGACTTTATTAATAAAAGTATTATATTTCAAAAGAAAGAAGGAAAATACTTCAAAATTAATAGCTGAGGTCCAGCCACTAGGTCTTCCTGTGTGCACTATTCCTGTTTTCACTCAATTCTTTGCCCATTCACACAT
The DNA here is from genome assembly GCA_013399895.1 of Serilophus lunatus. Classification (NCBI taxonomy): domain Eukaryota; kingdom Metazoa; phylum Chordata; class Aves; order Passeriformes; family Eurylaimidae; genus Serilophus; species Serilophus lunatus. Next base: position 896,001 of record VXBA01004912.1, read on the forward strand.
TCTTTGCCCATTGTGCTGAGATATAGTTTGGTTCTGACTGCCTTCTGCAGTGGTAGTCTGTTGATGTGCTTGTGATCTTCTCATGTTGTTTGCTGAATATGCAGTTGATACAGTTCATGAAGAAGAGCTCATATTACATTATCTCATATTCTCAGTGTTTTTTTGCCAAAGGCTAGATCCTCAGATCCAATCTTTGAGCTCAGGAAGGATGTGTGCTGTCTAAGCACAGAATGGAGTCACCTTACAGTCTCTCCAGTTGTCGCACCATTGTTCCCGAGTTATTTTCTAACACTAAGGAATCACTGAGTCATTGGGGCCCAGTCAGCTGGGCCCTCAGAACATTATCAGCATTGCCATTCTAGTGAAGAGGAACCTAAATTTTGGTTCTGCATTGTACTGCATCCTTTCAAGAGATGGAAACAAGAGAAAAAAACCAAGAGGAACAAAGTCCATCAACCTCCCGAGTAGCCAGAGAAAACTCAATTTATGCTGGTATAACTTTAAGAGATAAAATGCCACAGCCCTGCTCCAGATTTAATGAAAGTGATGAAAGATAGTACTGGTTTTTCAGTAGCCTTTGAGCAGTGTTATAGCACTAGCATATCCTGTGCTACTCAAAGCTCAAAAAAGCATGGATACTTGCAATGAGCTTCATTACAAGTTCCACTTTTTTACTTTGAGCAAATGCAGTACATTTTTCTCAAAAATCATCACTTTTTTATGCTAAAAATATCTGTTTGCAACTTCACCTAGTTCAGAACTCAGGGTGAAATTACAATGGGAATAGCATGAGAAAATACCCTTTGATACATTAACATTTTCCCATATTATAACATATCATCTTGACCGAAAAATCTCCAAAATCTGACTCTTGGAATAATGAAGTAAGTTGTATGAGACAAACTCATGTTAAAGAAGAGATGAAGCAGGCAAAGTTGCATGCTAAATGCAATTAAATTAGGTGGGTTTTTTTGTAAGGAGAGTCACTTTTAGGACAGAGGCCTGGAGCTTGACAAAGGTCTTCACAGTAGAACTGTTAAAATTTATAATTAGTGATGAAAATAATTATCAAAAATAAGAGCTGCAGCATATACTCCAAAACCAATCTAAAAATACACTTCTTGCTAGGCCAAAAGAGGGAAAAACCCTTCATTGTAAAAAGTTTTAGTTTGCAATAAAAATAACTGTCTTTCAAACAACCTTCAGAGCTGTCGCATCTACACCTGACAGTCAGGCTTGTAAGACTTTTATCTTGAGTTGTTTGGCTGTCTTATTCTTGACTGCTTTTACAGTAATCTCTTCAGAAATATGCAATGATTAGTACAATGTGCATTTCCTGGGAATTGTGACTCATTCCAGAATGAGCTGTATATGCAAGGGATATTCAGTGCACCTAGAGTTCAGCAAATGACTCTGGTCCCTAAATTAAGAGCATGATCTTTATGCACTCTCTAAATAATTATGGGGAAGAGACACATTCTACTGCAAACTGATGCAAAGTTTTGGGTGAGCTGAATTATTCTTTCAAGAGTTTATCCTTCTGTATTGGCCATATAGCAATAGCACTGAATTGGTAACAGGATGCTAAACAGTTGCTCTACTTAACTATTTGGAAAGGTCAAGGAGGCAATTTCGTAGAAGTTCATGTACAACATACACAAAGGTGGTTGCCAATTTATTGACCCCTTTTAAAAGCTGGGAGTACCATATAGTTTCCTTTCTTTACCTGATTGTACAGAATTGTGTTACTTATTTTCTGGTTGTTTACTCTCCCCTTTTCTCTCTGACTCATCCTGCCAGAAGCTGACAGCAGTCCTTCAAGATCAGCTCTGCAGGGCAGGCTTTCAGCAGGGCATAGGAGATCACCATACTGGCTTGACAAAGACAGTATGAGGAACAGAATAAGACAGCATACACAGACTCCAGTGCTGTCTTGGTCAAGATTGCCAGATGATGTCTGGATTGGAGTAGTGGCTTAAAGGGGAGGCTTTGCAGTTCCAGTCTAATCTTTGAGCCCTTCAGACCACTTTTTCCTCTCCTGGAACTCAGTGTGGTCTTTGTTGTACCATGGGAAAGTGTATATTTCTGCACTAAGGACACTCCTATGTAGGATGATTATGCTGCAAACTTCTCCAAAGCTGTATTGCAATAGAGAGCTACAGTCTCACGTGCTTCTAGCTAATACCGATCTCTATATCAAAGTAATATTCTTCTATACAATACAATAAACAGCAGCATTACTTGGATGAAGAATAGTTTATCTTTGGAAGAAAATAAGGAAGAATTCTGTGCATTCAGAATTCACCAGGAATAATGCTCTTCTTTGTTATTTTACTGTTGTTCAGTCCACTTGCTCAGCAACTCATTTCTTCTGAAGGTGGGATACTTCAGCAGGCATTGCTTACTTTTGGAGCTTCTCCTTTAACTTTTCAGTGTGGTTCTGACCATAGTGCATGGGCCTGACTCATGAGGATAGTAAGGAACTAATCCCAAAAAGTAATTTTAGAGATCTCCCATTTACTCAGTTAAGAACACATACTTTCCCCTGACCTTTATCAGAGATACAGCCATCTCTTGAGGCTGCTGTGAAGGACCAATAATCTCCTTTTTTTTGCAGGTCATGCTAAAGCAGCACTAACTTTGTCAAACGTTGTATGGAGTAGGACATGACCCAAGTGGCTGGATATAGGCCACCTCTGAGTCAAAAGCCCCATAGCTTTGCAGGGCAGCACTATGCTCTCAGCAACATTGCATAAGCTGCAGCACAGATCCCTGAGACTGCAGCTGGTGCTGTGAATCATTTAAGTGCAAAGTGGTGGGCAGCTTTAACTGCAAAGCATAGTGCAGATGCAGCTGGGGTGTTAGCATTTTCTATATCCAGGTAGAGATTTTTCATAGATATCAGGCAGTAATTTTATTTAAGCATATTTCATGAAACATATTTGTTGAAGACAAAATTATCATCTTAAGTGTAAATAAATATTGCTTTGTGCAGTCTCCAGAGAAACAGAATCGCCAGCTATGACAGATCCTGTACATGTTTCTCTGTGTTGTTTCTTTGTCACTTTTACTGCTGTTTGTAACTGCTGGGAGCTGTACAGATGTTTCCACCCTCACCTTACAAAACCTTGATTATTTTTAGTTTCTTCCTTACACCCAGACTAACTCCAGCCCTCTTCCTGTCACTTTTTTAGTCTGTAGATGGTTCTCCAACCAGTTTAGGCAGAGAGTTCAACAGGGCGTCATGAGTCACACTTTCTTCTTCATGGTATTTTTGGAACTATCAAAAATCTTTTTAATACATTCTGACAATTTGAAGAAGAAAAAGCTGCAGTTGCCTCATTTTGATTTAACTGAATCTTGAAAGATAAGCAGGGGAGGGTGTCGGTGTGAAGGAGAATGCACAGAAACAATGCTGCCTTAACTCATTTTCTTCTCCATACTGCATTAATGTTTCTGGCCTTTAGCTGCCTGAATTGCTTGTCGAGCATGGCTCTAAGATCTAATGCCTCCAACAAATTTCTGAGCGGAACAGAGAAACATGGTTATTTCAGTTCACAATGTCTATGTGCATGATCGTAATGAAATTTCAGCACTGATGTCAACAGCACTGATGTGAGTTTTTTAAGTGGTTGGAGTTTTAGCAAGTGAAGCAGTATAACTGCCCTTGAGGGGTCTGTGCCCTTTGACAGCAAAGTGGAAAAATACTGTGTTCTGCAAATCTGCCGCTCTTTTGTACTCTGGAAAAAGGAGAATATAATCTGGTCCAACAAGCACTAGTGTTCTCATAATGTCAGCTGAACAGGATTACAGGAGAATCAATTTTATGTAATTAAACTTCCTCGGCATAAACAGAGATTATTTCCTTAAAGGAAAAAAAGTAGAAAAAGTACCCATGACTCGAGCATTCTCCTCTCTTCTTGCAAAGCATTTGTTAGCTTCCTTACCATGAAAAATGATAATTGAAACAAATCTTGGGAAATATCACCCTCTTACTGATATGTAGTAACATTTAGGAATTTAACATTTAAATAAAATATGTGTTCAATGTGCAACAATTCCACCAGAAATGGAGAGCAAAGCTTGACTGATGCCTTGTTTTGGGACTTCCTTCAGCAATGGGAAAAACAAAACAGCAGAGCTTGACGTGGTCCTGCAATTCCTGCATCTTTCCTTCACGTACATGTTGATAGGTCTTTCTCAAAGTCATATTGATATTAGATGCAGCCTCTGGATACAAAATAACCTTCATACAGGAACAAAGGAGAAATTGTATCCATTGTCCAAATTTAAATTTTCAAATGAAACTCTTAAAAAAAGGTGTAAATAGGAGAGTGGATTATAGGGGATAGATTTCTATTGAGGAGACAGGATATTATGTGCACCTCTGACTTTGAATGCAGTCATGTACTTTAGCTTGGTAAATACAAATCAAACAGCAGCATATCATGCAAGGCTGACGACTTAATTTAAATCTCAATATTACCACATCCTTTTTAATACAACCTGGAGTATATAGTACCAAAAATTGTCCCATGGTGTTATTGCAAGGACAGTACTATCAGGACAGCTCTTGTAGTACGAATGGGTTCCAAAGGAAATGGAAGAAGAGATCAAATTCAGGAGAGGTGTAATTGCTTTACACTAGACCCATCCCTTTTATGTTCCTGTGGGTTTTCTGTTCAGCATTTTTAAAATACATACCAAATTACAGCCCAGTTATGGATTTATTGCAGCAAAATCTGCCTTTCTTCCTACACGCGGATGCACACTCCTCCTGCGTGTTTTTTTCTCTCTGGTTGGCACAGGCCCATGTGTTGCATGTTCTGTGCAGCATGGCAATACATGGCATGGGTCTGGTACTGTGCTGTGTAGTATTCCCATTGCTTTTCACCTCCATGTAATTCAGCTATAACAGTCCTTTTTGAGATGTAGAAGTACTAAAAGAAGGAAAACCTTTGGCCCCATGCATCTCCAAGGTCCTAACAGTTTGAGAGTACTTTGAAAAAAAGCTGAGTGCAAAACGGGCAAGTCTTGGTCCCTCTCTTTCATCAGGTTAATTTAAATCCTGTTGATCTGTATGGTTCATTGTGCTTCCTGGTTACTTAGCCTCCACACTGGGTATTGTGCTGTGATATTGGCACAGATACTGAGAAACTATTAGCTCTCACAACATTTGTATCTTGATATTAAGGTTCCAGAATTAGTCACCTGTGAGCGTGAAACTCCTGCTTTTGCACTGTAGACAACTGAAAGACTCCAGTGGTAGCTGGCACCTATGTAAAGGAGGAAGAGACCTCCATTACTGGCATCAAGGTGAGGATAGGCCATTCTGTCATCCTCAGGGAATGATTGTTGAAGAAAAGAGACTGAGAGAAGTACTATATGAAGCACACTTCTGTCTGCATTTCCATCATTCAGATCTTGTTTGCACTCGGTTTGGGAGGGCATCGTTTGCCCATTTCTTCCAGTCACTTTTCAGTCCTAGCATTCAGTAACTGATGCCAAGTCAGTGCCTGCTTGACTTTCTGCATCTACATCCCTCATCAATACACAGCCAGCATGACCTGAAGTACCACTCATCAAGTAGGTGATATTCATGGAACAGGTACTGCCCGTTAAACTCTGTAGTAAATCTTAATTTGGGTGTTCAGAAATCTCTTAGCTTTCCCCATCAGTGTGATATTCACTCACTCTAATTTTCCTCCTTGGTGCAACTTCCCTCTTTCTCCTGTCCTCTGTTCACTCTATATTAAAGTTCTTGCCTGTATAGAAGACACCTATCTGCTTTTACTCATGCCGTATATTGGAATATCAAGATTTCCCTGGTCTTGTCTGGAATTAAGGTAAAGAGTGAGTGCTTGACACAACACGGTTTCCTTGCTGCCTCAGTTTACCAAGGTATATGTTCCAATAGCATCAAATGGAGTGAGGTCATATCAGGAAATCAGATTTACTTGATAGTTTTTCTGTGCTTGTGCCTTACTGCACATCTGAGCCTGATTTAGTTTGTGAACTCTGCTGTTATGTGTCTAGTTTCTCTTTCCTTGATTTTCCCTCATCGAATAGAGCAAGTATAACTAATGTGAATTGTAAACCTTGCACTTTCTGCTGCTTTTGCTCTGTTTAGCAATGCCTTTACTCTTGGATAAAGAATGATCCAAGTTTCTGGGAATTTTCTTGCTAATTAAAATAAGACTGCATAAAGTCTTCTTTGGTTTGATTAAAAGAGAAATCTAACGTTAAGAAAACTTAATTGAAGTTTAACCCTGATAAGAAAAGTAGCTGAATTTTTGTTTCCTTCTCTTGTATGTTTTTTCTCTATAGAGCCAAGAAAATTCTTCTTGGTCAGGATGTATTTCACTTATCCCACTGTTTCTGTAGCACTTTGCTCTACAGTGTGGTCATCTCAGCTGGGCTTTAGAGCATTGTCATTTCTAAATGTAGGAGAATTGAGTGAACCTTGCACAGGAAAGGACGAGGGGATAGGCTGATTTGAGGATTTCACTTTTTTTCAAGAGACCTTTGGCAGCTGGAGACTTAAACTTGGATTCCTCTCCCTCTCTGGCCTTGCAGAGGAGTTAACTCCCTGAAAAGATAAATTTTTCACTGACAACCTTGCAGCCCCTGTGAGAAGGGGCCAACCAAGCTGTTAAGAAGGCTCAAAAGGAAAACGTTTTACATTCTTTCATGCCCAGTGTACACACTGTTACATTTAGTGTTCCTGCCCTTGAAAAATAAATTTTCCTAAGTCTTTCCACTGCCTCGCATTTTGAGGGTAGCTACATTATCTTCCATTGCAATAAGGTAGAAATGTTTCTATCCTGAGTGCTTTAACTGCATCATTCTTGCCATACTATTTCATTATACACTCCTGGCTTTGTCCTATCCAGAATTTTTATCTGGATAATTTTTCTTTTTACAGGTTGGTGCCAGAGTTTGACTATTATATGCTTTATAAATATGTTCCTTTTTTTTAATGTGTATTGCATAGCTCCAGTCTTGCAGCTGATGTGATCAAGCAGGGATCTATACAGTGGCAAAGTTCTTCATGGAAGCAGCTGTGGGATCAAATAATTGATTTTAAATTGTCAAGTACAGACAATTGTGTTGCGCTAAGAAGTTGACTCCTGTCCTGTTATTCAAACATTTATGTGGCTAAATTCAGAACAAGGGAAAGCTGGAATGTGTTGGTTGAATTTCCTTCAAGATGGTTACAGATGCAAGATCTGCTCTGTGTTTCCTTACATCAAGAAATTGTATATCTTTCTTTTCTAGATTTGAACGTATTCATACAAAGAAGGGAAACTACAGTAAGTCACTAGTTTCAAACCAAGAAGAGGTAGATGATTTAGCAACCTTGGAGGTACTGGATGAGGTAAGAACCTTCTTTTTCTCATTTTCCTGAAGAGGACTAATCACATATTAAAACACAATGGTGTGCTGTTGATTTTCAAATTCAACTGTATTGTCACTCTTAAATTGTGTAAGTGTACAATGACGTTTCACTCCTTATACCAAATATTTTAGATGAGATTTACTGTGTCAGAATTCAAAGCCAATGCAAGTTACAGCTGTAGGCTGAACAGTATTGTAACACCATTGGGCTTAACAGAATTTATGTCACTGGATTTGAGTACAGCTAAATATCCAGTTTGCAATGGTATGTTAACCTGAAATCGGTCCAGGTCCAAGAACAACCACCTTGAATTGTCTTAAACTAGCTTACCATACTTGTTTCAGGCATGTTCTCAATATCTTATTTTGGTATGGAGATACAGTGAGATCAGTTTATATCATCTGAGCCTCTGGTGTCTCAATGCCTGCTGTGAACTTTTGACAAAATTACTGATACAAATCTCACAAGTTTGTTGAAGTTCAAAAATGAGTCTACTAGGAGCAGGGGAGCATACATAAGAGAGGGGAGAAGTCTGCTGTGTTTATGTTTAAGCTTCAAAATCAGAGAGAAGAATCAGGCCACAGCACATTATCTGCAGGTCTTGGAGGCAATTGGTGGTTGTAAACAAACTGTCATTCTTTCTCTATCAGGCTGTGCATAGACCATAATTCACATTCTCTTATCTGTAAAACTTCTCTGGTATATTGTATCTTTGTCAGTCCGAAGTATTAAATGTGGCTCTTGAGCTGGTTAACTCCATAATGCTAACAGACCACAGAATATCTTCTATCTGCAAGAGATTTTTCATAGTAGGTTAATGGTTCATTAATACTAATTGAGTTAATCCAAACTTCATCCACTGCACAAAGCTCAAGTTTAAGCATTTTTTTGGTATTGGGACTGGCAATATGCTAGTAGGACTGTATCCTATCTTTTACCATGATGCACATAAACAATCTGAGTTAGAAGGATTTTTTCACACAAGAAAATAGACGAGCCAGAATATATCCCATCTCCTCAGAGGTGCAGTATTCTCATGGAAGTCCTCAGGAATCTTCGTTCTGAAGGCAAGATGTGGCTATATGATATGTTACTAAATCTAATCCAATTTAAAACCTCTTTCACATATGAATGGCAGCTTCTCAGATCTGTATTCTTACTTCCACTCAAATTTTTTGTCCACTTTAGATAGCCCCATTATCAGAGCAAGACAAGAGATCTTCCATCGGTGCAAGAAATAATTTCAAAAAGGGCAGAAGTTCCCCTAAAATAACTCTGTAATGTAAATCTGCTTATGGCAAAAGCAAGGAGCATTCAAAACCAAAAAAAAGAAAGGGTTTATCAAAAGTTTATCGAAGTTTTTTCCTTGTGTTCTCCTGTGAAGGAAATGTGATCTCTTCAGCACTTGAGAATCCAGCTTTTAAGTGCATTAAACAAGACCCAGTGTGCAGCACCGAACAGATGGATGTGGAGGGAAAGAAAGCAATTCCTTCTGTAGTCCTCTGCTGCTGGTTATTCTGTTCCAGTGGGTATAGGGCCTCAATATTTTCACATGTACCTCAGAGTAGTCTCAAGGCTGGTTTAAATTTCTTAATCCAACTTTATGGCCTGTTCTGATTGGAAACTTAAACCAGGCACTTTACATCCCTGGCTCTGTATGTAGAAGAAGCTGAGGGAAATTATATCACTGATGACGGAACAAGAGGACGCAGTCTTAAGCTGTGTCGGGCGAGGTTTAGGCTGGATGTTAGGAAAAACTTTTTCACAGAAAGAGTCATTTCCCATTGGAATGGGGTTCCCTGGGAGGTGGTTGAGTCATCATCCATGGATGTGTTTAAGAAGAGATTGAATGAGGTACTTGGTGCCATGATTTAGATGATGGGATGGTGTTAGCTAATAGGTTGGACTCGATGATCTCAATGGTCTTTTCCAACCTTGCTAATTCTAAGATTCTGTGATCAAGGAGTTTGAATGCCACTAATGGCACATTTTTTTTCTTGCTTCAGAGGGAACTGGCTCTGCAGCAGCAAAGAACCATCACAGCAGAGACTGGTTGTTAATACAGAAAGATGCCTTATTGTATACATAAATAGGATCCAAACAGTTGAACATCCTCGCCATATCATAACTGAGAGTAATGTTCAAGCAGGTGTAATGGCAGTTACGAATTCAATCATATGGATTTTGCTTGATAAGTTACACGAAACTGTAATGTTAGAAATGTAGACAGGACTGTCTCATGGAAACCTCTAACTGAATGCAAGAAGTACTTATTAATTCCATTTTTTTTATCACTTGAGGATCTGTAAGTATATATTGGTCAAAGTGATTTTGGACACAAGAAATTAGAAATGCCAGTATGTTTGAAAGTATTACTTACTTTTGATCATGATCGGTCGTATTTCCAGCTATTAATACCTTCCCTCCCTATTCTCACTCATTGCAATTATATGAATATTTTATACGTTTTCCTTGTAATTTTTTCCTCCCATATGATTCAACGTTCCTGTTCTTTCTTCATCAGAATACAGTAACAGAACAGTTGCAGAAGGGTTATGCCAAGGATCAGATCTACACATATGTTGGAGACATTCTTATCGCTGTCAATCCATTTCGGAACATTGATATTTATTCTTCACAGGTTTGGTTATTTTAAACTAGCACCAGTTTCCACTAAAATATAAATATTTGTGTTAAGTATAAAATGTAAGTTAAGTGTAAGTATAAAGTAAGGCCATTCTTGATATTTACTTCAGTTCACTCCGAAAAACAGAAGTAGAATTAGAGTTGTTCCTTCAAGTGCATATTGACCCACATCCTTAACATGTACTGAATTTCAACACAGAAGCAAGAAACTAAGAAAAAAAATTAAAAAATAAAAATCTGGTATCTTTGTAGTGTAGATCATGCACAAAGCAATCCTGGAAAGTGTTAACTTTGGTGAATTTATCTCCCTGTTATACAAAAGGGGACAAACATGAAAGTCATGTCATACAATATACAATACCCTAATTTGGCATTATTAATTATCAGATACTACAGGTACAGAAAAGATCTAAAGTTTTGACATCAATATCATGCAGAAATACTAGGAAGAAGTGAACCACAAATAAAATGGAATTATATGTCTGGCAACAATAAATTTTCTCCTAATGAATTGATTTTCATAGCATAATCAGGTCTAAAATTATAGAAAATCTCAATTTTTTTCTTTAGCAGTTCTTATAGTAGTGAGTACACACAGATTCATGGTATAGTGAGTGCACTCAGAAAACATCACTGCTGGTAACCTCGGCATGCTGTACACTGATCTCAAAACAAAACTAAACTCTGAATAAAAAAAAATAAAATTTAAGGGACAGTGGTAATGTTTTCATTTTTCTTACACTTAGCATTCCAAACTGTATATTGGAGCCAAGAGGACTGCCAACCCTCCGCATATTTTTGCTGTTGCTGACATAGGCTATCAGTCCATGGTGACATACAACTCCGATCAGGTATAGATGAGGTGTCCTAGTTATATCCTTTACTAGGCTGAGTGATATATAATGAGCTCAGAGTCTGGCTCTTGTTCTCTGCAGTGTATCGTTATTTCTGGAGAAAGTGGAGCTGGCAAGACGCAAAGTGCCCATCTGCTGGTTCAGCAGCTCACTGTCCTGGGCAAGGTATGTCAGAGGGGGATGCCTCTGTAAGGCTTTGCTATCTTAGGCCTAAACAACTGAACCTGTAGACAGGGCATTGGTTGTGGGGCAAGACTGTTACACATTTTCCAAAGAAAATTGGAACATGATGCTGCAATATGTAGATATGGAACATTTCTACTCCTCCCTCCCTCCTGAACTAGGGTCACTTGAAAATATATTGAGATTTCCACAAGGAAGTACCGAACTGCAGTGAGGGCTGTTTAATTGAGTGTCTTCAAGTCACCCAATCTGTACAAATTAGATGCCTCTTCTGGCTTTTCACCTCCTTCCACAACCAAATCACTGTCAGTAGGACAAAGTCGTTCTGGGAAGTGACCACCGTAATTATCTAAATAAAATGCCATTTCTTGCATATCCCAGGTAAGATGCAAGGAAACTGATGGATTGATATGGTGCTGTGAAGCAGTTAGCAGATGCTAACAAGGATCCTAAAAGGAAATCAACCATCTCAGAAATTGATCAGTGCTGGTGGTGGTATTATCATTATATGTGTTATCTCTTCCAGCCAGCCATTACTTCTGAAGATTTCTATAGTCTGACAGGTTTCATGATATATGTATGTATATCTGCCTTTCCATATAATTCCCATGAGAATGGCTGCCCCGATTATATCACACTTCAATGAGAAGAGTAAAGAAACACCTAAAAATAAATGTATTTGAATAATTACTGATATTTTGAAGCAGTATCTTCTTCATATGCAGGCTAATAACAGGACTCTACAGGAGAAGATCCTCCAGGTGAACAACCTCGTAGAAGCATTTGGGAATGCAGGCACTATCATCAATGATAACTCAAGCAGATTTGGAAAATATTTGGAAATGAAATTCACTTGTGGTGGCACTGTAGTAGGAGCTCAGATTTCAGAGTATCTCCTTGAAAAATCCAGAGTTGTCCACCAAGCAGTGTAAGTATGAAAATTGTATTTTACCTAAATTGGGAGTTACAGATTAGGCCTACAATGCAGTAAATCATCTTGGTTCAAAACACAAAGAATAAGGTACCTGAATTTTTTTTTTCTTATAAATTATATATGAATAGCTTATAAATCTTAAGAGCTGAAGACTACTGCTGATTTTTCTTTTCATTGCGTCCTGGTAATTAAATGGATCTCATAAAAATGCACATAGTATATATAAATTATATCAGAATGTGCAAAGAATTAAAAACTTTCAAATAGTTCAGTTATACATTTGTTTGTGGAATTTTGAAGTATTGTGTTAAATATATAACTTGTATTTAATTCCTCTATATTTCCTCTAGTATTGTAGCTTATTTCTTTGTTTTCTCATTTTTTCAGTTTTGAACATCTAAGAGAGGTTGTTTATAAAGGGTTATGGGTCAGAATTAGAACAGATCCATCTCTGTCACATGTGGATCTCATAATATAAAATGACAAAAATATTTAATTGAATTTCCAGTTAAACTTATTGACATGCATTTTCTGTCCTAATATATAGCATGTCTGGATGAAAGATATTTTGATGACTCTGTTTCTGCCATAGTAACAATCAGAAAAACATATTTTGAGACAAGGAATTTTTTCACTGATTTAAATTTTCCCCCTTGCTGATCTCTAATTCATTTTTTAGTCTTTTTGTAGCTCTGCATGACCTTGTTGTCTGTTGTAGGTTGGTGAAATGCAAAACAGATATCTAAGTATCATTTGGATTCTTTCAATAAACAAATCAAAGTTAGAGGCAATTTTATTAGATGGTGCTTTATTTCCTCAGTTGAACATAGGTAAAACCCTCTTTTTCAGAATAAAATCAGTTTTTTCCTTAAAATACCACATTTTTCTTAACTTCTAATGAGTTTTTTCTGTGGCTGTCAATTTTTAGTCACATGCTGAGACAGGCAGTTGTCACCGCCCGCGGGAATAAAGTACAGAGACAAGTTTAATCATGTTCATTCTTAAATGAGGAGATAGTGAACAAGCAAGCGCACAAGTAAGTGAGCAAGCAAGCAGGTAAGCCCGCAGGCCAGCCTGCGGGCCAGTGAGCAAGCAAGAGAGCCAGCGAGAGCGAGCCAGCGAGCCCTCTTTTCTTCTGAGTCCTGCCTTAAGTACATTAGCTTAGCAAGTTATTACATGTAACATAGATTTTCATTGGTGATTCAAATACATTACTAATACAAGGCTAATACTGATTAGTTAATACATAGATAGTAAACAGGAAGGTCCTTATCGCTCAAAAGAATTTCCAGATGTTCAAAGCTTCTATTTTGTCTTCTTCTGTGTGGGACCAGGTGGCAGATTTATAACTTTGTTTTTCTCTTTAGGAATCTCAAGGGCAGATTGTCCTTGAGAGAATAACACAATATGTTCGACTAGGAGGCCCTACCATATCCAGGGGCCATAGTTAGGGCTCCAGCAAGGCCAGCAACAGGCAGTGGTCAAGGTATTTACATGCCTCAAGTGTTAGTTAAGTAGGTGTTTAGATGTCTGCATTCACAAGAAAACGCCACCAAAGTGCTTAGCATGAGAGCCACTGTAAGAGGTTAAATTTTGAGGAATGAACTTCCAAGGTCACCTATAGCTGTATGGGTTAAACGTGCCTTCACTGAGGCCTCTGTGTGGCTGATCCATATGGCTGTGTCAGTGCAGAGAACTGGCATTCAGGGACATGTATTGCAAGAAGTCTTGCTTTTCTGGGAGACCATGACTCCTAAACTCACACGGAAAGCTAGGAATGACTTTTTGCAGAAAACTAGTCATTCATTACTCAGAAAACGGGAGACCCATGTTCCAGACCCACTTCATGCCAAAAGATCTACCATTTCCCCTACCTTTCCAATAGAATACACAAACCATCAGGACAGTGAGGTTTCAGAGGATGTGCAAAGCATTGCTATGCAAGCTAGAGGTTAAGACATTGAGGGAAAAGAGATCTGATCTACTCTTACTCCTTAAATGTATCTTGTACTACTGACTGTCCACAGTAAAATATGCAAACTCTGTTGGCACTGGATTTGGATCAAGATACTCCCTATGCAGAGAGAAGTGCACTGATCCTGTTTAACAGAAGCTCAAGAAGTGATCCCATGGGAATCTCATGAGGTTTAACTAGATCAAGTGCAAGGTGCTGCACCCAGATACCAACATAGGCTGGAGGATGGACAGATCAAGACCAGAAGGACTAAGGGGTCCCTGTGGACATGAAGCAGTAATGGGGGACTGCAGCCCAGAAGCCAGTTGTATCCGGGTCTGCATCAAAAAAAGTGTGGCCAGCAAGTTGAGAGAGGTGATTCTGCCCCTCTGCTCTGGTGAGATCCCACCTGGAGTGCTGCATACAGCTCTGGGTTCCCAGCACAGGAAGGACATGAACCTGTTGGAGAAAGTACAGAGGAGGGCCACAAAGATGATTAGAAGAATGGAGCACATTTCCTATGAGGAAAGGCTGAGAGAATTGGGTTTGTTCAGGCTGGAGAAGAGAAGGCTTCAGGTGACCTAATTCCAGTACCTGAAGGGACCCTACAAGTGAGGTGGAGAGAGACTTTTTGCAAGGACATGTAGTGGGGACAATGGCTTTAAACTGAGAATAGGTTTCGATTAAACATTAGTAAGAAATTCCTTGTTGTGAGAGTGGTGAGGCTTTGAAATGGGTTGCCCAGAGAAGCTGTGGATGCCCCATTCCTGTTAAGTGTTCAAGGCCAGGTTGGATGGGGCTTTGAACACTTGGTCTTCTAGTGGAAGGTGTCCCTGCCCATGCTTTGGAACTAGATAAGTTTGGAACTTGGGCTTGGAACTAGGTGATCCTTAAGGTCCTTTTCAACCCAAGCCATTCTGTGATGTTGTGATATAAGGGTGCTCTTGAGACACATGCCTCAGCTCATGCAGAAAGCAGGGGTTTGAACACAATTCCTTTGTGCCAAGTGACTGACTTGGGCATTTCAGGCCTCAGTAGTAGTTGGAAATTTTCACCTAAGCATCCAGTTCTTCCTCATAAGTTGCACAGGAAGCTTGAATATGCAATAAACCTGGGCACCTAACTTCTAGGCACAGCATGCCAAGTCATAAGGCCCTTTGTTCACTGTGTGCTTACGTGCTTTCTTAGTTCAGGGCTGAAGGACACAGCAAACAGTGGACTAGGAGTTCACTGAATACCTCTTCCACAGTCAGAAGATGTTTGAAAGAGTTAAGCAGCCCATTTAATGTCGGTGGGTGTGCTTTGTGCAAGATCTCACACAGCATATACCAGCTGCATCAAAGGCAGCATTTAGCTGCTTGTAGCACTGAGCTGCCACCATGGCAGTGTCAGGACAAACACACAATGGCACAGGAAAGGTGTTCACAGGGACTTCTGTAATAAAGCTTCTCTTAGAGTCCTATGTTAGGTTTGTGAGTCTTGCCTGTTATTAAAATAACATTTAATAATAGTCTGTATGCCATTAGTAAATGTAGCATAGTTCTTTTACTAAACCAGTTTGTTCTTTCTGTTGTTTCAGAGGAGAAAAAAATTTCCATATTTTTTATTATATTTATGCTGGTCTTGCAGAAAAGAAAAAGCTGGCACATTATAAACTGCCAGAATACAGACCTCCCAGGTAATGCAGTTTATTTTTATATAAATTGATTACTAAGAAATGCAGTGTTGAATTCTCAGCCTCATTTATATTCTAACTCTGTATCCATCAACTCTTTCAGATATCTGCAAAATGATCATTTCAGAATAGTGCAAGATTTCATGAACAATAGCTTTTATAAATCTCAGTTTGAATTAATTGAACAGTGCTTCAAAGTCATAGGTTTTACGCTGGAGGTGAGTGCTGATAACCCTTTTCTTTTGTGAACTTTACCAGCTTACCTTAATCAGGAAAAAACTTACATAAAGCATTAAAATCATCTCCCTCATTATTTTCATCCTTTAGCAGTATTGTGTTTATGTTTCAGGATGCTGCACTGTCAACTTACTGTTTTATTATAACATTTAAATTTTTAAGGTTTTTGAGGCACAGACAAACCAATAAAATGGCACTAGTCAACAAGACTTTGAAATCTGTGAACACAGCACAGATGAGTAATTGTGAAGAAAAAAAGATTTTTTTTCAAATTAAATGCATAGAAAATGATGCTGTAACTGTTTATTAGCCAATAATTCTAGGAATGTGAATATGTCTCATCTCTGTTTTAAGAGGAAGTCCATGGTGTGAGTTGTAAAAATTCATTTATTTGATCTGAGTGTTGTTAAATTCAATACTTTTTCACAGGGATAAAGTTGAATGGAGTTCTTACATCCCTTTGGAGTGAATTTCATCACTAAGCATAAACTGAATCCATTCATTCTTTATGATTTCATGTCATTGTTCTGCTGGCCATTGAACCTCTCAGTCTGTCTTTGATAGAACTAAAATTAAAAAAGGACTCTGAATTTATAAAGTAGGATGCAAGGAAAGGAAATCTCATCCTGTGCCCTAGTTCTATGTTAGGAGAAGTGGTGTAGCACAGCTGTCATTTACTGCTGACTTTATTGACCATAAACAACAGTAGGGGTGCGATCGATGTAGTATCTGTGAAATACAGCACTAGTGATGAAGAAAAGGATGTATGTTTTAATTTCTCTGACAAAACTGCATGAGGTAAGAAGCTTTTCACAGAAAATTACTTCAATTGACTATTTCTGTCGTTTCTCAATGTAAATATTTGAAATAGATAAGCAGAACAGATTTATTTACCTATTCTGTTCATTTTGCATTAAGTCGTAGTAGCAATGGCATTCACAATCTCTTTCTACTCTACATTTTATTCACAACTGCACTTAGTAATATCACACCTGCACTATCACATCCTTTCACCTTTGCTTTCACCTTTCCAGAAGCAGCATGAAAGGTCATGCCTGGTTCAGCACCAATAGCAGTTTTGTCACAGCACCAGAAACCTTGATAATTCTTAATTTAAACCATGGAAAGCAGCAAGTCTGTCTTTGTTCCCAGTTCTTTTGTTTGCTTGGATGGATGGAAACAATAATCTTGGTCGTCCAAAAGAAACTTTCAGTACATATTGAAGATCCAGTTAGAACTAGGTCACTGGCTGCATTGTGCAATTCTAGGATGGATCTTCACTTGATTAACTCAGCAAACCACCATGAGCTGAATCTGTAAAGAATTATCTACTCGTGGAATCAGTTTCAGAAGCAGGTTGAGTGGAATCTGCTTGTGGCTACGTGTGAGCCCCAGCCATGTTAACCTGTGTTGCATCCTCTGCAGGGTGAATTAGCCTATCTGAGACTGTGTTTGCAAGAGTGAAGGTACGCTGTTCTTCCCTCACTGAGGTTCTGATATCAGATACATGTGCAAAGACTTTTATTTTCAGTGAGAAAAAGATCCTGTAAGACACAGTTCCTTTTCTAAGGACATGCTTCCCAATGCACAAAGGAACTTCTATGCAAGCATGTTCAATGTTTTATTAGCAGAAAGCCATGGACAGAAAAAAAACTCCAGTTAAAACTGAAATGTAAACAAGGCTTTATTTCTTTGAAATTTGATTTTAACTGACTGATAGGCTTTAATAGTAACTCCTGTCAGTACTCCCTGTCTTAAAATCAGACTGTTTTATTTCAGGCTACATGGCAAAATTAATAGGAAAGGACTGCCTAAGGGATAATAATCATGCTGTATTAGACAGATCAAGACAGATTTCAAACACACTGGAAAAGGGCAGGAAAATGTCAGCAGCTATACATACTGTACAGCATAATGGCAGAAGTTAAGCTATCCACTTCTTTGCATTTCAGTGGTGTCCCTAAGCTGAAAATGAAAAAGATTGCTTAATCCTAGGTAAACTGTGTGCCAATTATCCTCAGCATAATTTTGTAGAGTGAGCTTATCCAGTTTGTCTTGCTGTCACTGGAATTATTAATTTATTAACTGCTAGATTAAATTCTGAAAGTGTTGAAAACAAGATCAAGTATTCTAGAGCAAATTAAGGATTTTATCTGAATAAATGATGCCTGACATGGTGCCAGCAAACTATTAAATATTATAGATAAAATGCCATACAATTATGAAAACTTAATTGTTACAAAATACTAGTCAAATTTGCAAAGCTGCTTCTTATGAAACTACTATAAAAATTTTCCAACCTGCTATATATAAAACACACTGTTACTGTATACCTCAAAATATACAGTGTCACAGATTCCTAGGCTGCTTTACAGGAACACCTCAGCATTTCTGAGTGAAAAATACTCAGATCATCAGGTACACTGTAAACATTTACAGTTCAGATGAAAATTTGCAGTTCAAATCTATGTCAAACATACAACTAATTCTAGATATGATTTTGCCATATATATGTTCTTAAAATAATTTCCTGTACATGTCATTTCATTGTTCAGAGTAATAAAAGCCTTTCTCAAGGCAGGATCCTTCTTCAGAATCTACTGAATAACTTGAAATTTATATATGTTTAAGTAAAGTCCATACTAAGGTGCTTTGGTGAATTTATAACTGACATTTGGAAAGGTAAAGTGCTTTGCTGGATCAGAGGTGTGAGATCTCAATCTTCTTCCAGTGAAACTTCTGATGACATTAGTGGGGATGATGCAGATCTATTATTTGATTTTTTTTTATATTTTTGTTGATCTAGGTATTAAATTTTCAGACACAGTTGTGCCTGCAGACACAGTGAAGGGTGGATATAAATAACCTCTGAATTCTTTCTATATAAGAAGATAGGTACACCACTGTTTTGTGCTTTCCCTGCTCCATGTCAATCTTGTCCCATCAACAAGTATAGAAATGAGATTAGGCCGCAGTTTGTCTTGCCCTCTTTGGCTGTCTTATTCTTGAAAGACTTTACTGAGAACAGAACAGGAGTAATTACTGAGAACAGTTTTCCTAAAAGTAGCTGGCACGTGGCAGACAACAGAAAACAACATGCATGAACATGCTCGTTGCACAAACCAGAGACAAATCTACTTTGCTATTAAGTATTGTATCTTTTTTAATGTACTTTTCAGGAACTTGGAAGTGTGTACAGTGTCCTGGCTGCCATTTTAAATGTGGGTAACATTGAATTTTCTGCAGTAGTATCTGAACATATGATTGACAAGAGCAACATTTCCAACCCAGTAGCCCTTGAGAATTGTGAGTGTTTTTTCCTTGATTTAAGATTGGTTTTCTTTAGTGTTTTGATAGCATATTTGTTTTATTGCAAGAGGGTTATCAATGAAAAATGTATTCATATGGAAATTTTGCAAGAATAATTAAAGGCTGAAGGTCAATTAATTCTAAGCCCACCTGAATTCAAATGCAAAAAAAAAAAAAAAAACACACAACATTTCCATGTTATGCATCTTATTTGAATAACCAGTTTACTGGCATACAGGAAACATGACTAATACTGCAGATGCCTGAAAAGAAAATTTTTGGAATTTTTTCCAAGGTTATTTGAACATTTGATGGAGAACCTCATTAACACACTGAATAGTTTTTTTCCCAGTCTCTTTCTCGTCTGTATGTTACTTAAGCGTTCCCCAAATGTGCCTGTTGAAATACAGCTCTGTAATTCTTTGGAGAGGATGACTTACATTATCAGCTGCTGGGAGGCAGAGGGGGCAAAGGGGAAAAGATTCTCCAGAAATTTTCTACAGTTTCTCAGTAATTACAATTGGGGAAGTGAAGTTTTCATGCTATCTTCTAACGTGTTTTCCTGCCATGGATAGAAAAACATTTTGGAACTGGGAAAGAAACACCCATTTTTAGGAGCGAAAGGAGAACAGCGGTGGCTTGTACGAGTGGCTTGTAACTCATGGCTTGTAACAGCAGTGGCTGGTGGGAGGGGTATTCATACTTCACAATTTATTTAAAGACTTCTGACATACTCACCTAGATTCCCTCGCATTTCTCCATAGACTGGAGAAACAACCTCCTTGATAAAGGAATTTAGAACCTAAAGGCCTCTGCTTTGAATCATTTATTCATTGACTGCAGTGGAAGTTAGGGAGTTTGGTGATTAAATTAGATACTGGCAGTTGTTTGGTGTGAAATTCCTCACTAGTCATTGTTCAAGACTTTGATTTGGCCCTTATTCACTGTATGTACTTGCAGGTTTGGTTGCAAAAATGCCTATTTTACTTTCCAAAAATCTGGCTCTGAACTGTGCCTGTGATGTTTCTCCCTAGGTGCATCCTTGCTTTGTATTCAGGCAGATGAACTTCAAGAGGCCCTCACCTCTCACTGTGTAGTGACTCGAGGAGAAACAATTATTCGTCCCAACACTGTGGAAAAAGCAACTGATGTCAGAGATGCCATGGCCAAAGCACTGTATGGGCGCCTCTTTAGCTGGATAGTCAATCGCATCAACACTTTGCTCAAACCTGACAAACATTTAAGGTAAAAGAAGTTTTTTCAGAATAAAGAAATATTTTTTGTGTATGGGAATAACATTGTCTACACTAGAGTATTTAACGTGCTCATGTTCTTTTTCTCTTCTACCTTTTCGTTTATGACACCACCATGTCAAAAAATATTTTGTCCTGTTCATAGTATATAAATACAGTAGATGTGGATAGGACAGGTGTCTGGTGTTTTCCTATTTGACTTTTACTCATTTAACCCTTAGTAAGTTACATACTACCTACTTCTTTTGGTTTTTTTTCAGGGTTAACTCTGACATTTGTGTGTTGATTACCCAGGTCAAATTCTGCTCCTGTTTACACTGATGTTGTTGCTTTTGTCACTGTTTTTATGAGTGTAGTTTCATATATGTGTGAGAATAGCTGAATAACTGAAGTTAATGTCCATGCCACACTTACAAAGTGATGTTTTAAACACAGAGACAAGAAAGATATTGGGAATGAGGATATAACACTTTTTGCAAATCAATCAAAGAAGAAATTATGTGATTTGCATTGTAGATCCTGTAGGTTGGAGACCTCTACAGCTGATAATAGTGGTGAAAAGAGGAAAACTTAAAACTACCTGAAGAGGAGTAGCAATAACAAATGGTTTGCAAATCTGGATTTTCTGGATTTCTTTTTTTAAATATCAGAGGATAGCCAAGGTTGCAATCCTATATTTTGTCTAAACTATTAAATATTTTGTTACAGCAGAGCAACAATAAAGAGAACTTTAATCAGTAAGTGAAAGGATAAAATTCATGATAGATAGGACAGCAATGCTAGCCTGTGTGCCTCTCTCACTTGTCTGTTACAGAGCCCTTTTCAAATGGGATACTTAATATGCTGGAGAGGAGGAATAAAATTCAACCTGAAATGTTCATTACACCAAAAAATACCAAAACCAAACCAACCAGAACTTTGCTTTGATTTTGTGGTAGTAAAATAATTTGCATTTGCTATTTTTATGTAATTAGCTTTGAGAAGGAATGGGGCAGACAAATTTTAGCAGTCTATTCACAAAAAAATGTAATTGTGAGATAGATAAAATAATCACCAAATTCAGGTCAATACAAACAAATACCTTTGATCCCTCCACAATGATTGCTTCCTTTTTTGAGATGGACTTCACAAAGAGTTTCAAATGCTGTTCATGAGTGTATGAAGGAGTGTATTGAGGCTGATTCTTAACAGATTTCCTAAATCTTTACTAAAAAAAAATGGTTACAGGTAGCCCCTCAAAGAGATTTTATTGATAGAATGTGATTGATTTTTTACTTTCCTCAGTAATGTTAGCATCAGCTTGTTATAAAATTATATCCTCTTAATTTTTTACTCCATCAAATAAATATTAGAGCTTTTATCAGGTTGCAGAAGTGATTACATATTTTCAGTATGCCTTAGCTAAAATATCAAAAGAAAGTTTTTAGTAGTAGTACTTCTCTGGAATTTAATTGGTAATTTAAGTTCATACCACATTTCAGTACTTAAAGCAGTTACCTAGACACATAAAAGGCCTACCTATTAATTCTTTTTTTCTTTTCATTTTCAATGTTAAAATAACCAAATTTAATTGTTGTGAGTAAATAATTTGAATAATTAATATTTAGTTATAACAGTCTTTATTGCTGATGAGTAAAGCCTGTGTTATTACAAGAGACAAAAAGAACAGCATGTTCTTTCTGTACTGTGATCAGCTTTTTTACAATAGAATAATTAAGAGCAAATATTAGTCTAACAATAAAATTGGAATGTCCCTGCTTGCTTATCAATTGACTCAGTCCTTACATGATTCAGTATATTTGGTCTGCAAATACAGTAATCTTTGATCTGCACTTACTGTATGTCAAACAAAACATAACTGTTATTTTAAGAGATATCCGGTTTAGAAAAAAATATCCTGTGTAACTGGTGTACAGATTTGGACCATGATTCTCTTTTGTGACATAATAATTAAGCTAGTTAGTGTAAAATAAAGCTACAACATTGGAGTTCATTTCATCTTTGCAGTGAAAATGATGATGGCTTGAACATTGGAATTCTTGATATCTTTGGCTTTGAGAATTTCAAAAAAAATTCTTTTGAACAACTCTGTATCAACATTGCAAATGAACAAATTCAGTTTTACTTCAATCAACATGTCTTTGCCTGGGAACAGGTATGTGTCATTAATTTGATAGAACCTGAATATTGCTGAACATATAAAAACTTGTCTCAAGAAACTACACTTTCCTTCTCCGTAATAGGTTGTAGATTGGAGATTATCACAAATGGTTTTTGAGTATGTATTTTGTGAAGCAGTGCTTGCTGTTTGCAAGTAAAATGCCCACAGAAAATGCATTAAACTTGAAATTTACAGTATCTAAGCAACATAACACAGTAATAGTCTTTTTGATGCAAATGCAGTGTTGTTTTCTTGGGAATAATGAATGTTATAATGCATGATTCTATAGTAAAAAAATAAATAAGTGGTAACAAAATTTTGGAAGTGCAGTTTTCATAATAGCTTATAAGTAAACTTAATGAACACTGAAATTCCATTATTAAAAACTGCAAATCTCACAATTATTTTGTCCTTATTCAGAAACTAAATCATCTCAGATAAATAATGATGGATTTAGTCTAAATAATTTAAAACAAAGACAAGGAATAGCACTGTAAATCTAAAAGTTTATGGCAGTGAAGAGTGATAAACCTCAAAAAACATCATCTCAGCTTTGTAAATAGTTCCATGAGAATTAAATTAACAATCTTTAAATTATTATCCAATATTGCTATTTGAAGAAATTACATGTTCAGGAAAAAATATTCTCGGTGAAAATAGAAATATTCCAGAATTCTGCATGGCAGAACAGTCAAAATTCAAATTGTAGGTGAAATAATACTTTTGCTGTTTTACTGAAATTGTTGGGATTTGTGACACACAGATGGAAATCCTCCTGAATACTGATTTTAATTATTTGGTTTTTTAAGCAGTGTTAATAACTGGTTGTTTTAAGGATGAGACAGATAAAAAATTTGGAATGTGTCTATTTATGCAGATGCATGCATGTGCAATGTGTCAGTCTAGAGATGTACATATCTATGTATAAAATGGAATTTTTTATATGAGTCAGTGTTTTATCCTCTTTCCATTTTTTTCAGGAAATGCTGTAGTTGTTTTTATAGATTTATGTGCAAGATTCTTGGACACAAGTACTTCCTTGTTTTTAGTACCATCTAAAAGTCAGAGAAAATTTAACCTGAACTATTCTAATTGCTTTGGCATCTTCATTCCAAAGTGCACAAATTCACACAGGAAAGGCACTTGGCTACTGCTGTTTCTAACAGTTGGGAGATGGAAATAGCACAGACTGCAGCACCATTATTTATTTCTGTCAAACCCAGGCACTCATCAGGTCCCTTGGACTTGCATATGTCCACTTGTCTCACATGCTCCTTAACTTGATCCTCCTGCATTGACTTCAAGTCTTCCTTGCTCTAGACTTTCCTCCGATCTCAGGGGTACAGGATTATCAGTCATTGTAAAGAAGGTATTGAATATATCAGCCTTTTCTACATTATCCATGCTTGTTCAGCAGAACCATATTCTCCCTAATTGCCTTTCACTGCTGATGGACCTGCCTTGGCTTTCCATTCCCCATCCCTGTACCCCAAATATTGTCTTAATATTCCTTCTCATTTTTAATTAAAGTTGTATCCTGATCAGGGTAATCTGCCTTTACTTGTTCTTAGATATTCTGGTACAGAACATTTTGGCCAGACCTGTATTAATGCAGAGGTTTATGGTGTCACCATCTAGAAGAAACAGTTTCTCTTCTGCATGTGCCCTGCTGCAGCAAGGTCAGGGTGGCTATTTTGCTACTGAGCAGATAAGGGAAAAAAAAACTTCTTATTTTGACAATATTTAGTTCACCCATTTCTCCCTGTAGGAAATTAGTACAATTACAGACCCCTATGGAAGGAGAATGTGATCTTTATTTACAGAATCTCTAAGCATTTCAAGTTTACCCCTTTCCAGCCATTCTGTCATAGATGTCATTGATTCACGGCCACATAGAATGCACCACTCTCTGTGTGTATGTGTGTTCAAATGGTCTAAGATAATTTGTGAGTGACTCATAGAATAAGGAACACCAGCTGGCAAGTCTTCCTTATGTCTCTTTGGTTCTTTTTGCTGAAAGAGTTTTTAGACAGATCTTTTACAGCATTTAGTAATCATCAGTCGTTACGGGGCAGTTCTTTGCCTCAGAACCTTATTTACTTCAGCCTCCATAATCTTTAGGCATGGTAGTTATCTGGCTTTGCTTGTTTGAAGTATATGCATCTTCATGCCAACAGTCCATTTCCTTGGTGCTCACAGGAAAATCATATATTATGTGCTGTAACCTTACAGGCATCCTCCTGTTCTCAGATTTAGAGGGTGTTCCACTCACTAGTTTTCTGCACCATGTTTTTACTTAAGTGAAAGCTTTCTGTTCTTGATGTATGCAACACTTCCTGAACTTTTATTGCTATGAACAAATGTTCTTCATTCAAATCACAGGCTATTCTTTTAACTCTTTTTTGTGGTGCTTATATGCACATTTCCATTCATATTTCATTTATACCAGTCCTAATATTTCTATTACAAATGTCCATATCCTGCCTGTAATACGAACTAAGTGTGTGTCTACTTTAATTTACATCACACCACTACATCAGATTATATCAAACTTCATTATATTAACTTGTAGCAGTCTCCAAAGATATTACTACAGCAGTGCAGAACGAGCTATATAGATTAACTTCATGGAAGTGTGGGTGTAATTCCCCCTTTCACATACAGGAAATGAGAAATTATTCTGTGTTACAACCCAGTGGCACAGAATGATTTGCAGAATGATTCATAGTCATTATAAGACATCACTTTTCACTTATTTATGTCATGGTTATTCAGTTTTACATCACAAAAACAGCCTTTGAGACAGCAGGTGCCTTCTAAATCTTTTCTGTTCACTGTAAGGACTCTCCTGTATTAACAGCAGTAATGTATTTTAATTGTAAATACAGGCCCTTCCCTCCCTGTAGACAAATAGGAGAAAGCAATTTGAAGGAAAATATTACTACTAAATGTTCTATACATTAAAAAAAATATTTTCAAAATCATATCACTGAATTTATTCTTGTTAATGATAAAAAGCATCACTTATGAAAAAGCCAAACATTTGTATGACCCCACCCTTTGCTGACTTTACAATTGACTTTACGTTCAAGGGTTTGTGTCTCTATCACTAAAAGACACTACTTAAGTTTATGAGAAGGCTGATGCCAGCAGTCACCAAGATCTTTGTGTTGACTTTTTATTATCCCAAGCTGATGGTTTTGCTAATGGAGCGATCCTGTGGCTGGGCACCCAGGCTGGTATCTCTTCACAGCTCCATGCAATGCCAGACAGTCATGTCAGGTTGTTCTGCGCTGCCTCAGAAATCTGTAACAGAACCACCTCAGGGTGCATTGCACTCTGTAGATCCACTCAAGAAAGACTGAAGAATTTAAATCCTTTCATGCCTTCCTTCAAAGGAAGTAAAATGTGTAGGAACATTGTTTCTTCCCTTTTTTCCCTGTTTTGCCCTGTTGAATTCCATATTACATGCAATTAGAGGAAATCTGACATATGTAGTGGGAAGTTGAGGCCTAAATTAGCTAAATATAGTTTAGTTCATAATTAACCTATGTCGACCTAATGAGTACTGATTATGTCACTGGAGAAGGTAAAAAAATTTTTGGCGACTTCAGAAATGAAGCCAAGTAGTAAATGAACCCATAAGGTTGAATTGTACTTTCAGTGTTGCAGGTGACAGTTTTAACATTTTCAGTGGTTTCTTTTCTGTATCTGAATCTGAAATTTTTGCTTTCCATGGAAGTGTGGCCTGCAAAAATATGGTATCAGTAGTGTCTATCACAACCTGAGGTTCAGGATGTCTGCTAGCACAGACTGCCTGTAAAGTCAAAATTAAAGGAATTTATTCTTTATTGTTGACTTAACGTTTGCATTTAAGAATAAAGGCTTTTAGGCATGAATGTAAACTCCTTTCCCTAACTTAATAGTAAGACCAAAGTGGTAATATAGTTTAAGATAAAAATAGTGTAGATTCCCAATAGTCAGTGTAGTCAAATTGTCTCTACTGAGTGGGGAGAGAATGTGGGCTCTCAACTTAGTCTCTGCTTTTATATGTCTACCAGCCTTGCTGGCACAAGCTTCTTTAACATTAAGCAAAGCAGAACTTCTGGACCTTCAGTCCAATCTTTCGAAGTGTTTCCCTTACATATTAGTTACTGACATAAGTTAATTTGTGTCAGCTCCATGATCTGCCGGTCACATTTTGCAGAAGGACAGTCTTCGCATTTCTTTCTCATTTGTGACTCCTCCATAAAAAGTAAATGGTGTAGTTGCAAATAGCTACAACATTTTGGAAAGTAGCAAGTTTCTGTCAGTTGGAAGGATGATACTTTTTGCATTAAATGTATGCCATGTTGATTTTATATTTTTACGACAATTTGATCTTCTGCTTTAAGCTGCAAAAGGTTCATTCTGAATAAGTCCCTGGTATTTCCATTTAAACCAAAGTGTCATCACAACATATTGTCAGCAAAATGCAATTACTTTATTGAACATGAAGATCATTTCCTAATGCATTTAATAATTCTTTTGTTATTAAGTGAGACCAGGTTGCACAATCTAATGTTACATAGTCTTGAGCACAGAAAAATTACTATGCAATACAGAGATGAGATAGGAGCCCAATCAATAGTGTAACTCAGTTATTCCTTTTGACCTTCCATCCACAGAAATACTTTCTAATGGATTATGCTTTAGAATTTCAAAAAGCAGCTATTTTACAGAGCTTTCTTGTCACAAAACATCATGAGGGATTATAAAATCCTGTAGCTGATTCATCTTGTTAATTCAAATAAGATATATTTCATTACGGTTTCCTGATGTGCATCATTAAAGTTTTTATACTTGCTGCTTGTATCCTAATAATGTGGCTGCAACCAGCATTGCATAAAAAAGTGTAATACAGTATCGTTTCTGAGTCACCTGTCACACTGGTGCCTGGAAGACTCGGTTATCAGTCATCCTCCAGAAGCCCTTAGGAAGTGATAGAGTGAAATCCTTTCATATTCTACTGGCCAGATGGCAGCATTACCAAAACTGTCAGCACGGACACTCCTTCAGTTGTTGAGGTGCAGACACAAAAGACTGGATGGCCACATACACTGCAGGATGGGAGGTCAGGCCTCATGTGCTGGCTGGGCAGGGCTGGGAGCAGAAGTTGCTGTTACAGCACAGTAGTACAGCTACTACAGAGCTCCTTTCTTTTTTTAAGGAGAACACTTTTATCAGCTCTCTAAACCTAAACCTCTAAGCCTTTCTCATGAGCATTTGAGTTAATCATTAGATAAGTTGTAAGAGCTTGTTTGAAGATGTCCAAGCATCATAAAAACACTATCCTCTGATAGATTAATCCTGAGCAATCTCTTCCCCTTGCCCTGTTGATAAATGTACTGTTGATAATCCTAAGGAGTAACAGCTGGTTCCATGGACATAACATCTGTGTGTCACCACAGCTGTAGCCCTCAGTTAAGCTATCCCTACTCCAGTGTTATCTTTTGGAGATAACATAGACTCATTCCCTTTCTGTTACCAACTCCTAAAGGTATATAATTAACTTCTTGCCTCTATCAGGGATACATTTATTAATCTCTTGTCTTGTCTTGTTACTCAGGCCATTGATTAAAATAAAAAGCAAAACTATACCTGTCCACTGCTTAAGGAGAGACATGAATGAAGTTAATGTTATGTGTCTCAGGTGAGGAGCCCTCATGGGGCTGTAGGAGGGATTCTTACTGATTGCACCCTTTTACAGCATGAAAACTGAGCTATTACCTACCCTGGGAAATTAGATCAATCTAGTTACTGGAATGGTTTAGGTATATATTTTATGTCATCTTTCAAATGGATCAGCAAATTTGTTTATTTGTGCCTGTATTTTCATACAGTGTTATTGATTTTATCCCTTTTGCTGTTTCTCTCTGGCTTAGAGATTAAGAGGTATGAAATCTAATAACATGTGCTTTTCTCTTGTACGTGGCAGTTAACTTCCTTTTGAAGTGTTCAATGTATTGCCTTCTTCACTCATTTAGACTCAAGGGAATGACATATAAAGAGAGATCTTTCGGGGTTAGAGGTCTTTGAACTCATTAATATTAGCCATCATTCATGTTTATGACACTCTTCTCACAATGCATTCAGGATAGCAAACCTGTGATGTTAACACCATACATGAATACACTTTATTTATAAAGTCCTATCCTTTGGTACAAGGATGTTTTTTCAAGTAGATCAAAAGGCTTAACTCTGTTTCACAGTACAGCCTGCACAGGACTGAAGGCAGCCCTGGTACAAACAAGAGCACTGTGCAGTGGGTAACTGCTATTCTTTATGTAATGCATGCAAAAATAATGGAAGGGTGACAGTCCCTAGAGCATCCCTCTCTTAGAAACTCTATACCTGTCCTCTGCCTTGCTGAAGGATTAAGGAAGGTCATTCTTGTATTCTTCAGCTATAATCTAAATTATATTCAAGATAAAACCATCGCACCACACTGTGGGAGCATTTGTTACCTGTTTTTTCTCAGTCTGGTACAAATCCAAAGATATTTGCAGTCTTCGGGAGAAAAACAACCAGACCAAACCAAACAACTAAACAAAAAAAGAAAAATCCCCCCCTCCAGCTTTTCTATTGTTTTTAAATATTGGAGATTACCTTTCCCTAGTTCCTTAAAAGGAGTGAAAATACAGTACAGGCAAATCTGAGCCAGTTTATGTGATTTTTAAAAAGTATACACACAATTCTTTAATTATTAAGAAGTATGTGAACCTTTCTTCTCATAAGAATTTTTCCAGATGTTTGAGGAGGATGATCAAATAAGTCAGGCCACTGTAATCTTCTGCAGTACTTTTGTAAATCTTGGCCTCTGTACATCACATAGATGTGAGCAGTGAATTGTGAATGTAAATGTAGCTGTAAATGGTTTGAGAAATGTTTTCTACATTGCAGACCAGGGAAGTAACTGGACCCTGAGGTCTCCATCTGCAACAGCATACTTGATCTTCTTAAAATCTGTTTCTTTAATTCTTGCTGTTCCTGGAAAGTATCTTACTTTACCAACTATGCCATAGGAATATTGAACTTATATATTCAGAAGCAAATATCCCAACTGACATTTGTTTCTGCAAAACCTTGATGTCTTTAGTCCTGAGGCATACTTTTTCAATGTAGTTTTAATTTGCTACAATTGACAGTTTGTGAGTTATTTCCTGAAGTAGTTCTGTATACACAGACAAAACATGCCTTCTGTTGCTTGCTACAGAATGAATACCTTTATGAAGGCGTTGATGCAAGAGTTATAGAATATGAGGACAACAGGCCCCTCTTAGATATGTTCCTGCAGAAACCAATGGGTTTATTGTCTCTGCTGGATGAGGAAAGTCGATTCCCACAAGCAACAGATCAGACACTTGTAGGTAAGTATGTGGTTTATTTCACAGTCTTGCATCATGTCTTCTGATAGATTTCTGTTTGACATGTACAGTTTAGATTGCTTGCTAGTTATGTTTTTTGTGAGCCTCCATTCCAGTGTCACCTTATATTTGAGGGAGACATGCATGCAGGAATGGTTGTGTCCTTGAAGTTCAGAGAGAAACATCAAAGTACAAGTGAGCCTAAGATGCTAAGTTTCAATTCTCCTGTCTTCAGGAATTTTTAGCTGCAGGGTTGGAATGATAAAGATCAAACTGAGTTAAAACTCCTAAGTCCATATGCCAGGAGCACTGTTGGCAAAATTAATTCATGTTCAGCTCTCAGTTTTTTGATGAGCCATATCTCAACAAGAAGTTTAATACTTTTTTAAGAGTAATGGTTGCAAACAAGCTTCAATGCCTTTCAGCAAATTATGCTTCTTAGGTTTTTTCTATTCAGAAATTAAAATTATAACACCTAAATGTGCCATAATACAGATTCTAAATATTTCAGTGCTTCTGAGTAGTTGCAGTTCCTGTTGATGTAGTTATTTTAGTGGCATTTCTGTGCAGATAAATCCTTGGTTTACTCATTTTTCAGTGTGCAAAGTGTCAGATTAGAATTTTAACCAACAACCAATCACAAAAACTGATAACATCCAGTAACAATGCCCATGCTAAAGCAATTACATGATCTTGTTTTCTTTCTGTGCTCATACTTTTTAGTCTAGAGTACAGGGGCCCTTGATCAATCAGTAAATGTTGTGTCAAATTCCTCAATGAATCCTTAGGAAGGATTACTACATTGTTTCATGTATGAAGATCTAAATCTTGGAAAGGCAAGCCCTTGAAGTGCTCAAAAAACATGTAGATGTGGCACTTAGGGACAACAATTGGGTTAACAGTTGGACTCAAGAGATCATTTCCCACCTTAACAATTCAATGATTCTATGATTTTCTGAGGTCACACAGAAAAAAATCGGTACAAAGTAAGTAGGTAACTTGTCCAAGAGCTTCCATATTCTCTATCCAGTGGTTTTTGTTAAAAGACCATTATGGTATCTTTATCCTTGAAAACATCAGTGTCTGTTTTGTGCCTCTGTATTGCCAGAGAAGTCAGGAAATATCCTTAGAGGGAGACAGCTTCAGAAGAAAATTATTGTACAGTAACTCCAGTAAGATAAGCTATGTGTTTCCTTTCAGAAAAATTTGAAGATAATTTGAAGTCAAAATATTTTTGGAGACCCAAAAGAGTAGATCTAACCTTTGGAATTTATCATTATGCAGGAAAGGTAAGAGACTTGATGGTATTAGTTGGGATTGTGGACAGTAGGACAGGAAGGAAATAGAAGATGTCAGCTGAGCTGGTTCTCAACTGTCATCTATTCAGGCTTGACATGGGAATGTTGGCAGTGCCTTACATATCAAAAGCAAATTGAAAAGTTATCATCCCTCATTAAAAAAAGCAACAGCAGGAGTGTATTTTTCTTAAATGTCACTAGGTAAATTACCTGACTGTATTATAGAAGATCCAAAACACAACTATTTCATAATCCAACTCAGTGCTCTTCCCCTTAGTTCTTCAAAGTCCTGTACCATGCTTGTTCCCATTGCTTCTAGTCAGGATCCCACTCCATTCTTTCTACTGCCTCCTACACCCCGTCAGCCTTACTTAGTTCTGCACTTTGTCATCAGCCAGATAGGTAGTTCAGACCCTGCTTTCTGCTTCATTTGATGAGCATTGTCTTGCCTTTTTGTACAAGGTGACTTGCTGCATGTGCCTTTCAAACTCAGGAGGAGCTGCTGTCGCACTGCAGCAAGATGACACTGGTCACATGAACCTTGCCTTACAAAAGCAGGAGCTCCCACCTCCTTCTGAGCTCTTTTAAAGGGTATGGAGTGAGCACTGATGTCTCACATAAGAAACAATATTGGGACTGTAGAGTGCTGGAGCAGCTGGCCTGGAAAAAGGCAAATACAGCCCATCAGCTGATGGAAGATAACTTACCCCTTATGTAAGACAATCAGCTACAAAAAGCCTGCAGTAACTCCTCTCATCTCCAGCTGAATTGCACTTCATCAGCAGAGCACATCTCACTGCTGAAGCATGGGGAGCCAGGTATCCCTGTACCATTTCTGTTACCAGCCTCTGAAGATGATTACACTAGTGCCCCATCAGCTCTTCACAGTGTTTAACAAGCTTTTTCATTAAGAAGTTTCCCTTACTGTCTAATTTATGTCTCCATTGCTGTCATGTAAGTTCATTACTCCTAGTCCTGTTCCCTGTGGAACCAGGAAATAGAGAACAATTTATTTCCTCTTCCTTTACAAGCCTTTTTTTCTAATCTAAGACTTACTGAGTGACTGTTACTGATTTGTGAAGGGTTTTTCTAAATTAAGCATGCCAGTATCTTCTACCCTTCTTGACAGGTCAGGTTTTCCTGTGGATCCTTTACAGCATTGAGATAGAGCCCTGGAGTTACATTTTGAGTTAGGTACACTGTTCTTGGAATTTTAGAATTGCCAACGTGCAAGTTGTGATTTTGCAAACTTTCTCTAAAATTACAGAGATCCCTAGGAAGAGTCATAAATCCTTGGTGCAGTACAGCACAATATGAATAGCACAGAAAGACTGTACAGTCCTATTGGTAATCCTATGTGATATGGTTGAAATCAAGTGCATTCTTAATTGTGCATTTACACGTGTACTGGTATAAAAGAGGGCTGCAATACATTTGTCCTAGTGATAAATCCACTCTGACTAAAACTACCATTAACATATCTGCATTAGGAAAAATAAATGTCTCAAGCTACTTTGGAATGGTGGATTTGCATTTAGTGATCTGCCTCATATCTTAGTATTCAAAAGTTAGAACTTTCAGTGATCTAAAAAAAGACTGCAAGCAAGAATGAGCCTGAGAGCTGAAAAACTATTCGTGTCTCTTGATACATTAAAAGTCATATGGCAGAATGCTTAAATTTACAATTGCTTTTCAAAAAAACAAGAAGGTGCATAAATGCAATTTTTAAACAGGTTCTATATAATGCAAGTGGATTCCTAGCCAAAAATAGAGATACTCTGCCAGCTGATATTGTGCTGCTACTGCGATCATCTGAGAACCACCTGACACGACAGCTGGTAACCCATCCTCTTACAAAAACAGGTATTGCTGTTGTGGTAATCTTAATCTTCTCTAGCCTTCATGATGACCACTGCTAGGTTTCATATGACCACTCATTTATGACATTATACACTTTGTGGCTTAACTTTCCAACACCAGAATCTATACAGAATGGAGCCCCACCCATCTCAAGCTGCAGGGGAGGGATTGGTCTGGTCAAGTGCCAAGGAAGTGGTAGAGACTTCTTTCAGGGTCCTCTCTTCAGGGTAGGGGAGCAAGACAGGGAGTGGAATGCATCTCTTGAGTTGAGGACTGAACAGAAAGGATCAGGTAAGTCACTGGCCTTTTTTTGCACAGAGCTTATTGCCTGTTTTATCTCAGTGCAATTTATCAGCTAAGTATTAGAGAGCAAAGGTTGGGGCTCTTAACATCTGCTGCAAAAGGTGAGAAGGCATTCATCAATTTGCTCAATCTTTTAGTCATTTACAATAGGTAACTGATGGGATCCTAGTAGTAAGCCCTTCCTCGAGGAGTTCATAAGTTGAGGTGGAGAAATAGGACTGGCTCTACAGAAATGACTCCTAAGTTGCATCTTAGTTGAACTATATCCTTGCACAGTATCCTACCTGCCATTTTAGGATGATGGGTAAGTCTCCTTACAACCAGTTTGTTACTGTGTTGCAGTACTCCCTGTGTGATGGCATTGACATCATTCAGTAAGTACTTTACAACATTACTTTCTTGTACAACTACATGGGAGATGTATTTCTAGCAGAAAAGCTAAATTGAAAGTGCCTAATGGAAATTTCTCTAAAATGTTATCGTAGCTTACAGAAACTGAGGTTTTGGCAAGGCTTCTATTCTTCCCAAAGAGAGCTTTGCTTGTGGAATGCAAAATTTGGTCTTGAAGATCTATTTTAAGTGAGTGTTACTGGGAAAGCACAGAGCTCAATGTCCTTGCCTAAACTTTTTGACTTGTTGATCCTTGCTAAAGTACTAAACTAAAACTTCCATACAGTCGATGTAAGGATCCAAATGGTCCCAAGAAGTGATCTCAAGTCTTAATGTTTTGCAAGATAACTCTGAAGGCTGTTTTAATCTTCTTGCTAAGTATTAGAGGACACTGTATGTAGCCTTTCAAAACTGACCCAAACCATCCAGCTGTACTCAACTAAAAGTTAGATTTATGATCTATGTTTTCTTCTAGAAAAAGTGACATAGAGCTTTACCATATGTCCAACCCATCTTGCCTATCTCAAGTGTTTCTCTTAGGTTGGGAAAAATCTCATCTCTCCACTGAAGGTGCCTCTCTCCACTGAATACAGCAGGGATCCTGTAGACACCTCACTTTCAGATTGCATAAGTTAGGTGTGAGTAATCATCTCTTTTTCCTTCCCACCCTGAACCCAAGGGAGGTTAACTCTTGATATTCCATATTACATGATGCATTAGATCACCGTGCCATATATTTGCAGCTGTTATTCCAACTTTTACCCATCTCTTACTGATAGTAGATGAGCACAGAGAGATACAGACTTTCTCAGTGGAGAGTGAGATCCCAGAGGTGTTTTGTTATTAGCAGAAACAATGGCAGTGTGCAGTGTTGGTTAGGGTTTATCAACACAGAGATACATGATGGAAAGCTCAGCAGAATCTTCATTATTCCTTTAAAAGTCCAGTGTCTGTGTAAACCATGACAATGCACCCAGTCCTTCAAAGTCAGCCTAATGAAGGTATTGCTTGATTAAGGATTCCAAAGTTAAAGTCTTAAGTCCGTGTCTGTGCTAGTAAAACAAGGAGAGCCAATGAACACTAGCTGAAATGCTCTCACAGGACTGCTCATTCTGATTAATGGTTAGAACACCTCCCTGGGACAGTTTTGGACCATGTCAGCTAGTAGCCTCCCAGGAATACCCAGGCATGCATCAAGAGAAAGTGCAGGCCAGTAAAGGTTTCCAGCAAGCTCTGTGGAAAGATACCACCTTATTTCTACCAGGAGGTTAAAAAAAGTAGTGAAGTATAGACTTTAGCTGTGTAAGTTTGAGTCATGCCATGTCACTTACCCTCAGGGCCAGACAAGGTTGCGATCACTTTTTTTTTTTTAAACTACTATATATGTAGCTTTAAAACTATAGTAGTACAGTAACATTCTTAGGGTTAAACCACATGGATATTTTTTTTACCTTCTGCAGCAATCTGTTTGGTTTTTTGTTGATCTAGTAGATGACACATGAGCTGAAGAAGAAAAATCATCCCTTTCCATCTTCATGCAACTTCTTCAAAGCTTGTTCCATCCAAAGGGTGAAAGGGGAAACAAGGACATACTCTGAAAAAATCAACGACCTTTCTAATCATATGGTTACACTGGGGCCATGGATAAGGTGGTTCAGCATTGTTTTTAGTTTAGATGAGATGTAAGCACTTTGCTAGGTAATTTTCTTCCATCCTCCCGTAGGTAACCTGGCACACACTAAAAGCAAAACTACAATCAGTTACCAAATGTGGACCACTCAGAAATCAATCAGTCATACAAAGGTAAGAAAACTGATTTTGTGATTCTGCATTGAATCCTAATTTAAACTAGAAAGGCAATACTGGTTTTGGTATTAAAAGTAAGCAAGTAACCCCTTCCTTGGTTTTTCTCCCTCTCCTATTTTCTTTTCTGTTTAGCTGGATATCTTTGTGTTGTGCAATACATATTCCTTCCGTGAGGTAAAATCCTAACATTTTCCTTCTTTCTGGCTATAGTTTTATAACAACTTCAGGAGAAAAAAGTATTTCCTAGCTCTATTGTAGCAAAACATGAAATTAAAATATTGATGTGGAGTATAGCCACATTCCTTAGACAACTACCAAAATAACAGTGATGATGGAATAACTGAGAGAACGTAAGACATTGTCAGGTTATTTGTGGCAGTTATTAGATTCCCTGTTATCAAATTGTGCCCTCTGTGTGTGAATGTTTGTGTATTGTAGCAAAGTAACATAATGTACTGGTGTAATTGATTTGTGCTCGTGACCACAATGTAACTTTTGCTGTTTAGAATACTTTTTTAATTATTTATGTTCTCTTATGGGTGCTTTCTTGTGGCATCGGAAAGGGCCCTACAGGCTCACTAGAGACAAAAAGTCTAATTTTTTTCCATTCATCTTTATAGAATGAAGGAGGAGATACTGGACATCATCCTAGAGAGACAACCAGCATGAAAACACAGACAGTTGCTTCTTATTTTAGAGTAAGATATCAGATCTTTTAATAAATATTTCTAGAGTAAAATAAATGTTTATTCTTTCACCTTTTGAAATGCACCTGTTTACTTAGAGTCAACAGTGATCCATTTAGAGTTTATGAACTGCATATAGGGTGCAGCAGTCTGTGCAGTACAAATATCTAGAGGAGATTGTGATGTTTCATCTTTAATTGTACTTGATTAAACAGCCACATTGCTGTCATCGTGATGTATGATGATCAATATTAATCTTTCACTTGCTTGGTTTTCCACCAAGGGAGATAAAGGGAGATTGGACATTAATGTATAGCATTTTTGTAGGAGCTTAAGAAATAGGGCAAAGTTAATTGGAAGCAGGAGCTCCAGAGAACATTCTTGATGGTCACTGCTCAGAAGCTGTCCTGAGTCAATCCTTGTGGCAACTTCAGCAGTGCTCTAGACCTTCCCAAGCACTGTCTGTGCTGCTGGTCCTGCAATAGAAAGTAGCTGTGAAGAGCATTCTTTCCTCCACAGTGATGCACACAGTTGGTTCTCATGGGCTCAGCTCTAAATTTCCAACTCTTATTTAGTCATCTCTCCCAGCCAGGTGGGAGGTGATGTTCATGATGAACTGGACACAAGACTCAAAGGAATAGTGAGTAAGTTTGCCAGCAATGCTAAACTGGGAGGAGCTGTTAACCCCCTCAAGGGCAGAAAGGTCCTGCAGAATGACCTCAACAAATCAGAGAGGGACAATGACCAACCATATGAAGTTTAACAAGGGCAAGCACCAGATTCTGCAAGGATGGGGCAACCCTGGTTGTGTGCACAAACTGGGGAAAGAGAGGCTGGAGAGCAGCCCTATGAAAAGGGACCGTGAGTTCCTGGTCAATGGCAAGTTAGATATGAATCAGCATTGCCTTGGCAGCCAGGAGGGACAACTGTCCTGGGGGCATCAGGCAAAGCATCACCAGCTGGTCAAGGGAAGGGATTGTCCCGCTCTGCTCTACACTGCTGTGGCCTCAATTTGAATCCTGTGTGCAATTTTGGGCACCACTGTATCAAAAAGACATTAAGCTGTTAGAAAGTGTCCAAAGACCATGAGGATGCTGAAGGGACTGAAGAAGTCTTATGAAAAGCGGCTCAGGTCGCTTGATCTCTTCAGCCTGGAAAAGAGGAGACTGAGGGGAGACCTCATTGTGGTTTTCAACATCCTCACAAGAAGAAACAGAGGACCAGGTATGGATCTCTTCACTCTCATGACTAGTGACAGGACACAAGGAAATGGCATGAAGCTGAGTCAGGGGAGGTTTAGGTTGGATATCAGGAAAAGGTTTTTCACCCAGAAGATGATTGAGCAGTGGAACAGGCTCCCTAGGGAAGTGGTCACAGCGCCAAGCCTGTCTGAGTTCAAGAAGCATTTGGACAACACTCTCAGTCACATGATGTTTTTCTTGGTGTGTCCTGCACAGGGCCAGGAGCTGGACTCAATGATCCTGATGGGTCCCTTCCAATTCAGCATATTCTATGTTTCAATGTCCCATAAGAGTTCATTTACATCTCTGACAGAACAGTAAGGAGCCAGATCTGAGTTTAGTAATACACAATTGCGTTGCTTTGTGGATTGTGGAGGATAATTTCAGCCTAAGTGTCACGGTGGTCCAAACCTGTATGGTATTCTAAAGTTCTAGACAGAAAAAATACTGAATCTCATTCTAATATCTGTGATTCAGTGCATCTAACACCACATGCTGCAAATGAGTTAATTATATTTACACATTTCTGGTACTATTTCCTGTAGTGGAAAAGCCTTGCTCAGATCATGCTACTAATGCTTTTAAATGAAGATTCAGCTTCAGCCCCACTGATGTACTCATAAGCTGAAATCTATGGGTGATTGAGAAAAGCATACGCCAAGTCAGACTGCATGAGGAAAAAAATTATCCATTAGTGTGTCCTACTTGTTTGTGTTCAATTGGCACACTAGTGATGAAGCTAATTAAGCACTTTGCTGCACAATACAGCTTCTGTCCAGACTGGAATTGCACATTTTAATAGGAAACATATGGCCCTTGACGTCCTACACTGGTTTCATGTATCCAACCTGCTGCTGAACTGCATTACCTTCTGTCTGCTTCTTTCTGTTAGGTTGAATCTTGAAGAATGAGTCTCTTCATTTGTGTTTTAATAAGTTACTCCCATGAAGCAATTTTGCAAAACACCAGTCTAGGTTGTTTACAGTCAGATTGCCCTCAATTGGCATGGGGAGCTACAAGCTGTATCCCCTCTGCCAGCCTGGTACCCTAGTGAGGTGGGAAAAATCCAACTTTGGAATTGTGATTTTGTGTACTTCTAGTTTTCCCCTCCTCAAAAGTTTCCACCTGGCAGGTCATCTGTAGTATCAGCATCAATCTGTATAATGAACAGGACATGCCAAGATCAGAGCAGTTTAGGCAGCCCTTCTTCTGAGGTGCCCTTAGTTCACTCCAGTCTAACGAAGGGAGTGAAGTATTTCCTGGCTTGCTGCTCTTCCACGTCTCATGCCTAGATGGATGATTTACTCCCTGAGTGAACAAGGGTCTTCAAATAGGTGACAAGAAAAAGAAGTGGGTTGTAATTACCAAACAAAGGCTTCCAGATAAGAAAATAAGTGTAAGAGAATTTCTATTGTATGTTGGACGTCATGGAAGTTGGTGAGAACGCCCTGAGTGAAATTTGACACGTTTATTTGGAAACAGTGTTTCTTTCAAGTAGTAACTCAGCTAGAATCATTTCGGGGTCATTTACTTGATCTACTCTTACAGAACCTGCTTAATGAAATGTTAATTGATTTGGACATTATTCTGATCATATGAAATGAAATAAAATTTCAACTATGCATGGACCTATATAGAAGTTTTATAAATATGCTGGTGACAGATCTCTTGTGACTTTTTTTGCAGTATTCTCTGATGGATTTGTTATCCAAAATGGTGGTTGGCCAGCCTCATTTTGTCAGGTGCATCAAGCCAAACAACGACCGGCAGGCAAACAAGTTTGACAAAGAAAAAGTGTTGGTTCAGCTGCGTTACACAGGAATTCTGGAGACAGCAAGAATTCGAAGACAGGGTTACTCACACCGTATACTATTCGCTAACTTCATAAAACGGTAACAGTGATGTGAAGAAGCTCTTTTTTTCCCCTACCATTACTGTCCAATATTTTTTAAGCATCAGCAGTGTTTTTGGCACGGTTGTTAAAGAAAACATACAAAGATGTTTCCTGTGGCAAAGAAGATTATAGACTGGAAGA
Organism: Serilophus lunatus; assembly: GCA_013399895.1. NCBI lineage: Eukaryota > Metazoa > Chordata > Aves > Passeriformes > Eurylaimidae > Serilophus > Serilophus lunatus. The sequence continues at coordinate 935,631 of VXBA01004912.1, forward strand.
CAAAGAGTAGTTGAGGCATAAGATTAGTGGCCTGTTTTGGATGTGTAGGGGAAGGTGATGCATCTTGGGATGACTTTTCAGGTTCCCTGTGCATTTCGGTAAAGATTTACTTGCTTATACTCTGCAAGTTTTTTTCAAAAACTTGAGGTTTAGAAGTGTAATACTTCAAATTAAAGCCAAGAATTTGGAGCTACAGCATCCAAAGAACACTACACTTTCTTTAACTCCTGGCCTTCAGCACTTTGCAGAATCTGCTTGTGCAGGGTAGATAGAAATTTAGTATTGCTAGTGTAGGGCTGAAAAGTTCATTAAGTGTATAGTTCTGTTTAAAATGTAATTCCCAAGCATTAGTAACTTATTAAAAAGAAGAGCAATGAACTCAGTATGATTTTATAAATCCTTTAACTATCTTCTTCCTCTGCCCCAAAAATCTGTACTTCTCTATTACAAATACTCTGAGAGATGTGTAGAATGGAGGTCAAAACTGTGAAGAATCAAGCAATACCCATTCAGACAGAAGCACTTTCATAGTGCACTAGAAACAGAAAGGTCGCAGCAGAGTGCTGCAAGTGCATGAGAGGAAAAACAAAGGGATGTGGTGTTTTTATTGCATTGTTTCTGGAAAGCATAATCCTGGGACTGTTGCTGTTTTGGAAGAGTGCAGCATGGGAAAAGATAATTATCACCACACCAAAATGTGCTGTGCCTTTTGGTGACTACTTTTTATAAAAGAAACTTTACTGTTGAGGTAAAAGAGAAAAAAGCAGTGAACATAACAAGGTAGCTCTCCAGAGAGTGTGCCCCTGATTGCATTGAGGCTTTATGGATTTCTAGCAGTGAGGACATGACCCTCAAACAAAAAGAGATTTTTATTAACTATCTGTCTTCTCATTCTGGACTTGTTTAATAGTTGGGAGTTACAGGTAAATCTGAGATAATAGCAACATTATTTTGTTAAAATAAAAATAAGCCAATTCATTGTGTTTTACAAAAAGAAAAAAAAAAGAACTGTAGGTTATAATGGAGGAATTGACATTGTCTCCTTTTTTATTATTCCATGAACTAACTGTTACCATTATTTAAAGCTTGTAAACCCAAGGTTTGTGTATTAAGGCTGAATAATGAGAGAAAAAGCAGAATGTACTGTCAGGAAGCATACATAATTCATGCAATTTTATTGAATTAAAAAAGCCAAGATAGATATAGTTAATTTTGTTATGGAGCATTTTGGAAAGTCCTGGAACAAACAAGAAGTTTCCTAACCAGCAGCTGAGCTGGTGTAGTACAGGTAATTTTTATGCATGACCATCCTGACCTCTTTTCCTAGTCAGAATTAATTTTGAGTAATGAGTCTGGCAGATTGAATGCTTACAGATGATATGTCATAACAGCATTTACATGTTCCAAAAGGATCTGCAAAGCTGAATCCAAGAAGGTAACAAGAGCTGGGATGCATCTCACATCATATTAACTATCTCAAAGGTACATGGTCTAGCACCACATGAGAGATGAAATTTTCATTACACATCTAAATATGAAATAATATAATTTAGCAGAATAGCTTTTAAAATATTTTTATTTTGCACTGAAATCACTTTCCCAGAATGCAGAGAGCAGGAAGGAACTGGTGCACTACTCTACTTGGGTGGCACACATTTTTTAAAAAGTCTTGTGTTGTTGATATAGAATTAAACAACCCTCCAGGGTGTGCAATATGTCATTCATCCACTTTTGATTGAATTTCTTGGTACTGTGTACAAATCACAGCAATTTCATATGCTGTTTTGGGTTCTTTTGGTGCTATATTTTCTATCATGCAACTGTTTTTATTATTTAGATGAATGGTTTAAATGTATTTGTATGAACTGCTCTTTATTAATCAAATAAAGAATTGTGCATTTGTCTTTAGGTATTACCTCATCTGTTACAAAACAAATGATGATCCTCCAGTCAGCCCGGAAACCTGTGCTGCCATCTTGGAAAAAGCCCACCTTGACAACTGGGTTCTTGGAAAAACTAAAGTAATTTTTTAATATACTGTATCTGCAGTATGTCATTGATAACTTATTAAGCAATTTGTTTTCTCATTCATTTGGTTGGAGTAGCTCTTGGTCTCTACTGTGTTCAAAAAAAACCTCCCTTTGCTGGGCACTGTTCCCAGACACCTTGGTGAAATCTTCACCCTGTAAAGGGTTAATTAGAATTCTCATCAGCTTTAGTGAGGCCTCAATGCAAAGCAGTATATGACAACAACATTGTTTGCATTTTCTTTCAAATAAATGTTGTAGTAAGGATCTCACTGAGCTTAGTCCAAGCTTCTTAAGTAAAGGAAGTTATAGTTCTTCCCTGGAGCAAACAGATTCACAAAAGGTAAGGAAAAGGTTTTGGCTTTCCAGCATGAGGCCTGTGTGGCACACTTTGCTGAGCACTGGGAGAAGGCACGTCAGGATGATCCTATTTTTGTCAAGTGTAGATTTTACACTTGTCAAGTGTAGACTTTATTAAGAGAAACACATCTGTTCTCATACTCTTGCTTTTGGTATTAGCTCACTAATCTTCCCAGTGTGCCAGAGAGGGACACCCATCCACACTCAAGTGACAGATCTTAGGAGGTCTGACAAAGAAATAGAAGCATCAGACAAGTACTGCATCAAGTGTCTTTACATACTAATGTAACAGAAGTGCCAGGAAAGATATGAATAGGGAGGGAAATGGAACCTAAACTATTTGAAATCATCTGAGTGAAGAAGAAACAACTGTCCTTCTTCTGAGATACCTTCCTGGATAGGTGGGACAGAAGCCATGAAGTTGTCCCCCCCTCAGCCTTTATTTCCCTCTGCTGTCTTAGTGAGGCTAATGGACAACACACAGTCAAAGGATGCATAGCTTGGGATGTGAGATCTATAGTTTATGTTTACTTTAATTAGGGTTAACCTGTATCTGTACCTACAATTGATCAATGATTGGGGCAATTCTGTGAAATAAGCATAATTATTGTCTCAATTGCACAAGTCTTTCTCTACGTTTTATTTTATTCTAATGTACGCCAAAAATCTGTTGGTATCCTTTGTGCTGTACTTGTCTTTCAGGGCTTATATGAGTTTCATGCTTGATAAAAGCAATTTAGTAAATAAACAGTGCTTTTGGATTAAAATTGGAAAGTGGAGAGATTAAAGGTTCCAGGTTTGGATCATGTTTATGTAACATATTAGATTTGTGAGGTTAGACAAAACTTGTCAGGCTCATGGTTTTGAAAAAAGGTTCATAGTTACAGGCTGAAGTTTTGCACTGGAACTTTAAAACATTTTCCCATGAAAAATGTTTCCCATAAATAAGCAGGGACTGACTGGAGATGCTGAAGGGGAGAATAAGGTAAATTAATATTGCAAACAATGAAAATACTATCTTTAACAAGAATGACCCTTTAGGTACTACAGCTGAAAAATCTGTTCATCATTTAAAACCAGCTTGTAACTGATGTTAAATGGATTGAGAGAATACGTGGCCTACGACAGTAACTAAAACCATTGCTTGTTTGCCTACTCTTCTAAGGTATTCCTCAAATACTATCACGTGGAGCAGCTAAATTTAATGCGGAAGGAGACTGTTGACATGATTATTTTGATTCAAGCTTATGTCAGAGGGTGGCTGGGTTCAAGGAGATACAAAAAGATAAAAGAACAAAGGGAACAAAGTGCTGTTAAAATTCAGTCAGGTAACAACTTTAAAACATCTAACATTTTGCTTAAAGCTAGTGCATGTGTACAGTTGGTAGATGAATGTGCATGCTGGATGTAGATTTTGCTCTTTTCATGCTGTTACATTTGACAAAATATCTTATACTTAGTGATATCTGTTCTTATGAAGAAAAAAAAAATTTTAACCAGGTTATGACAATCTGTTTACTGAAATTACATTTCTCAACATTATATTTAAAAGGCAATTTTAAGAACAGAAGGATGTGATTGCACAGATGATACTGTTATTAATAATATTCCAGGCATGCACTGACAAGGTTGTATAATATAATAATGAAAACTGTCCTAGATAATAAGGCAAATTACCCTGTTGATGGAGGTATCAACTGCATTTTTTAACACTTTCAAATATCATCTTATTTTACATTCTGATTCTCTTGGTTTGTATTCACTTTATTCATAATAACTTTACTCACTAGAAAAGGTAGTTTTTATGCAGATTTGCTATTTGTGCTCATTTGCCATGTTTTTTGAAAGATAAAGCCTGCAAAATATTTATGAATGTTTTAATAGGGGTCTGTAATTCCAGACTTTTTTTTAGAGCCTTTTTTTGTACCTAGTGGATTATTTAATTTTTGACATCTCTTTTCAGCTTACAGGGGGTTTGTTGCTCGTAAAGAATACAAAACTGCAAAACATAACAAAAAAGTGGAAGAATACATTACCAGATTTCAAGCAAGTAAGAATTGTTTTCTTTTGTGGCTTTTATTGTGCTATCAAAACACAATATGTTGATCCAGTATCTAGCTACACTGATTGACTGCTCATTTACATATTCTGAGGTATAATTTATTTGTTATATATCTATATCCAGTGGCTGAAATGGGTCACTCTCTTCTATTATCTGTACCTCAGAGTGGTCTAGAATCACTTTCCATAGCTGTGAAGTGGGATGCTTAAATGCCATAGCAAGCCTTTTCACTCCTAGTGTAAGATGTTGAAGTGTTACACCTGGTATTGTTGAAACCCATATGACACTGTCTACATATAATGTGTGTGTTCATGCTGTTGAATTAGGAATAGGTTTTGCTATGGATCAATAATAGTTATATTTGAGAAGACTGCAATCTGTAATTTCACTCATGTCTTTTACTCTTTTTTGCCATTGATGTTTCTGCTTTGCAGTGGTAATGACCATGAGCTCAGACATATGCTATGGGACATCTCTTTTTCCTCCCTGTACCTTGGTCCTCCTGGTCCCAGCAGAGGTGTTCCCAAATCAGATGTAGTCTAGGCAGCTGTGAAATCAAGGGCAGAACAGCAAGAGAGACAGTTTGAAGGCCAGGTTGTATGACGCTTTCAGGAACCTGGTCAGTGGAAGTTGTTCCTGCCCATGGCAGGGGGTTGGAACTGGGTGATCTCTAAGGTCCCTTCCAACACAAACCATTATTTGATGTTACAATTCTATAAAATCCACTGGCACAAATCTGCACAGCATTTTCCAAAATTACAAAAATGACAACCCCAATATAAACTAATGCTGCCAGTACCCAGGTTATCTAGAGTTAAACTGCTTTAGATATGCTTTCATGAGTATATACCACCACTAGTGTTGGTTTTAATCATGGTCAAATGCATCAGTTAATTGCAGTCAGCCAGTGTTAGTGTGTACTGAAGAGCACTTCGCTGTAGTTGGTAGAACTTCATCACTGTAGAAAACAATCTAACACCTCCATAAAATCCAGTAATGTGCCAAAAATAATTAAACATATGAAAGTTGTCAGTTATGTTAGGAAATTTAACAAACACAAAAGAATGAATTTACCACTTTGTTCTGTTGATGTCCCCAATTTTTCTTCTTGTTCACCTTCTCTGTCCTCTCTTCAGTTTTATTTCAACTTTCTTTCAGAGCATGATAAGCCAGAACAAAATGGAAATCTATTTTTACTTAGCTCTCTCAGTTTTTTCCCTTTATTTACTTCTAAAGCAAATACAAAACTTCCCATCCTGTTTTAAAACAAAGGTTAGACAGCTACTATCTCATAAAAAAGTTCTCAGGAAAAGTTGAATTAGAATAAGTCTGTAAAGGCCAGATGTAGCTTATATTGGCATGTCCATTCACAATATAACTTGATTTGTTTCAAAATAACTCCTGTTGAGTTGCTTTTGTATGATGTTGGGATAAGAATTGGCTCAGAAGTGCAAGAAACTCTAAAGTATCCCAAGTGCTTTATAATTTGCACTTTCCTGAGGCCCCATCAGACTGCAAGATAAAAACCAATCATGCTACTTCCAATATTAAGGTATAATTTATGTCCCTTTTATATAGTGCTTCTTACACTGAATGACTGCACCTAGTGGAGCCCAAGTTGGTCTAAGTTATGAATGGGGAATGCTAAAGCACATAAAACTTAGCACTAAGTTATATGAATATGTTAAAATAGACTGCTTGTGCTCTCTTCTCATTCTCGAGTGAGCTTGACCTTTTCTTGTGATACAAAACACTCTCAGCAGAGCTGGAGTAAGAGCTCCCATATCTACCATGTCTGCAGGGTATTTAAATCACCTGAATGCTTTATCCCCATACTCTTGGTAATGTATTTTGAATTAGAGTTTGAAAGAAGTATGTCAATAAAACACTATATTCCTTTTATTTGCCAGGGTTTAACAGATTTGTGCTCTGCCCCTGGAATTGCAGACTTGTCCAAATCACAGCACTGTAGAGACTGTGCCAGTTCCTGTTAGGAAATTATTTGCAAGTCCAGAAATTTTTGAAGTAGCATTCTGAATGCAATTCAGTTTCTGATGATAACACTTGAGTGTAGACATCTAAATGTGACCTAAGTGTCTAAACTGCTCCTATAGTCAAGAAAGCCTAGAGTTAGATCATTTTATTTAAAACCACCAAATGCTCAGCTCATTTGCCCCGATATTGGTATCTAGCGTCATTTGAGGTGCCGTGGTTATGTTGCCTGGCCTCCAGATTTTTTTTCATGTGGTATACCCAACTTCCCCTCTCCAGAAAGTCCCATCTGTCTTATTCTTTTTGCCAGATCCGTGTAAACGCCTTGGCTTCAGGTGGCACTAGATACAATGTGCTAACAACAGCATCAAGGCCCTAGTGACTAATCAGCATCTAGCTCAGGAAAGGCCCATGTTTGCGTCCTTGTTTCCCGTTCAGACCAGAGACTTGTGCCTCCCACGAAGCACAAGTAGCAAGTTCCCTTGTCACAGTGCACCTAGTTACTGTGGAGCTTAGCACATCTTTCATGCTGAGCTTTTTCATTTTGAATAATGAGTCTTTGCAGAAGGAGCATGAGCTAAGTCTTCTGTAACTGCTGAGCTATAAAATGTTCAGTTTTTCTCTGATCTATTGAATGTTCAGCTAATTCCAAGCCTGTGCCAGTTGAGAACCTGGTAATCTCTATAGGCTGATAATTTGGCATTTCCTAGGGAAATAAAAGACAGAGTTCAAATCAATTGCCTGAAACAGGCAAAGCAGGTACATGAAGCTCAGAGCACTGTGTTCTAGAGGCACTTCTATTGCACTGTGCCTCTGCTTCATTCTGTATCTTCCTGTATTTTCTTTATTCCAATAACATATAAAGAAAACTTGTTTGTATCCTCATGTAGAATTGGCACAGATTTCTAAAATCTAAAAAAGGTTTTGTGGGACTTAGTAATTTCAGATGAAATATAGTCATAATAGTTACTCTGGTCTGTATTTCCTTATTGGCTTTTATTTAATGGTGTTACCATTTGACTGTCTGAAATGTGTGTGACAACCGTTGCTCGTTGTTTTGCATTACAATATGTATCAGTTGCCAGAGGATACTTACTCAGGAAGAAGAGAAAAGAACTAACTGAGACAAGAAACAAATCAGCAATAACAATTCAGTCTTACTACAGGGGCTATAAGGAGAGGAAGATCTTCAAAAGCAGAAGGTAATGTTATTTTCTCTTATGTCACTCAAATGCATCCCTTTCTATTAATTACATCGCTGAAAAACAACATTGTAAGCTAAGAGTGAAGCAAATTATGATTTGTCTAGATATGTATGCTGAGATAATGTACATTTATGTTGAGGCTTTTAATGTCTTTTTAAGCCCAAGGAATAAAGGCATATTTAGGGGAAAGATCAACAATATTGAGCTTACCTGTAATGTTAATTGATAAGTCTCTTTTTGGAACTAGCTCATCATAAAAAACATTCAGACAAGTGAGATACGTGTCTTCAAGGAACTGTTCTTCTCATCCTAAGTCACTGCTTGAGAGCACACGTGATAACAGAGGGAACCCAGAAACCTTGCACAGATAAGATGGCTCCAAATTAGATGAATCGGATCATATCCTAAATATCTCTGCAGTGTGGCTGTAGTCCCAATCCCTGAAATTGAACTAGTACCAATTTGCTCATCTCCATCATTTTTTCAGTGACAGCATTTAAGTAGGTGGAGACTAGTCCAGAGAAGTGGAAAACAGCTGTGAAGGAGCCCAGAGTCTTTCAGCAGGAAGGAACAAGGTGACAGATTTCACCTGGCACTGAAATTTTATTGATAGTAACAAAGACAGTTCAAGGAATATGTCTTTTAAATATGACCAGGACCTACGTGCAAGATCTCTCTTCTTGCATTCCTAATGTGACTAGAGGCAGTTTTCTTTCATGAATACCTTAAGGACTCTGTTTATACATTCTTGAGATGTTAAAAAGTTATGTTTTTGTTAACATTTATATTAATTCTTTACTATTTTATCACTGCTTACACAGCCTATATTGTCTCCCTAGCAACTTTCTGTGAAGTGTAAGAGGGATGTCCATTTTCACTTTAAGAAATAATAATAATAATGGTTATAATAATAAGAATAATGTCCCTTTTCACTTTAAGAGATAATAGTAACACCACCAGCACCACAAATTGCTATCTTTATTTCCAGCTATAGCCACTAAATCTTCCCCATGTCGCAATGTATCAAATGTCATTTAGTACACAAAGACCACCAAGGGTAGTTGTAAAGTTGTTGCTATTCTTCACCTCCTTCCAGTATACCTTTTGACCAGAGACTCTGTTCCACTCAGGGAATCACTTAGAAAGCAACAAACTGAAACTGCAGCATCCATTAGGAAGCAGGAAAATGATGAAGAACTTCAAGATAATGAGGAAAGTCCAACTGGAGTGAAAAGTGCCCTTCCTAAAACAGAAGAAGAAGCATCTGTCATAGCAGAGGATGAATTATCTGCTGTGGAATTCCTTGAAGCACAACTGCAGCCGGCTCAAAATGAAACAGTGGAAGAAGCGGCAAGTGAGGAGACTCAAAATCAAGCTGATGCTGTTACTGACAGCAAGTGCTCTGGGTACAGTAATACAGGGAATATGGAGGAGCAACAAAAAACATCTACTGAAGAAGAGGCAGCTTCTGTGAAGCAGAATCCTGCAGTAGAAGATACTGATGAAGGTGAAGAACTGGACTCTTTGGAAGAGTTACCCAGCAAATCTTGTGACCAAATCACAGCTGAACCCACTCCCCAGCAAGATCAAGATAATCAAAACATGCGCAGTGGAGACTGGCAAAATCAAGAATCTGCTGTGGTCCAGCCCAGGACTGACAGAGATGTGGAAAGAAACCACCTGAAACATGAAGCTGTTATGCCTACAGGACGTAAAGGAATTATAAGAAAAGAGTCACTAAGAAGAGGCTCATGGAAGCAAGCTGAGGCAGAAAAGCAAAGTTCAGAAGACAAAGAGAAGGCAGCAGTAGTTATTCAGAGCAGTTACCGGGGTTACAAAAGAAGGGGACAACTCAGAAAAGAAGGGAAACTACCTTACAAAAGTCAAGAGAAAACTATAAATGAGCCAAGAGAAGCAATATGCATTCAAAATAACAATCCCCAGACAACAAAAGGTAGGGAAAGCACCAGTACAGAGGCTGAAGACTCTAAGACACTTAAGGGAGACTCTGAGAAAGAGGCTTGTGATTTGGCAGCCTTTTCACGACAGGTAAGAAGCTCGTAAACAATGTCTGTGGAGCACAATACTCTGGGTGATGACAAAACAGCAAATTTATTTTACTGACTTTGGTGGCGCCAAGGTTTTACTCTCTAAACTAAGACAGAGATTTATGTGTGTTCTATAAAAATGCATATTTTGGTCTGCAAGAGAAAATAGCCTTTTCAGAAAGGAGGAATAGACAAAAAGCACTGGCAAAACCAATGTTTTTAAGTTGAAGCTTTGTCTTTGTTTGTTGAAATGTTTGGTTACCCATCAAGGTCCTTAATTCAGTAAACTTGTGAAATGCCTGTATAAATAAAACTAAAAGTTGCTGTGTCAATGTCGGAGACTCTCACATCTGCAGAGAAGTATGCCTACAGCTGTAGAAGCAATCTTGAATGAGCAAGGCACTATCTGCTCACAGGTGTGGACCAATAAGAAGTAGCTGGAGGACTGATCTGCAGTGTGAAGTTGCCTATATGGCTTTTTTTTGTTTTCCTTTTCTTCAGGAGATGGGGAGGTAAATGATGTAGGGGTGTACACTGCAGTAGTTGGAGCAGTACCTTTTAAATTAATTCTGTAGTCTACTGCTTTATGTTTGGTTATCTTGGAATATTTGTGCTTATTTCTATAATCATGTAAAAGCCTGTGTTATGTTTTTCAGATATCAAAATTATCTGAAGACTACTTAGCATTGCAGCAAAAACTGAATGAAATGATATTGTCCCATCAGCTGAGACCTGTGATGCTGTCCAAAGATAAACAAGCTAATGGCCGGCTTTCTTCTCATGTTTGTCAGTCAGGTAATGTTTAACCTTACAATTAGCAGAATTTTCATTTGTAAATGGAACTGTCAAGGAACGACTCCTAGTCATGTTTTTAAAGGCCAGGGAACTAGCGGACGAGTTAGCCCCAGCTTCTCATATAACTCAGGCTGTATGTTTTTGTACCGAGCCCTGAATCAGTACGTCAGGAACACAGTTTCCAGAGAAATGTCCGAGTCTGGTTGGGATTTATGTATTTACAGTTTTTCTTGGTGTTTTGTTCCAGTGCTGCTTAAGATTGTGAGACTTAGACATTGAATCTCTAGAAATAGTTTTATTTGGTAAAAATTCCAATGAGCTCTTTTTAACTCATGTATCACTCAACTGTGTGTGCTATTGGTAGGATATGGGACTATGCTTTAAAAACAAAACAGTTTTTTTAAGTAATATTTCAAATTAACCAAAGTTTGTAACATACATGTTGAGTACATTTTTAGCTATCCATAAATGTAACTGAGATTATTCAAAACTTGTAACTCCTACCCATGTTGGTGGGTATGTCCTTAAAACTGCAAGTGAAGTTTTATTAATGTTTGGCATCCATTTAACTCACACACTTAAGAGGATGTGAGCTCTGGAAATACACTCCAAAGTTATTTATATTCCAGCTTACACGAGCAGTGAAGGTTCCCAGAATGAGAGCACACTTGGAGCAGGTTAGGTGTTAGTGGGAAGGAGTATTGGGAGGATAAAGGTGGAAGACATGGGATTCAGAGCATGCACATTGTTAAGACCTATACCCCACTGAGAGGACAACAAAGAACTGATTGAGCTGCACAAGCCTCTTCAGCTGGAATAGACATTACAGAAATTTTCCTCAGCCCATGTCTTGGGCTGCAGATGGGGAGGAAGAAGAGGGCAGATATGCCAGATAACTGGGTTGGTCTCCATTTCTGCAGGAGGGCCTGTGTATCTGCATAGCTGGGACAAGTAAGATCCAGGACTGTCTCGTACTGCCCAGAGCTAATTGTGCTATTTGCATTATAACACTCTGGATTCAGTTGTCATGTGTGATGAAATTTCTTTCTGTTCCCATGATTATGTTGAAAAGATCCTCATTTCAATCCCACTTTGGAGTACTCTTAGAGTAGGGGAAGCTGCTAAAATGGGGGCTTAGTGTTTACAAATGCTAAATCTTTAAGTGTAAACTGCCTGCTAGTAGATAATCTATGTAGTTTACTATGTTTCCAAGACCAAAATCTGGAAGAGAAAAGAAATGGGAAATGGAAAAGTAAGTGCCATGATATTTCATTGAAGACAGAGCAATGTTTGTGATTGTCATTAATGGGTTTGTACTGAGTTCTCTATTAAATATTGCTGACTTTTGACAAGATAAACCTGAGGAATTAAAAACGCATGCTTGAGAAAATAACTCGTGGTTCTAACACATTTTCCTATAGAAGTTAGAGAAAAGAGGTAGATAGAGGAAAAATCCCTGTTTTATCACTCTTCACTTGCACAAGTGAACCAGGTAAAAATGTAGCAGTATGTTCATGCCTTGTGAAAAATGCAGTGAAGCCTACACTTTACATTGCTAATAATTTAAGTAGCTCTACAGGAAACAAAAACTTGCCAGGGTTTGTCACCTATGCCTCCAACCCTGACTACAGGGGTGACCAGTCAGCCACTTCACTTTCCTTTATCTTTAAAAATTTTGCACTGCTGTAAAATGAAGTGGCGTCATGCAGAAGTTTTCCAGCAGTAAAGTGTGTTAACCACTCCACTGAAAACACTTTCTTGATGTGTAATGTGAAATTTCTTTTTCTACGTTTGAACATAATTCACACGACAGGAAAACTCTTTCCTTTCCAGCTATGACCAATGCACAATATGTTGAAGCAAGAGAATACACTGCAGTAATTCCCCAGCTTGCCTTTAAGCTGGTTGGAGCCTAAGCATTAGAGAGCTCTATCACAAAGCTGCATTGTCTTAAGTACATGTTTATTATAACAAACATGATCTAACTAGATACAGAAAATATTTAAGTAGCAACATGCCTGTGTTCAGTCCATTTAGGTTATACTGTCTAAAACACAGGAGTTACCAGCATTCCGGATCATACTTTCTTCCTGAATGTAATATAGGAAAATAACCACAGAAAACCCCCAAATATTAGAGGTAATGTGCTGCTAAACACAGTCACGCTAAAGTGGAGCAGATGGATGTAGCGATCCACTCCCTTTTAAATAGGGAGGAACCTTCCTGCCTTCTTGCCTAGATTATGTATTACAGTAGGATTTATACACACACATTTACAGGATATGCATTTACTGCAGCTTTACCTCTATGGGTACTTTTGCTGTCCAACCCTTATGAAGGCAGGGATTGTTGAGCTTTAGGTGTTCTTTAAATCATGTGCTATTTACCTATTTGTAATTACTTTCAGCATTTACACTTATTTACACTTTTTCATCAGCTTCACTAGTTTTATATGTTGTTTTACAGCTATAACACATGAATTATATTTTATAGCTGTATGCTAGATAGGAATGCTTGGCTGCCTTTGCCTGTGGGTAGGTGGCCATGGTGCAGTTTGAGAACTTACCACTTCCTCTGATAAAATATTTTGTTACATTGCTGCCCACAGAAGAGGAGGAACTGAAGGACAGCTGGATGGAGTACTATTACAAATGTTCAGATTTTTGAAACGGTTTGGGTTTTTTTTAATAAAATGCAAAGCTTGCAGTTCAAAGAGTGTATGAGCAAAAGGTTAAATGAACCTTAAATCCACAAGGTTAAGTTGTTCTTAAGTGAATTTATTTGTATTTATAAATTGTATAAAGCAAGCTGCACAATATTCCCTGTGGCTAGAATCTCTGATTAGGTTATATTTACTTGCTAAAATGCTTTCAGCTAGATGTAGTGGCTGCATCCCAGAAGTGTACCTTTGGACTGCTAGACCAAAGGGTTACTGTGGTGTCACAGCAGAGACGCAAATGGCTGCTGTCAAGTTTTTGAGGTCAAAGCCTGAAATTAAGAGAATTCCATCATTATGGGAGCATTTTTTTTTCTCCAGATGAATAATAGTGCCCATCCTTCTAATTATTAAATGACAGTTCAAGTGCAAAACCCCAGGAAGAGAATTTTCTATATTCAGAATGAAATTTAGATGGTATGAGGAACTCCAGTGCAGCTGAGGACCTTTTAAGCTAGACAAAGCAATGATACAGACAGGATTTTCATCCAGGATTCCTCCTGCTATAGGCTGCCAAGGCACTATTTATGGGAGTTTAATGGGCAGACTTTGCAAGGAAAAGGGAGTCTGTGTAGCACTGGGCGAGCAGAGCGGTATTCACTGGACAGAATTTCTTCTTTGCAAGTAAGTGATCAGCCAGAGAGCACTGAGATGTGGGACTGGAAAAAAACAGGGTAGTCAAGCACTTCTACTGTCTGGTTATTCTCAGCTACTGGAGTGGTCCTTTGGGCATCGTACAGCCAGGACATAAAAGACCTCTGCTGGGAGTTGGTCAGATCAATGGCAGAGCATAAGATTTAGAAGGTCATGGAAGCCATCTTCCTTAAATATCCTCTGTTAAAAAGCAGTATCTCATGTCACCAGACTCTTAGAAATGAGAGGTCCTGGAATGAGTCCATAGAAGGACAATGAAGCTGATGAAGGGTCTAGGGGGTAGGTCCTATGAGGAGTGTCTGAGGGAGCTGAGGTTGTTTAGCCTGGACAAAAGAAGGCTCAGAGGTGACCTTATTGTTCTCTGCAACTTCCTGAAAGGAGGTTGTAGCCAAGTGAGGGCTGGTCTCTTCTCCCAGGAAACAACCAACAGAATGAAAGGACATAGTCTTAAGCTGCACCAGGGGAGGTGCAGGTTGGACATCAGGAGGAATTTCTTCACAGAAGGGACTGTTAATCATAGGAGTAGACTGCCCAGGAAGCAGTGGAGTCATCATCCCTGGAGGTATTTAAGAAATCACTGGACATGGCCCTTAGTGTCATGGTCTAGTTGACAAGGTGACCAGTCAAAGACTGGATGATCTTGGACGACTTTTCCAGTGTATAGGATTCTGTGATTCTGCATTAGTGGCAGCTGGAGACTGAAACTGTTGCCCTCAGTGAGGCTGCGAGACTTAAAGTGTGAGAGATTAAACAACTTCTGCTATATGCAATCAGAAAGTTCTCAGTTTCTTGCATTTTCTGCTTCTAAGTCTATGACAGAATAGTCCCTCTGTATTTTCCAGATGTTACAAATTTGCAGTCATCAACCATGATTTCCAAATCCAGCTGTGTTAAGTATCCCATGAATAAACAATACCTAAAAATGATTAACCAGAATGCTAAAGAGCAATGTTTTTTCTGTGTGCAAATTCCAAACTTGAGAAATTACATACTCATGCTGTGTACAATTAGAGGAGTAAAAAGGTATGCACATGGGTGCTGTAAGCAGTAATATACTGTTAGGTTCTCATTATCAAGTCCTGGAATTCTGGTTACTATATTTGCATATTTTATGATTACTTTTAAGTCCCTCTATAAAACCTATGCAATTATTGCTTTCACTTTTCTTTTTCTTCCTGCTTTATTCTGAGCCTTGCTTTATACTTCTGTCCCCATAAGATGTGGAACAGCTCTAAATCAAACATGTAACATTTGACTTAAATGACCTGAAGATAGGTTTATCTGTTTCCCCAGGTGGACTAATAAATAGAGACCTTTCATCACTTAGATGCTTATCACAGCTGTAACCATGCTATTTCTCCAGTCTTCAGTATAAAATCTGTTGTAAGTCATAGTTAATTTACATTAGCATACATGGATGTTGATTCCTCAAGATTGCTGTCTTCCAAGCTTATCTGAATGTGCAGACACAGTTCAACCTAAGGGGCTGTTGATACTGATTCATCTTTATTCAAGCATTTCTTGCTCATCCTTGAAGGTTTCAAGCACATGCAGCTCTCCACAGTTCCTGTATTTTGCAGTGGTGTTCAGAATAAACATATATATTTTATGCACTTCAGCATATTTGGAGCGTTCAGTGAGGGCTGAGTGTGAAAGTATTAATACTTACTGACTCTGTGTGTAACTTAGGTAGGAATCTTTGAGGGAGTGCTAAATGAGCTAGCTGAGATACTGATAGGAATAAGGAATTTTCCTTAGATTTGCTAAACTTTATTTAATGTTATCTGGCAGCCACACTGTCCACATGCCTTTGCTGACCCTTAACTTTGTATTTCATTAATTCTCATCGAAAATGATTTCTAACTTTTATTAAATTTTCTGTCATTAATGGATCAAATGTGTGCTTTGACAGTCTGCTTCAGGTTTGGGCAGGAGAGAGATTCAGCTTCCTGGGGATATGTTTGGGCATGGCTGACATTTGCTGTCAAAAGCAAAACATCCAGGTCACTAGAGCAAAACGTCTACTAACCAAGTACTGACTGGATGCACCGGTTGTTTGACCTGTCTTCGTCCTGGTAAAACCCTTATAAAGGAATGTCTGTGTTGCAGCAAGTGTTGTGGTTTCTAGTTTCTCCCATGCATTGCTTCTGGGGCATGTGTTGCAGCACTGACAGCACCTGTTCAGGTACCATAACAGCAACATGTGGGATGGTTGCAGAGACAGGGATCTCAGCACCGTCCTTCAGTCCACCTCCTTGGCTCTGCTAATGACTTACTGGGATATAATCTTAAGCAAGTCTCAGCATGTCTTGATTTGTGTCTCTCATCTACCCTGCTAGGAGGATAGGGATGACAGTGCCAACCTGACACTTCAAAGTGCTTCATATGAATGGTTTGTGTATCAATGTTGCAAAATATCTATTTAAGTGATTGTTAGAGGGAAAGCATCAGTTTTCCTTTTACATAAAAAGAACATAGACAGATCTTACTAGAGATATTTGAAGTCTTACGGAAAAATGGGCTACAAGATATTTTACTATGGAGAAACTAGTATTCAATAAAAACCTTTTCTTTTAACTCTAGAAGTAAGATAATTGCCCTGTTAATAAATGAATTATTTCACATCTCA
The DNA here is from genome assembly GCA_013399895.1 of Serilophus lunatus. Taxonomy (NCBI): domain Eukaryota; kingdom Metazoa; phylum Chordata; class Aves; order Passeriformes; family Eurylaimidae; genus Serilophus; species Serilophus lunatus. The sequence goes on from VXBA01004912.1 coordinate 952,119, forward strand.
TTTCTGCTTCGTTGCCTACTGCAGAAAGGTATAGGCCATCTGGAAAACAAGCACATCAAATTCACTATTTATAAGGTTTGGGTATTTAATTTGCCTTCCACCTTCAATTCTACTAAGTGAATGATTTCAGAAATTATCAGCGACTAATAAAAAGCAAAACTTATTTTGTATTATCTAATACAAGGAACTACACATCTGCTAAATTTCAGTAGCAATGATCACACAAATCTGAATCTAACTGTAGAAGGAAATCACAGCTTCACTTTCTGGTGAAACAAAGAAACTTAACCTTATTGTGTAATTTGGAGACAAAACTTGGAAATGCATCTTCAGCTCTATACTTAATTTTAAAAAGGAAAGATGGAAGTCTAAGCTTAGAAGACTGCCTGCCCCAATTTCTGTCCCCTCAATTCTTTCGTATAGCTCATACATATGTACAACACAAGAGCCAAGATGAAAACCTTTTTTTTATACTGAAACCCTTATAATTGTCAGAATTATATTTTTTGAATGCAAACATATTCTTTGCAGAGCACATACACAAGAAGTATAGAAGTTATTTCAGTTGGAATAATTGTAATCTAGAATGCAATGATGCTTTATCTGTTTGACAGTGATGAATTAAATAACGTAACAGCATACACTGTGGTGAATTCTTATGGGACAGTAAAAAAAATCTTTAGGTATTATTAGATCCTTTTCCAAAGCCCCCAAATTGGCTTTATTTCTTCTTTCATATTTTCATGCAGTCATTATCTTTGACACAATTTTTGAAAATGTCCTACAGACAGGATGTTAGGTGTTTCTATTCCACTGCATTTTAAAGGATTTTTTTTAAGGTAGTGTTTCCAGTTTGGACTCCTGTTGTGTTTAAAAATAACATAGGGAAGATATGCCTCTACTGTCTCACAAATGAAAAGTCAGATAACTCCAAGTGGCACATCTGAAATGCAGCAAGGTAACAACAGCCCACATTAAGAGTACAGTCAGGCCTACTGTACCTATTGAAATCAAGGAATGTCATTTATATTTAATACAGGTTACTGAAATGAATTCATGGCATCTCAAATTCATTGTTTAACATGAATTATCTGTAACCCAGCTTAGAAAAACACTTTTGTTCTCAAAAGTGCAAAATGTTAAAAATACTTGTTCATTCATTACACAAGAAGCAGTCTGCATTTCAGATAAGAAACTAAAACAATAAATGTAATCATTATACAACTACAATTTAAATTAACATTATTCATTCTGGCTCCTCTGTATATCCATGACCTTTACAGGCCTTTATTTATCACACATAACAAAAAACTTAAACAGCTAATTTTGCAGGAGTCAACACTGATGTATTACTGATCGTTTCTCATTTTAAATGATTGTGCTACCTCCTTAATTAAAAAGATGTCTGTTGTACATGGGAGAGGTTTAATCATGTAAAAGGATTTCTGATGGTCATTAGAGAACAAAATACATTCTTCTTTCTAAGACTCAATTGCATGTAGTTAGCACATGTGGGTTATAAAGTTGCTTCATGTGAAAGAGGATAATATAGCAGAACACACTTGAGTAATTCATTAGGATCCACTCTCACACTATATTCATTTCCGGGTAAGGAAATGTTTTTTTCTCATGGACTGTCCTGAGTATTTCTATAATGGGACATGGACAAGATAAAACCTCACTGGACAATGCAATATACCTTAGACACACGGCTCACTGTGCCTAAACCTTGTGCTGTGACTTCATCACCCTGTATGTGTCCTTATGACCCATCTCTATTGTTCTTCTGCCATGGAATCCCCTTCCCATCACAAAGGAATTGCTGTTACCCCCTGTTCATTTTCCTGCAGCTGAAGTGAATGGAAGGTGACCACGCCCACCATGCTGCACATTTCTGGTCCCTCAGCCCCCAGAATTGGTCCTGTGGTCTCCTCTAGGAATGACAAACAGCCTATGAAACCTTAGCACCCTGTGTCTTAGCACTGTCAGAATTGTATGTAGATTTTTAACAAATACCCAAGACAGTTTTCTAGTTTCCTACGTGCCAGTCAATGTAATCCACAAGTCAGTGTCTAACTCTGAATTGGGAGACTGCTGGAGAACACTAGTTTCATTTTGTGCTAACATCTTGATTTAGTTTCCATTAGAGTGGAAGTATTTGTTTTCAAGTTTGCAGAAAGTTTTTGTAGAAATAAAAACCAGAACTTGAGTACACTACACTAAACTACACTGGATGTGATGGACATAGTCATGCTGTGATTTGGCTTGAAAAGAAAAGCCTCACCAAGAGATCTTGAGGAAAATCTATATCATGATAATATAGAGGAACAACCTCTGAAATAGAGCCCTAATGCTAGTTCCCTCATTCAGCCCCTTAAAGAGACTTGAATCTGAAAAAAACATCATCCCTTTCACCTGTCCTCCTTACAAGAAAGATAGTGGCCTCCCAGTAGCCATTACACCATTTTCTGAATGTGGAGCATCAGCCCTTTTCAGAAGAAGAGGTCTGTGCCAGGCAATCTGCTGGGCTATTCCAGCCTGGCATGCGTAATGTGGCATGTGTTCCTGTGGGCAGTCAGGATAAAATGATAAACCCATTCTCTGCTGATGGAAATGCCCAAATCAGTTGCTTTCTTGGGATACTACAAGCAGTGAAAAAGGCTATGTGGATTTTTTTCACTCATTGGTGAAATTGTCTCCTGTTTTTTTTAAAAGCCTCCCAATCTGTGAAGAAATAAGCATTGCTATCTTCTGCTTTTTTTACAGTTGTGGCCAAAGTAGAAGACTCTCGCCCAATGCAGAGACCCCCAAGGAGGCCACGGAAACCCAAGACATTAAATAATCCAGAAGACTCCACCTACTACACTCTAATACATGTGAGTTCAGGAAACTTTTGGAGGCTAAAACTGCCAAATATTTCCCACCTAAACTCTCTTTCTAATTTTCCAATTCCATGAATTCTTTTCTAATGCCGCATAAAAGCGGCGTCCTGCTGAAAGGAGGCAGGCCATAAACTTCCCATTTCAAACGAGACTTGAAATTGGAGTTCAGAGTTACCCTGAGGGGGGATCCATGTCAGACCAATATTTACTTTTGTACCTAAACATACATACATACATTCGTTATATGCATTTTCAATAACAAAATCAAGTGCCCTGTCTCCGTAGTTTCTTTATAAGTCACAGAAGAGAAACAGGAGTCACAGGTTCGTTTGGAGAGCTATTTTGAGCATCCAAATTAATGCTTGATCTTGCAGAGAGAGCAATTCTAAAATAAGCTGTATTAGTATGCACACTGTAACTTCCTTTACAAATGTGTCAGATTGTGATTATGAAGGAATTGGCAAATACCAACAACTCAGGAGACTAATGGATTTGAGTGTCTCTATATATAGCCTTTGGTCCAAGTTCAGATACCAAGTGCTGCATTCCACTCTGATTTCAGTGCCCTTAAATATAGCAAAAAAGGCAAGAAAGTAAGCAGAAAGAGAGAAATTGTAAAAGCAGCTCAGAAAGCACTTCCAACAAAAAACCAATCAAACTGATTTGCTCCCGGTGCCTGTATCTTAGTGACCTATTTTAGCAGCTGGTGAGAACCCAGGTAATAAACTAACCATAGCAATTGCTTCTCCTTTCAATAGAAGGTGTCACCAGGGCCTTTAGGGACACTTGTGTCTGGCATACAAAAAAAGACAAGTACAGCTATGTTTTATTCTGGGGACTTTGAAATAACACAGTTTTCCAACAGTGATATTCTGAAAAGAAATTACATTCTTAAAAATAAATTCACATGTAAGAATAAAATTTGTTTTGTGAAAGCAGGATTGGTAAGATAAAGGTCTGAAATGAAAGGCATGACTCAGAATTGTATATTAGGAAATTTCTGAGAAGAAGGGTAATTCTGAAGTAAATGCCTATTTAGAAAGCCAAGACTATAGAATCAGGAACATAGTATTTCTGATAATACTAATTTGTTACATTGCCAGTTCCTTATCAGAAAATAACCATGACATCAGTGCAAACAAAAACTGAAGTAATGCCAGGAAATTTTAAATCCATTTTTACAGCAATTTTTCATGGTATTAATCAATATTACCTTCAATCACTTGTATTTTTAAGAAGGTGTGAAAAAGAGGAGCCTGTCTTCCTGACATGATATTTACTGGTCAGGGAAAGGTTCGACATAGGCATTCTATACACTGAAGCTTAAAAAGGAGACCTACTAGTTCTTAAATTCTTAGACCTTGGGTAATTCACTGAGCTCTAATTTTAGATGGTAGTCAGCTTTATTCTCAGCTATGATGGATTTTCCATCTTATTAAACATCTCTATGACCTGCAGGTATTCACAGATTATTATCAAGCCCAGATTACCTGAAAGTGAAGGCACACAATATGAGTTCATTTTTAGAAAAATTTTCTCTATCTTCTGGAAAACTAGATACTTCTGTTACATCATGTTACAGATATTAATTAGACACATTCCATTCTCATTCATCTCCTTGTTTATCAAATGAACTAAAGGAGTACACAGGTGTTAATGAAGCCTGACAATAATCCATTGTTCATACAAGATACTAGAGGTTTATTTGTGGGTATATCAACCTATTATTTTGAAGTTATATGTCATGTTTATTTGCCTGCATACTGAAGTTCATCAAGATTTCTTATTCTCAGTGACTTTATAGTCACATTTTAATGAGTTCTCACTCATTTACAAAAAACACAGTTAAAACCATTGGCACTTAAAAATACTGCCTTTGAAGTATGTGTGAGGTGCTACAACATAGCATTGTTTTGGGTGTAGGGACAGCAATCTATTAGAGATAAGACATTATTCTCATCCCCTATGAATCTTCTCTGCATTTCTAGATACCTTGTATGCTAAAGGAGCTTTTGCCGTCTTGCATACTGTTTTTTTAAATGAGGCTTTGTCCATTTTATTCTACTAAAAGCTGTTACAGGACTACATTGGCATAATAAGATTATGCCTGCTCCCACTGCATTGCTTCTATTCGTGGAAATTCTCATGGCATCATAGTAAATTTGCCTCAGTGAGATAGTGTTGTCAACTTCATTAAAACAGCTGTAGCTATTTGAAAGTTTTACATCTCCTTTTTCTCTTCTGATCATCATTACTTCAGCTTTTTGTCACAGAAAAATGACTGAAATTCGGAAGCAACAATGCTAATCACATTCTCAGTCTCAAACATTCTTAAATTTTTCTGGGTCACTTGCTCATCAAATGAAAAATACACAATATTCTCGTACCTAACACTGATGTATTGTATCTTTGCATAAGCTTTCCTTTTAGTACTTATAATTACTTTGTATTTTCTTAGAAATCAATACAAGATGAAAAACGGAAACCAAGGAAAGAAAGGTATTGTTTTCATTATCTCACTATTGTTGTTTTAATATTCTAGAATAGTTTTGTAGCTCCACTTCAACCAGGAGAAAAAGGCATTGAAAAAAGAATGGTAGTTTGATGATTCACAGGAAGGACATTGTATACCAAGTTAAAATATGCAATTTTCAACGACTAAAATCCATTATAGAATTCAGTTGCTCAGTTTTACTAAAACATGGACCTTTACCATGGCAACACAAGCACTATAATAAGTTAAGATAAGGTCCACATCAAAGATAGTTCTGACACAGAAAATAATTGAAGGTGCTTAAAATTCCAGTCAAAGCAAATGAGCAGCCAGTTCTTTTTTGTTAGCAAAAATATAAAGACTGTTAAAATTATCTCCTAAAAATATATATGACTGTTTGAAAATAATAATAAAATTTAAAAAATAATTATTAATAACAGGTAAAGAAGTCTAGCCCTGAAATTTCAACCATAAGTGTTTTCTTTGCAGTACAACTAACATATTTGGATGAATCTCTGCAGAAAAAAGGAAGCAATAGGTATATTCTGCCCTCCTGTATCTCAGACCCTTATGTGTGCTGGAGACCTGGTTCACAGCTCCTGACATACATCATAGCTTTATTTTATTTGTGTTTCTATACTGAAGCTTTTTTCCTGCCCCCTCAGTGACACTGCTGTGGCACCACAGCATGTGTGGGATGGCAGCCTGCCCAAAGGTGCAAGATGAATGAGCTCTTTGCACTGTCCTCAGCTGTGGTTGTAGAATACAAACTCCGTAGCTAAACTATGTATCTTAAAGGATGTTACGTGACATTACATGCATATAAAATGTGCTCACAGCATCTAGCTTCATTCATCCACAATTTAAATTGCACTTGATCATGGCACAGCTCAGAGGATTGACCTTATGTCCATGTCCCCCATGTCTGGTCTCTTTCAGCTTTTTTTCTGATGTCATTTGGATCCTGAAAAAATTCACACCTATTGACGTCACTTTAACAGAAAAAAATCAAACCAAAATAAAACAAAACCCAAAATCTAGTGTTTTCTTTCTTTGGCCTCAGATAGGTTTCACTCATCTTAAATCTAGTTAATTCGTTCCCTGACTGCATCTTCTTTCATGTGCTGACTCTCTTATCAGTAGAATGTAGCAATTGAAACCAACAAATTATTTCTGGCTTCTGCTAATGTGAGAATTGAATTCTGAACTTCTTTTCTTCGGACACTTTTAGGATACTATTTTTTTCCTAGCTATTCTATACTGGATGTTGGAATTGATTTTTTTCTGTATATAAAATGCCCTGGATTCCCCTAACAAAATAAGAGACATCTGCATTATTGAAACTGGTATCTGAACTAGTTGCTTTAGACTCAGAGAAAAAATAGTAATCTTTAGTAAAATTATTCATTTCTTGCTCAAAGAGATATCTAGAATAGGTCAGATGAATTACACCATAATAATGCCTCTCTGTTGAGTATAATGGCATACCCAAACAATTGCAGTCATATATGTCTTTTTAATGAATATAGAAAAATATTTTCCATTTCAAAATTCTCAATATCTGCATTGCACAGCAGTCACACTTCAGAAACTGATTCTTTGTGGCTATATATATTTTTCCTTAGATCCTCAACACATAAGTAGAACTAATAATTATATTTGGTTGCCTTGGTTTTGAATGTTGAATATAATATTAAAAAGTGAAACTGGTAACTTAGTGTTCTTATTTATTGACAGTCTGAGCAAAGTATTAGATTTAGATATCTACTACCAAGAAATTTCATCTCCTGACTCCACCTCAAAGGACAGCAGTTCTACCACAAGAAGGAAGAGACACCCAATTGAGCGCAGGACTTCCATTTTAAGAGCCACTGAGCGGTAATTCATACAAAATAGTAATAGGAAGAAATGTTGTATATCCTGGTTGAGATATTCAAAAGATTAATAAAAAGAAAAAAGATACACTTTCAAATTAGACATAAATCTATTCTTCTAGTCATGGAATCTTGCCAAATTAACTTGTAAAGCGTGTAGCTGAAAATTTCCCTTTATACATCTTTATACAGGAGAGATAAATGCCAGTGTGATTTGTGTTCAGCCTACCTGCTCATTTTGGTTTCCCAAGGGTCAGATGAGATGGACAGACATTATGCTTTAAATCTCTGATTTAAAATCAAATTAAACTGAAGTGGAACTTTAAAAAAATTATTTCCGATCAGTTAGGTTTTAAATAGGGTCGATGGGAGCCAAACTTTCTGCACGTTTTTTACAGGTAAAACTCCAGCTTGACTGTCTCCTTTTCCTGCTGTCCTATAGCAGTGTATGTACTCACAGTCTGTGGTGCCCCTCACCAACACGCACAGCCAAGAGAAAAACCCTGAAGGGAGGATTCAGTCGACCTCCTCTCTTCCCATATAGACTTCATAGAGGGTGACCACTGCTGGACTAAAGAAATTCATATTCTCACTTTTGCCAATGCACCTACACACACTGCACAAGCAAACATGTATCTTAACATATTTGTAACTTCCTGTGTCTAAATAAATATAAGAAAAACATGGAAAATTATCTAGGTCAGAGGCTTAAGGGAAACACTAAGCCTGGGATGATTGCTGAATTTGAAAATGTATCTGTAGTAATAGAGAAAATGTTTGTAGAACATTTAGAATGTATAATGTTTGGTTTGTGCCTCTTAAGTATTTTATTTCTGCCTTTTATTTAGGTAGGATCTAAATTAATTTTGGGAAGGTGTTGTGAAGGCATGGAATTAAAAATAATAGTATCAGGGAATTACCATATAATTTACATCCCTTGGAACATGTTGCATTTCTAAGGTGATTAATTACACCAAATCTGTCATCCTAAGATCTGATTTAGGTGAATGAGAGTTTTGCTGCTGAGCTTACTACAAGGAATTTACCTTTTAGTGTGTGCTGATCTGATTGCATCATAATTAGCCATAGTGAAACAAAATCTGTGTAACTTTTGAATTTACACTGTTACCTTGGAAGGCAGATGAATGCCATTAATAATCATTCTGCACTTCAGTATCTCTTGAATGAGGTCACCTAGATCTCAAAACTATACAGCTATAGAAGTAGATCGAATATGTTTGATTTAGCAGTTTACCTTTGGCATTGGAATAGGACCAGTGATGGGGTGCATCTTTAGTGTAAAACTCTAAAATTTTTGTCATTATTTCACTTTTTAAAAAACTGAATTTTATTTTTAATCTTTCTCCATGGTGACAGTTGATGCCAGGTCCCCATTCCAGCCTGTCAGAGGGGACTTCCAAAATGCATCTTGCCATCTGAAAAAAATGAGATGGACATTTGCAGTGAACTCCACTGGCAGGTTAAGAACAGAGCAAACTTATGCCAGCTGAAAATGTGGTTCAGTAACCATCAGGCAAACACTATTGCAAAGCATCGCCATGTTCCCAATGTTTTTATGTCCTTTTATTATGTCCCTTTCATAGAAGAACATGTTGTCCTTCAGTGTTTATCTGCTTTGAGCATATAATGTGTTTGTTCCAAGGTGCCTACTTTATTTAGCACAGGAAGAGGCCTAGCAAAGTCAGTCGATTTTTTTCCTTCTCCTTTTATTTTTCCCCCTCAGGGCTGGAGGTTAAGCAGTCGATTAGGAGTGTTTGCCAAGGTAAATGTTTTGACTTTAATTTCTAGAACACTTCTATGCTTAATCCCTAGATCGAGGGTTGCAGAAAGACCCCTGGACGAGAGTAAAGCCGAAGATAATCCCTATGACTACAGACGACTGCTGCGGAAGACCTCACAGCGCCGACGCCTTATCCAGCAGTTCTAGCTGCTGCTGCTGTTCCTGCTGCCATTTGGCTTTTATTAGCATAATTTTTTTATCATTTTATACCATGCGTTTCCATTTTTCTTTTTTTAAATCTTCAATGCTTCAAGTTTACAACGTGTGTGTTCATTGAATATGAATTACTGTGGTTTACAGCCCAACACCGTTGCAAAGGGACACTGTCAGTCACATATTATATTCCTAAAAATTCACAACATAAAAATCAGCTTTCTTTTGGGTACCATTGCTACATCCTGAAATTATTAGACATTAAGCAGCTTAAACGTAGTTTACTTTCATCAGTGAATATTTTTTTTCATTTCATCACTCTTATCCAATTAAAATAATCATTTTTAGTTCCTTAGTTAAGCTTTCAAATCCCCATATGCACCTTCAGAAAACCTTAGGTATTGTTTCTAATAAATTGTTTTACAAGAAAAAAAAATTACGAGAGCACCATAGGGGAATTTCTGCTCATTTTAGTTTACAATGCCTAAATTTTGGGATTACCTGTTTGTGGCAAGTGTCCCTCTGATAAAAATGAACATAAATGATTAATTGGATAGCATACTGTGGCAGTTTATTTCATTACTGACTTTACTGTAAAGCTAGTAGCCAGTTTTAAAGGTCAATACTGTGTGTATAATCTGTATGTTGGAGAAGTCCATTTATGGGAAGTATATCCAGCCCTCTCCTCTGCTTCTGAGCTTTGTGACTAAGTGATGAACTTTTAAATCATGTTTGCTTTGTTCTCATTTGCATTAGATTTTTAGGAATCTTAATCTCTGGGGTACCAAGAAAGGAATAGAAATATACTCTCTGGTTGATTGCTTCTGAAATGCAACGATCATTCTTAATCAGTTCCACTAGAAATTTAGTGGAAATAAAAGCAATAGCCACGGTGTTCAAATTCCCCCCGATTCTTTATTCAAAAGGCCTGCTTTCACAGAAACCACACAGATAATTGCAGCGCTTCCTTTCAGGATTTATAATTGCATGTTCCCAGCTGCAAAGCAAGAGAAGGCAAATTTCATGATGTCAGCATAAAGGCCTGATCCTGCTCCCTTCCTTAGCTCTCCTAAATGTGACTGGCGGCAGCAGCCAGCCAGCCAGCCAGCCAGCCAGCCAGCCAGCCACAGGAGCTGGGTTTTGTCTGTTCCCCACACACATTTGGCACTTTTCCCAGAGACAGGTAACCATTGCTTCCTGTTCTGCAAGTAGCGATAAGGTTGTGCACCTTTAAGGATTAAAACTTGCTGCAATGTAAAATTTGCTATAAATTGTTTAATTTTTTAAACCTGTTTCAAAGTTGCTTTCTCATGTATTGTTAAAATGGTAAAGTAAATAAAAATGCATAAAGCAGTCATACGGTTGGCTGTGTCTGAATTACACCCAGAACTGACAAAACACTGTGGACTGGGACACAAGCGAGCAAGGGCTCACAGCAGCCCCTGGCCGTGGAAAGCCGAGCTATTGTCTACGTGAAAGCCAACGTGATGCGGCAACTGGAACAGACCCGTAATTTCACACGAAGAGGTGCCTAGACTGGTTTTCTTTACTTTCCCATCATGGCAGTGTTTTGGAACACCAAGACATTTCTGTGAGGTTTCACGGGAGACAGTCCTCGTAACCATGTGTGTGCCTGCAGAAAGTGGAGAGATGCACTCATAGAACCCAGCGCGGGAGCCCCAGGGCCTGGCTGCGAGGAGCGTGGGGACCCTGCGACACCAGTGCTCTCGGCAGAGCCAGATCTTGGCCTGGTGTGGTCTCGCCTGCCTTCCTCCAAGGTTAGGGCTTGAAATCCCTCCTGTGCCGAAGGAGAGGCAGCCGCGGCAGAAAAAGGACTCCCGCGAAGACCCGGATGGGTGGAAGAGGGAGGTTTGGTTATCTTCAGAAACGACGTCGTGGAGGGAAAAGCTGCAGTTGTTTTCCTGCTCTTCCAGTCTCGCCTCCGAGACCTGCTGCCTCCACGGGGCTGGAGCGATGCGGGCGGCTTTACCAGGGTCCCCATCCCGGGGTGTAGCGAGGATCCCCCGGGAGCGGCCCTGGGACGCGGGTGCAGGCGCGGCAGCCAAAGGCCGCCCCCGGCAGGCGCGGCGTTGGGCCAGACCCCTCCTGCATCTCCGTAAGGAGCCAGAACCTCTCTGCCGCCCCGGGAGCAGGAGGGGCAGGGGGAGCCGCCGACTCCCGCACAGGTCCTTCCACCAGCGCCCTCTGCGGCGGCCCGGCCCGACGGGGCCCCGGCGGTCGCTGCCGGGCTGGGGCGATGAGACAGCGGGGACACGGGAGCATTGACTCCTCGCCCCGGGATTATCCCGCTGCTCGTCGCCGGCGGCAGGGGCTGTCCCGGCCTCGGCGCTGACCGTGAGTGCCCCCAGGGCACGTGGGGGGTGCCCGGTGCAGGCTGAGGGGAAGAGGATTTCTGGTCGCTTTTCTCCTCATAGGACTGAGGACGCTTCCCCGTAACTCCAACCCCTCCCCTCGGGAAACGAGGCCTGCCCCCGCGCCAAGAGCTGGAAAACTATGCTTCTGCTCCGTTCAGCGCTCGGCGGCGCCGCAGAGCTCGGCTCTCTTCTCCCGCCCCG
>VXBA01004912.1:963963-1023968 GCA_013399895.1 Serilophus lunatus
TGAAGATAACACAGGGGCACCTTCGCTCCCCGAGGCAGCTGCAGCGCCAGCACAGACTGACCCTGTAGCTGGGGTCTGCCCCGAGCGCTATCACCGCTCCCCCCTGCCGTCGCCCTTCGATCCTCCAGTGCGGAGTTTAGACACCCCTGACAGCCGTCGCCGCTGCCCGCCGAGGGGGCACTTCCCCCGGCCCCCGCGGCGCCGCCCGGCCCGGCCCGGCCCGGCCCGCGGTGCCTGNNGCGGGGCGCGGCCGCGGCAGCTGAGGCAGCGACCCCCGGGGGCGCCCACGGGAGACGTTCCCACCCACGCGTGCCCGGGGCGCTCCCGCCCCTTCGCCTGCCGCCGCCTGGCGCAGCCGCGCGCACTTACACACCCGCACACTCACACTCACGCACACTCGCTCAGGCCGCCTGGGCTGCAACTCGCCGCTCCTTGCCCGCCCCGCCGGTTCGCCTCTACCATGGCAAGCCCCGGCTCCGGCTTCTGGCCCTTCGGGACCGAGGAGGGCTCCGCGGCCGCCGAGAGCCCCGGTACAGGTAGGGGGACGCCGAGCGGCCGGGCGGCACCGGCCCGACGGGACCGCGGAGCCGCCGTGACAGCGATGCCCGGTCGCCGGAGCCCCCTTTGTGGCAGCTCGACCGGCGGGACGAAGCGGGGCGGGCGGGGGCCGACGGCGGCTCGAGCCCGGACCGGCGCGACTTTGCTCGGCGAGGCAGGGGGTTCGTGGGGAGCGGCGCCGGATGTCGGACGAGACGCGCCCGTCCCCATGTACCCTCTGCTCAATTTTCTCTTGCAGCCAGAGCCTGGTGTCAGGTTGCCCAGAAGTTCACCGGAGGGATCGGAAACAAACTCTGCGGTAAGGGCAGGGAGGCCCCGGCATCCCGCGGCGGGGGCGAGGCGGAGCGCCCACGGAGAGCCGCGGGACCGGCCCGGGGACGGGGGGCGAGGGGACAGGGTTGATGCCGTGGTGCTGATGCCGTGTATCTGCGTTGCTGTCAAGCCCTGCTCTACGGAGATGCCGAGAAGCCCGTGGAAACCGGCGCCAGGGCAGCAGCCCCGGGGGTAGCGGAGCCGCGGCCGGCCTGTACCTGCGACAAAAAACCTTGCGGCTGCCAAAAAGCGGAGGTGAATTACGCCTTTCTGCACTCAACAGGTAATGGCGCTCCCGGGGCACGCTGTTTCTCTAAAGCTAACAAAACCACCAGCGGTTCGGTCGCTAAATCGCCGCCTCCCGCGTTGAGCGGAGGCGGGGGCGCCCGGCGGTGCGCGGCGGAGCTGCCCGCCCTCAGCCCCGGCCACCACCGGTGCCGGGCATTTCTCAAATCTGTCAAAAAAAACCCCAAACACCAAAAAGCCGTAAAAAAACACCACCAAAACGATAAAATCCCGCGTACTGGCGCAAGCTGCTTTCTTTTTCTGAGGAGCACTGACAGCAGCGACCTTCCTATTGAAGACCTTGCGATGCAATTAAGATTTGAGGGGAGGTGGGAAACAGCGCTCTCTTACTCATTTGTTTTAATCGAGGTGTTTTTGCACTTCGTCGTTTCTGACCTCGGAGGTAGCGTCTCCGCTACTGAGTAGATCTCAGCTCCCCCGCAGACGTGCACTGCCCCGGAACTCGCCCGTTTGCTCGGCAGCCCGGAACACTTTCTCCCCGCCTGGACCCACCGCGGGAGAGCTGCTGGTGCTGCTGCCTGCCTGCCCTCCCCTGGGGCACCCCAAATTAGGGGCTTCCACTAAAGTCCGCCTCTGAGTGAGCCATCGCGCTTAAACATGAGCTTTGTGTACACCGAGAGACCATGCAGCGTTGCCTCAGAAAAAGGCTTTAAATTATCAACAAGTTACTCGCATAGGGGAATCACCACGAAAGTATTGTATTGCAAGACAAATGGCAGTTTTTAGGATGCTTCTTGCAGCGTTTGTTCCTCAATCTTTATTTTTCCTGAGATTCGTTTTCCCTTTTTTTTCCTTGTTTTCCAGTTCTCTCGCATTGGTCTGAAATACACTGTGGGCAAAATTTGCTATTTTAAATAGGATGTTAAATCCTAAGTGTTATCTCTTAGAACATTCCTTAAAATACAGCCTTACCAATTTGATTATTAAATTAAAACAAAAACTGTTTGTATTGAACAGAGTGAAGAGGTTTTCTAAACATAAATGGGAGAAGCCTTTGTCCAAAATCATGTAGGTGGTTGTAAAACGAAGTTAACTTTTAAATTTCTCCATTCCCAGATCTTCTGCCGACATGCAATGGAGAAATAACAACTATGTCTTTCCTACAAGACGTTGTGGACATTTTACTTCAGTATGTGGTGAAAAGTTTTGATAGATCAACGAAAGTTATTGATTTCCATTACCCAAATGAGCTGCTCCAGGAATATAACTGGGAACTGGCAGACCAGCCACAGACCTTGGAAGAAATTTTATTGAACTGCAGAACAACTTTGAAGTATGCAATTAAGACAGGTAATAGCCTTGCTCATTTTCTACCCCGTATGTTCTCCTCCATTGATTAAAGGTGCCATTTCATTTTAGCTTGAAACGTTAAAGGCTGAAGCAGCAACTGTATTTCGTCAGTTCCAGGCAGTTTCTAGCAGAGACAGAAATCGTTTTCCAAAATGATAAAACACTCTAGCAGCCCCATCTCTGTAGCTGTCAGTGCAGCCTCGCACACCCTTTCCCATTTAAAATTAATGTGTCTGTGAGTCGGAGTTGCCGAGTGTGCCGCTGAGCAGCCTTTGCATCACCTTCGGCACTTTCCGCTGTTCCTTCTCATCCATTTCACGTGTGATGTGATGCCCCACGGGTCCCCCCTCGTTTCCTGCAGACTTGGGGGTTGGCGGCAGGCGAGGAGCTCGGAGCAGCCGGGAGTGGGGCGGCGGGGCTGGTCCCTGCACGGGGGGCAGCAGGGACCAGCCCATTTACCAGCCAAAATCGCAATAAACATGCTGTTAATGGGAGCTCTCAGCGGCCATTTGCTGTGTCTGTCCCCTTACCTGCAGGACATAGAAACAGGAGAATTTAACAGAACCGTGCGCGGGAATATTGAGGGGTTTGCCTCAACTTTAGGCTCAAGCAATAACACCAAAGCCCGAATTGTTTTAATAGCCATTTGTTGTTGTTTTCCACTGGGAAGAGTGGAGATAGGTTGACTCCTGGCTGCCTGGGACCCCTGGTTAGTCGTGCCTCTCCGTGGGCTGCGTTTCGGGGAGGCAGCGCGGGGCTCTCCCGGGCATGGGGAAGTGCCCGACTCTGCTTCGGGGCCACCTTAAATGGAACGGCAGAGAAGCGGGCAGAAAGCGGAGCCGCAATTACAGCTGTCATTGGGAAATAATGTGGAGTCCGGGGAGCTCTTAGTGGGAATTTGAATTACGGAGAAATGGCTTAAAAATAAATTTGTAGCAGGTACTGAAAGGGACAAAAGGCTGGTTTGTGACTAGAGGTTGAGGGGAAAACAAAAAATAGGGTTTGTCACGTTTTGAGAACTGACCAGACTGATCGAGGTAAAGAATGTGAGGTTCTGTGTAATCCTCCTCATTTCGAGGTGGAAATGACGAGCCGCATGTTTTTGATGCATGGTTCGGGTGCTGCCAAAAATGTCTGTAAAATACTGGAATAAATAGTTAGACAAACGATGTCCACGGGAACAAAGTCAATCAGTCCGGTGATCTTGTGTCTGGGTAGGGCATAGGAAACATATTTGCACAGAATGATGGGAAACATGGGATCTGTGATTCTGGGAAATTAAAAAATATGGTTTCTTAGGTGATTTTTGTTAATTGTTTTTTGTTATAGCCTGTTTTCACGTAGTAGACCAATTTAATTTCTTGCATCAAGAAAATACCCTTTAAAACAATGTTACGAATTCTCTTCCTCCCCATAAATATCTGAGGCTTTCCTTTCTTGGCATTTTAAATTTTTTTTTAACGAGGATAATATTTCCGAGGTCTGAGAACGGGTGCTTGAGGGGTTGTATGAAATGCAGCAGCGTGGCAGGGTTCAGCCAGGGGGTGCAGAGCCGCCTCACTTGGCTGCTGCTGCTTCTCGGCATCCGGGGGTGGCGTCCCCAGCCTGGTGGGGGCTCACCAAATGAAACGTGCAGGATTTACCCCTGGAGCCCTTCAGCATGTGCTTCAGAGTAAAACACTGGAATTACCCTCAGAGGAAGGACAGTGTGGTGGGATTTCTGGCAGCAAGGTCTGCTTCCACTCGTGCCATGGGAGCCCTTTGGGCACAGCCCCTCGTGGGCTGTGTTTGGCTGCAGGGGCCTGAGAGTCTGATTGAAAAATAAATTGTATTTCTTAGATTAACCTCGCAGCTGGATCCCCAAGTCCAGCGGCTCGAGGAGCCAGATGGCTGATTTTTCGGCTGAGAGGCAGGTGTGGGTTGCTCCCAGGACTTGCCTGCATGCCATGGCTCACTAGGGTGCTCAGGGGAACCACACATTCTGCCCCCTTACCAGCAGAGACAGAATTCTTGCAGAGACAATACAGAAAGCAGTGACTGCAAATGCAAAGAAAGATGGATGTGAAATTCAGTTACTGTGCAGTGCAGTTGAAATTGAACTGGTGAATTGAAATATGAACATTTAAAAATTATTTGGAAACCCCAGAAATGGTACAAGGAGCTGATGCTGGCCCAGCTTTGCTCCCTGGCAGGCCCTGATGCCAGCCATGCATGCGATGATGCTGCGAGTAAGGCCAGACTCAGTGCTGCCGACCATGCCTTTTCCCGTGCTGTCTGGCCGTGCCTGGCCCTTCTTGTTGCTTCCCTGTGGAAGCTGTGGAGGGTGTGTAATCGTGCTGGGCATGCCCATGCCTCAAACCTAGTGCAGGTGGGAGTATGTTGGAGAGGGTGCATGGGGCAAAGGCACGCCCTCGGTAGGGAAAGCCTGGCTCTGGGTGTCTCTGTACCTTGGTGCTGGTTCTTGGCCATCATCTCCTGAATTACTTGGGGATATCTGTGAATACATTGTGCATTGCTAAACCAACCAGTAAGCAATAAACTCCTACCTTCACTTCTCCCTCTCTTCTTGTACCCTCTTGGTCTCTTTCTCAGTCATCTCTTTGTTCAGTGACAGCCATGACAAAAGATGTGCATTTCAGGCAGACAGCAGCCAGGTAGTGATTTTTGAGCATCTCTCACAAACTCTTCTTACCTCGCCAGTGGAGCCTGCATTTTAAGCAAAGCTGCAGTTTTCCATGCCCAACTAGCCAAGGGAAGAGAGCTCGCTCACGGCTGGGGCATCACATGGACGGATACACTGTTGCGGCTGGGGCTGGGGTCAGGTTGGAGCAGCACATTCCCTGTCCTTTTATGTTACAGCTGTGCTGCAGAAACGAAGGGCATATAGTGGAAGGGGCTGTGTCACATATGCGGGTGCTGGGGGCTCTCCCAGCAGCAGCAGCTCCTGCTCTCTCTTCACTGACATCTCAACACAGTGCTGCTTCCCCCACCTCGCTCACTCCAGGGTCCAGCTGCCCGACCTCTGTGTATGACCGACCCTGTTCCTACAGCGGTTCCTAAAGCAGGTGGGGTGCTGTGAGGTTTCCTTGAGGAAACAAGCAGTGACAACCAGGCTGTCCCCTGGGGATGGGTATGGAACTGACAAGAGAGCTGCTGAGACACTGCAGCTGTAGATAGAAATTCTGCTATTCCCCAGCTTTTCAGTGTGTATTTATTTCCAAAGCAGGAGTTTCTGTAGCTTTGTTGAGCTTTCCTGTAGCCCAGATCCACTAAAGGCTCTTAGGTCCTAATTTTCTGTTATTTTCTGATGAAATTTGGGACCCAGCTTGGAGCCAGCTGTGATATTGAACCTAAGCTATAAATGCAGAAATCTCTCTCAAAATCCCACTGTCAGGGTGATGTGGTTCTCTGCAGGCAGAGCCCTTGGCACAGGATCACTGAGGCTGTGGTGGTGACAACATGGTTCACGTTTGCCTCGGGTCCACCAGCCCCACTGAAGAGCACGAAGAGCAGAGGCCAGATCCAGTTCATTCTGCTGGATCTCGGCATCGTTCCTGAGTGCCTCAGGGATGTTGGCTGCCTGTCCTTGGCAGCACAGACCAGGGGAAGGTGGCAGTTCTTGTCTCTGATGGGGAGGGCTCTATGCAAAACGTGATCGGGCTGGGTGGCTGTGGCACAGGACTGGTCTCAGGTTAAGGGCACAGGGAGCTGTAACTTGCATGTGTGTGTGTCCTCTGCCCCGTATCCTCAGCTCTCGTCCCCCTGCTCAGCCCGATTACTGAGCCTTTGTGTGCTGCAGGGCAGGAGCTGGGGAGCAATTCCCCATGCTGTTCTGCCAGCCATGTGTCCGCGCCTGATAAGAGGCCACAGGAGACCAAAGATAAGTTTTCTCTCAGTGCTGGGTCTGCATTTCCTCAATCATCTTGCTCTATCTTTTGTTTTCTCTGATGGCAATAACAGTTTGTCATCTCAGGGTCAGGACAGGTGTTTTTCAAGCACAGGCTGCCTTCCTTTGAGTCAGATGGCATTTAAGCAATTGTGAACCATGTATAATTTGTAGCAGTAATTATGCCACTTATCAGGGGCTTGTGGGAAGAAACTATTAAAAAAGGACTTTTAATGGCTCCTGGGTTTAATGGCTCTATGCACGTTTTTAAGAAAAATCTCTAGCAGGATTTTAGAAAAAGATCAGGAGCCAGTTAGATTAGCCAGGGGTATAGACTACCAGCTCATTGAATATATTATTGTGCATCATTCTGCTTGGGCAGCAGTGCTGGTTTTCATGGGGTTTGTTTAAAATCACAATTGCGAGTAGCCAGGCTATTTGTAATTGCATTGTGACAGGGGAGAAGTGACAAGGACCACCACCTTCCCTGCCATCTTCATACAATCATCAGCCATTGAGTCATGTGCAAAGCAGTCTCCAAAATACTCCATTTTCTCATTTTGCCCTGTCTATTACAATCATTAGCCATTCATCACTGATGTTATATGTACTGGCAAGCTCTTCAGATGGTGTCTCGTGCATGCCTTTCAAACCTAGTCAGGCAAAACCATATCCAGTGACAACATGTGACACGCTAACGGGAGCAAACAGCTATTTTTGTGAGGCAGCAATGTGCTAATTTTCAAGGCATATTGAAAGGATAATAGGAAATGTTGGAATTCATTATTCTCTGTTCTGTGTAATTACTCTGATTTCACTGAGTTTGGAACGAGAAGGAAGAGAAATCATCCTGCCTTTTCCAAGAAAAGTATTTACTGCTATTTTCTTTGTTTTGTACCTTGAAAGCGCTTCCTTCTCTATAGAAACATGGAGGTAAATATAACGTTCAGCACTGAATAGTTTCATTCAGAGTCATCAGCCTTTTGATAACACTTTCTATCCTGTGCAGGGCACCCTAGATATTTTAATCAACTTTCAACTGGATTGGACATGGTTGGATTGGCAGCAGACTGGCTGACATCAGCAGCAAATACAAATATGTAAGTAGCAGATCTTTTTCCCCATAATAATACTTAATATAATTTCACAGTTATACTCTAAGATATTAGTTACTGTAGTTGAATGAGAGAATAATTTTATGTTGAGATTGCTGGGGGAAAAAATAACCTGCTTTTTAAGTGGTTACTACACTTATTTACACAAAGACTTCCAACTTTGTCTTATAGGCTATCTTTTGTAAAATTTCATAACACTAATACGACGTTGATTTTGCTACCCCACAAAAATACACAAAAATATAGACAGATTAGCATTTTGCATGCATAAATATGTGAAATGAAAGGTGTGCTAAGTGAACAGTTGTGTTGATGTAGAGGGATTATGTATAATCCGTACTCGGAGCAGGTAGAGCCATTGCTTTCTGTAAGAAAGAGATGCAGAATGCAAAGTGTGGGGTTTTTCACTTTGGGACTAGGAAGCATTTTTATGTACTTGCTTAGCTTCATGCACTGTCTTGTCATTATGAATAGGACTGCTGATGTGTGCTTCTGAACAAGCACACAGGTTTATGCAAGGTGAAGGGCTGGCTCTGCTTAGCGTCTCTTGAATATAGGGCAAAGCCTTGAGCCTGGACAAGATTTTTTTCTCTGAAGCGGGTGGAAATGGATCCTCAAGTGTTCTCTGCATTTTTCCTTCTAGACATTTGATGTAAAATCAGAAGGAAGAGTGTGGAAAATATTGTCAAACAGAACTCTACCCAGATAGAGGGTATTGCGGTCACAATGTAATGTAATGTTGGAAAAAGCTGTGTTAGTGTTGTAGATGAAAGCATTAAATATGGACATTACTACATTTCAGGTTCACCTATGAAATTGCTCCAGTGTTTGTACTTTTGGAATATGTCACACTAAGGAAAATGAGAGAGATGGTTGGCTGGCCGGGGGGCTGTGGCGATGGGATATTTTCACCTGGTACATGACATTTCAAGCTTTCTTTATTTTTCAGACTACGGTATATGACATCTCCTATAGCTAAAGAATAAATGTAATTAAATATGCATGTTTGAGAGGACACTTGCTAATAACCACCAGTGGCCTCTTTGAGATAAAGTATTGCATGTTTATGAATTTCAGGGATGTGATTATGAGGGTCTGTTTGAGCAAATTGCAGTGCATGATGAGCAGCTGTAATGGCACATGGGAAACATAATCAGAAGAGACATTTGCCTTGCAGTTTTGCTTTGCCCCCATTTTTTATGGATTACATGAAATAGAAAAGCTATTGTATTATTAATGGAGGGAAGAAAGACAGCAAAGCTCTCCATCACTGCAGGGGAATTTGAAGGAAACAGGGAAAGACATAGCATCCCTTCCAGTAATTTTAGTGGAGTCAGTAAGACCCTGCCTACAGCAGAATATGCTGTTAGCTCTCCATGTGAAGCTGGCTTGTTCTGCTCAGTGGGATACTTGGGTGGCTACTTAATCTGTGTGCTTAAAGGCTTAGAAACCTGGTTCCTTCAGGGTATGTCAGTAGGGCAAAAAAATTAGTGTAGAGAAATCATTGACTCTGACAAACACTACATTGTAAAGACATTATTTTTTTAGTCATTTCACTTAGGCTTTTGATTTACACTCTTTTTCACCCCCCCTCTCTTTCTCTGGAATTTCATTGCTAAAAATTTTGGCCTGTCAATAGATTGGGATTTGCAACCACAAAATTGCAAAATATTGGAAGAATTTATATTAGGTATAACATCTTGGCTTGTCAAAAGAGAACAGACTGATAGCTGTTGCAGAAGGAGCCTTCCTGAAAAGAAAGTTCCTTAACATAATGGAGAGGAAAAGAGTGCACAACTGAGCAAAGGAAAGACCTCACTGGTAACAGTGTAGGACGTTCAGCTCTCTCAGGGCGTGAAGGTCAGGCAAGGCTCATCTTCAGCTTCTCACATCTGAGTGCACATGTGGGAAGTGGTGTGGGATTTTTGTTCTGGCTCTTTCCACAGATGGGAAGAATTGACATTGCTTTTTGATGAGCTCTTATTTAAAAAGCAGTGAGAGGAAAAGCTCTTACAGCTTTTACTGTAGTGCTTAGAGGTCCCCCTGAAAACCTTGGCCTTCATCACATCAGGCATCTAAGCATGTATCACAAGCCCAGGACCTAAGTCAAAGCTTTAGGAAACTGAACAGTGGTTGGTTACTGAAGAGTCCCTGCCCTGATTCAGTAGAGTTGGTCTTACTTCCACACCTTGCAGGCTTGAGCTGCAGTAACCCCACTGGGCTGGTCAGGGACCTGAGAGGGGAGAGAAGAGCAACAGCAACACTGCCTGGCCAGTCCTGGTGGGCATAGGCTGGGTATGGCAGCAGGGTGGTGGTGAAAGGCTCAGTGCATGGGCCGGATCTGCCCAAGTCTGGCAAACTCAGCTAGAGATAGTGTGAGTCGGGAAAGGTGTGTGCCTCAGGAGAAACTGCTGGGACCAAGAGAGGTCCCTGCCTGACCCGGGGGCCAGGGTGTTGCTGGTGTGTCAGGTGCCAGAGCTCACTTCCTCGAGCTGAAACCTGTGTGGGAATGGGCTCTCTGGCAGGTGTGTACCTGCACTGGCCATTTGCAGATCTGCCCCCTCCCATCCTTTCTTTCTCTGCAATTTCTGGTTTGTGCAAAGTGCATCTTTCTAATTTACTGTCTTAAGGCAGCAATACTCAGTGTGCAGGTTCTCAATTTTAGGCAATAATCAAAATAGTTTCTATGCTGTCTTCTTGCTTCAAGTTGTCATAGCTTCACTTGAAGGCCTTACAAAGATTCTTGCTTTTTGCTTTCTCTGGAATTAAATAAACAGTATTAATACATGCAAAGCATAAAGCCCCAGTTATTTTCTCCAAATTCTGTAGGTGTATTTTGTTGCCTGCAATTAACTGCGGATGTAAACACAGCTACAAAATTAAAGGCAGAATGCAGGCTTATTAATTAGCTTAAGGTTAAATGACTAGGTAATAAATACTAATAGAAAAGCCTGGTATTGAAGAAACTTAGCATTTCAGTCTCGATTCTTTTGACACTGAGCCAATGACCTTGGACAAGATAGGCCAAATTACTTCGACTTGGACACCTTTGTTCAGTCACCTAAATCATCAACAGCAGCTGTTACATGACATCTGCATTTTTAAGGGGCAGATACCTAAGCATTTTCTCTTAATCTCTCCATTTCTTGTTTTGTCATTTCTGAAAAGAGGTGTAGAAATATGTTCGTATCTTTCAAGATGGTTGAAAGGGGAAGAAAAACCCCGATTTGTACTGACCCCTGTGCCAGTGATGTCATCTTTCTGTGACATTTTCCATGGGATTCACAGGAGGGCCAGTGAGGTCAGGGAAAGCCCAAAGCAGGGGCAGACTCACTGCAAGAGCAGAGCTAGGATCCTGATTAGAAATGAAAAGCACAATTTCTGTGGGCTGTGGAACAGTATATGTATCTCTAGTGAGATAAAAACAGTTCTTACAAGAAGTCAAAACAATGTTAAATTTGCCAGCACAGATACCCAGCAATGCATCCTTCATCTGCTTAAAGGGTGGATTTTAGCTTTTGTTGCTTTGGCTGTCCAAGCACTGGGTGTCTACCATGTGCTAGTTTTAGCAGCTCCCACATATTCAAGGGAGGGGGGGAGATGCATCTGCAGGGCAAGTCATCCCACCTACCACATGTAGCTACCAGAGGATGACCTGAACCATCTTCTGGAGATATACATCTTGTGCCCTTCACTCCATTTTTAGATGGATGAATGTTGCATTAGTTGATCTCTACCTCAGCAGCATTTTGACTCATTCATTTAAAACCTTTGCTTTATATAAATATATGTGCATAAACATCAATATGTAATCATTCTCTGCACATACAGGATAAGCCTGAGGGATTTCAGGTATACAAGTCTGTGTGTGTGTGTGTGCTTGTGTCCGTATGTATGTAAAAGTGCATTATATTCCCATAGTGCTCATGCAGCATTAATGTAGAACCAAACATTGTTCCACTGTAGACACAGAGACTTAATTAGTAAAAATCTCAAAAAGGAAAAACAAAGTGCTCATTTTTCATTTATGCCTTGACAATTAAAATATGGGAACAGACCACTGCAGAGCTGCCATCTTGAAGTGGGTCAAATATCCATCTTGAAATGTATATTTTAAGTCAATATATGCCAGTGATTTTAAGGCAAGTGTTAGAGACATTTAACCTTTTCCCCTTGCTCCCATCAGAGGACAAATAACACAAAAAATACTTGATAGCATGACCTTTTTTCCATTCTCTTCCTGCCTCCAACTCCAGTTATCCAGAAAAGAGTGTCTTGTCTGTTGGAACTCACTGAGTGGGTTTGCTCAAAGCTGGGACTTGGAACATCACCCTGATTTGGGAGGGGAGAGCAAAGATTAGGTTGCACTTGGAAATCCCTTTGGAAGTTGCCTTGTGGTGGCATCTGCTTGTGGGGTGGAATACAGTGAGAATTATGTGTTGATGGCATATGGAAAGCTAAGACTGAGGACCAAGGAAGAGAAGGTAGCCAAGAATGAGAAAGAAATGAAGCCCCAGTCATAGTACTTTTTGCATAATTTGTTATTTGGGTGTAGTAGATCCTGTTATTACACAGTCCGGCTGTGAGAAGCATCAGGAAGGGGAATCCGTGGTTCTGCCACAAGGCAGAAACATTAGTGTTAGTCAGAAAAACTGTAGCAAGACTTGTCATTTGTTCTGAAATGATATTACAATGCCTAGAAAAAGTAACAGTATATTACTGTGGACTCCAGGTGGTGCCATATCTAACATGTATGCTATGTTGATTGCACGTTTCAAGATGTTCCCAGAAGTTAAAGAAAAAGGAATGGCAGCTATTCCCAGACTGGTTGCCTTCACATCAGAACATGTATGTGTTTCTGTTTTTTCCTATCTGTTACATCTGCTTGTATGAATTTTTGATGAAGAAAATAGCTGAACAGGAATTTGTAGCCAACTGTCTTAATTTCTGTTATTCCTTCACTGGGAATAAAAAGTGGGAAGGGGCTTTTTTTTTTTTTTTTAAGAGGGATTACGTATGCACATATCTGTGGCTGAAATCCAGGGAGAACAGGCTCTACAAACCACTGCCATTTTTTTGCTCATACTTATGTGTATATAAATGTTGATGAAAGTGGCAAGGACCACATTAAATGATGAGAGCTCATCATCAGGCTTCAGCACTTTCTGCCAGGAATATTTTCTGTTTGGGTCACTCTGGGGGAACAGAAAATCCCTTTAACTCAAAATGTTTTCAGCTGCAACCACTTCTCCTGTTTCTTAGTGACAGAGTGATAACATACATGAAGACAGTAGTATGGTAATATTATGTGTGGATACAGCAGAGCAGCTGTGGTATTTGGTGGGCAGCTGAGCTCCACTCTGGGTTCCTGCCTGTGAGCAAAAGCTTCAGTACAGACGGGTTTATCTCAGGCACCACCACAATCTGGCAGTGCCAGAGGTGAGGGGAGGTGGGCACAGCAGAAACCAAAGTGGTCCTCGTGGGAGAAACACAGAATTCTTTGCTGTTTGAACAACCATACAACCACTAGGGGGTGGGGTGGATATTTTGGCTCCATGACCATTTAAAACTGTGCAGCTTAGAGAGGAGAATGAGGGAAGAGGAAGGGTTAACCCCATAGCCATGAGCTGTTTTCAAGTGTCATGGTCCCCCTCTTAATTCCTCTCCAGCTGTGTGGGCTCAGCTAGAACTCATTCATAGCCGAGGCTCAGCAGGTTTTTTGACTTATCATAGAACCTGTTTCATTCTATGCAAGCGTGAAGAGCAAAGTATCCTAAAATTTGGTCATAAAAATGCAAGAGGAAATCTCTCTGAGGATGCCGTTCACAGCAATAGGATGGGAAGAAATGTGATACACAATTGTGGACTCCACATTGCAGAATAATTGTCCCCATAGCAATTAAAGAGAAGAGTGGTCTGCAAATGAGTAGCAACTTTCCAAAGCTGGCCGTCCAACTAAAAATACATTATTCATGTGGAAGTTACAAGCCTAATAAGTCTTGCGAATAAGGTTCAGCATGATTATTTAAAGTAACAAATCCTATTAATCATTAGAGAATTTCATTGTATTCATAACAATGGAACATTAAACAATGACCCAAATTGTGCTATCCGTCTCAAAATAATGAAGTGAGCTTTAATAATTGTGTTTTCATGCCAGGGAAGAAGCAGTTCCCTTAGCAAATTAAACATTCAAAAATCAAATATACTAGAGAATCCATAGGAGAGATTCTGAAATCTATTACATTTTAGAAGTATCTTGAAGTTGCACTTTCATCTCTTCCTCAGGTTTTTTAGAAAGTATGTAATGGCATATCTTCTAGAGAACTTAAGAAACCACACTATGTGAGAACCAGACCATTTGAGCCTTAATTGCCCAAAGAGGCTGCATCAGTGCAGAGCAAAGTGGGACAATTCACTCCCTTGATGGGCTGGTGATGCTTTGGCTGATGCCCCCCAGGACACAGTTGTCCCCCTTGGCTGCCAGTGCACTGCTGCCTCATATTCAACTTACCATTGAACATGACCTCCAGGTTCCTTTCCACAGGACTGCTCTCCAGCCTCTCATTCCCCAGCCTATGCACACAGCCAGGGTTGTCCCATCCCCAGTGCAGAATCCCCTGCTTGTCCTTGTTAAAC
This sequence comes from Serilophus lunatus, assembly GCA_013399895.1. Taxonomy (NCBI): domain Eukaryota; kingdom Metazoa; phylum Chordata; class Aves; order Passeriformes; family Eurylaimidae; genus Serilophus; species Serilophus lunatus. The sequence goes on from VXBA01004912.1 coordinate 978,070, forward strand.
TTCCTGTTGGTGCTTATTGCCTATCTCTCTGATTTGTCAAGGTCTCTGCACAGAACTTCTGCCTGTGAGGGAGGCGACAGCTCCTCCCAGTTTAGTGTCATTGGCAAACTTATGTAGTGTTCAAGTCCTGCATCCAAGTTGTTAATGAAGATGTTGAAGAGAACTGGACTGAGCGTGGAGCCCCTTGGAACTCCACTAGAGGCTGGATGCCATCCTGATGTTAACCCATTCACTATAACTCATTGTGCCTGACATGTGAGCCAGTTGCTCACCCGTCATGTAACATGGTTAATCAGCTGTGTGCTGGACATTTTGTTCAGAAGATACTGTGAGAGTCAGTATCAAAAGATTTTATCTGCTGGTTTCCCTTGATCAACCAAGTGGTTTACCCTGTCGTAGAAAGGGATCAGTTTTGATAAGCAGGACTTTCCTCTCATAAAGCCATGCTGGCTGTAACCAATGACTGCGTTGTCCTCCAGGTGTTTTTCAATACTTCCTAGAATAATCATTTCTGTGACTTTACTGAGCACTGAAGTGAGACTGACAGGCCTATAGTTTGCAGGGTTCTTCTTCTTGCCCTTCTTGAAAACTGATCCCAGCTTCCACTCAGCTGGGACCTCTCCAGATTCCCAAGAAAATCATCCAGAGAGCCTTTGTGATGAGATCAGTGGCTCTTTGAGGATTTTTGGGTGAATCCCATCAAGGCCCATAGATTTGTAGAGATTCAGCTTGGACAGCAGATCCATACTGTCATTTTGCCTGCCTGTGTGGTGTCATAGTAAGCAAAGCTTAAAGGTACTGTATGTGTTCAGAAACTTGGGGATTTTGATCTTGAAATTTTCAGTCCGATGTAAAGATTTCAATATTGGCAATTCTCAGCCAAGAATTTCAACATCCCAAGCAGGACTCTTATTTTCATTACTATCAGTCTAGAGATTCCATTACTACAAATGAGTGAAGCTGTGTTACGGTTGCCACAAATACTACTGTAATCAGAATCTGGCCTCAGTCTGATGCCATGATAGGTTCAGCTGCCAGTGGGAGAAAAGGGAAGGGAGGAGTAATTCCCAGGTCTTAAGTAATTGCCTTCCTAATTTAACAGGGCATCATGTTTCTAAATAGGAACCTCACTCTCTGCACAACCAGTGAAGAGAAGCTGCTCTGGAGAGAAACTCAGAGCATCCAAATTAGGAATCTAAATATTCCTTAATTTAAATGTTCTCAATCACCTTTGAGAGGGATTCACCTACTTCTGTGCACTGACTATAAAGAGCCTCCTGACATACACAACCTACATTCAGTGCCTAAAATAGGTTATTTGACTATTCCAACTGTGTGTGTTCCCAGTAAGCAGATCTTCCCCGAGCTGTGAATTCCCTCTTGCTTTGCTTCTGTTTCTGTCCCGCCAGTCAAGGTGAAGTACACGGCACCTTACTTGGATTGGTCTTGCACAGGTTTAATTTCACTGAGATGAAGTTGCAGTCAGCATTTAGTTCAGTCCTCTATTCATCAGGGCATCATCAGTCTTCCTTCATCTGCACTGGGGCAGGAGCAGTGATGTCTTTCAGTGCAGTTGCTCTGAACTGCACATGACGTAAGAGACCTTGACTCAGAGGGGAAAAAGTGATGGATGCCAGTTGTAAAAACTTATTTAAGTCTATCATTGCAAACACAATGAAAAAACTAAAATGAAGGCTTCCTCCCGTGTCCCAGCATATCAGCTTTAGGCTACCGTCATCGTTGAGAGGAGGGAAAGCTGCCTTCTCAGAATATTTTAGTTGTTCTGTTTGTCTGTAAGGCAAGGCTTGTTGAATTTTAACTCATTCCCTGTTGTGATTTTGACCTGCCCAACCCGCACTGTCTTAAACAGTATCCAGTTGTAACTGGGAATAGTATGGAGCAGGGATTACACCTAGAAGGCAAAAGGACAGTCATTTTACCCTGAGGATGAAAAGGGTGCAGAGGGGAAGAGTTTGCCTGTGGAGAACTAGGTGGTTTCAGGTTACAAAACAGCATTTGTCCTTTTTAATTGATAATAGGGAAAGACCTTAAAGAGATGTGCAGCATTTCTGTGAATTTGATGATTAATTAGGGGCTGTAATCCACAGAGAGTGAAAAAAATCTGAGCATAATTGGAGAGACACAAAAATTCTTTCTTCATCTCCTCTGTTCTCCACCCAGCAAGACTGTACTCATGTAGTCCACATCAGCTTTCTTCCTGTCCCACTCTAGGAGGCCTCTAAGAATGAACATCTTGTCAGGAGCTTGGGGAATAGCAACACAGTTCATACCACAGGCTTGGAAAAAAAAATGCAAGAGTAAGAACTGGCAGGTGATTGTGTCTGCTCTGACAATAAGGAATGTCTTCACCCGATTAAAGACTCAAGAGGACACAGAAGAGGCTCTCCTTGCCTCTGGCATCTGTCCATCTGCATTGCTCTTATGATCCAGCTAGTGCTGGAGGCATCACTAGGAGTGCAGCTATGGCATCTCCTGACTGAAGGGAGTGTCTGCTGTCAGGTGTCAGCATTGTAGACAACTGTACGCACTCAGCACACAGCACACTAGATGAGAGGAGGTAGTTAGCAATAAATAACCTCTTCAGCTTCTTGCATGCTGATTTCCCCATGTGGATAAGCCCCATTAGTTGCAGGGAATGTGTCAAACTACACCATTGTCTGTGGGAGAAGAGTGGCTTTGGCAAAGATTTTCTCTTAACGGTTTTCTGAAACCTATCACAGAACTTCTTAGTGCTGATGCAGAAGGAAATTTAAAAATTACTTCTACCCCAAAGCATACAGCTTGCTAAACCTTCATTTTACACAGACTATGGAAGATTTTGGTTTGCTTTCTGTGTAGAATGAATGAAAATCTGGTCTCTGGTCCTTCCACTTCTGTGGCACATAGCGTTGTTATCTGGCCAGGCAACTTAGGAGAGTTTGTAGAACTGCCACCTGCCAGAAGCAGTCTGTGGGTGGCAGTGTGTGGTGTGACTTCCAGAGGAAGATCTGAGGAGTCTAGGGGTCATGTTTTCTATTTGGTAGCATGGATTACAAAGCTGTAAGTTACATTTCTGAGCATACAGAGTAAATAGGAATTAGTTTTGTTTCCACCTAAGGAAGGTAAAAGTCAAATGAAAGATTCCACATATTTTTTTAATTTGCATTGTGGATTGCATAATAACTAGAAAAGTATTTTTGGTGGTATTTGAAGGCAGGGGGGAACAGTGAAAATTTGGTGTTAGTTGGGGAACAACTTAAGTAGCGCCATTAAAATCAAAGTAAAGCCATTTTCCAGAAAAGTAATGCTCTGAGGCAGCCAATCTCAAGAGAGAAATTCATTGTTTGGGTCTAATCCTCCATCTGGTCAATATCTCGTGGGTTTTACACTGCCACAGTATCCTCCTGAACTCAGTGAAACATTTCTTACCATGCATAATGCTGCAAAACTATCCACACTGAACAAAAAATCAAGTCTTGATGGATTAGAAAAGCAACATGAAGTTATATATTTCAAAAATGCCAAAGATGTAAATACTAGTATATTCAGAAACATTAATATCATCATTTCTCTCCTGATATTAACAAATAACTTTAAAAACTGAATAGCAGTAGCTAAAGGAAACAATAGAAAATACATATACATATCTCATTGCAGTGGTTTTTAAATTGGGATAAGACACAATATACTCTTTGCAGGTAATGGAGACCTGTAGCTTACAATTAGATGATTAAGTTAGGATTCATTCACTTAACGCTAATCAACGAAAGTGTAAACATTTAGTCTGATTTAGTCTATACACTTTTTATAGCCAATAAAAAAAAGAGCAAGATCTGCAGAAGACAACTCATCTAAGTCTAAAATAAGTGCTAAAGCCTCAGAGATTCGGTTCCTTCTGGAGTACCTTTTCTTTTCCATTATTGAGGAATCCTGGACCAGCCACACATTTTTAGATAAATAAAGTTAAGAAAGAAGCAGCCCAGGCTACACATCCAGGGATTTCTCATTGTTAAAAGACCGGGAGAGGTGGAGAGGAAAGTGTGTTCACCTCCTTTGCTGGCAAAAATAGATGATGGCATGGAGCTGAAAGTCCAGGTCTTCTGGGCACCAGGCCGCCAGCAGCCAAAGCTGCACACCTTCAAGGGGACAGAGATGTGGGATGGCTCAACTTGCTCAGCATTTGGAAACTGGTTACTGATAAGCCACATCCAACAACACTTGTGCCACTCTGGATTTATGTAAGCAAGGAGTAACAGCAATCTGAAAAAACAGCCATGCCCTTTGCAAGTACTTTAGCAAGCTATAAAAACAGAAGCATCTGTAAATTGAAGAACTATTCATTTAAGATAATAATGCCATACTTTTCAACATCATAACATTTTTAATTATTCTAATTCCTCCTTTTTGCAAAAAGCCTGTTCGTTATTGCACCTGTAATACATTTACACCCTGGTTTTACCTTACAAAGCTAACTAGGAGCAAATGGCTGTCAGGCAAACAAACCTATACCTAAGAGCCTTTGAAATTTTAGACAAAAGGAAACCTACCCTGGCTCAGAATCACCAATTTTTTCTTCTGACCAATAATACACTTTTGCCACTAATATTGGCTAATAATCTATACCTTCTCCTTCACCACTAAATTTCAGCCACATTTCTTTTCAGAGAGAAATTAGGTTCCTCTTTGTTGAGGATGTATTTTTAGTCTTCCATGCATCCTTTTGCAGTGCATAGAGGGAGTAAGCCAGGAAGCCAAAGTGTCAGCCTGTTCCCACTTGCATGTCCTCCTATCTCTGGCAAGCAGAGGACAGTGGTGAAACTCTGGACCTGCAGGCTTCTCCAAGCCTGGTTTTTCTTTCAGGACTCGCATCTACCCCTGTTCTCCCTTGTTATCCTGATTCTCCCTCCATAAGACTTCAGATCTGTGTAACTCTTACACAGCTGTGTTGTGCAAGGTGGTGTTCAGGCTCACTTACTTGTGTAGCTGAGAAGTCTGTAGCTCTCATATCCTCAAAGGGGTCACATTTAATGACCTTTCTTGTTAACTCAATTGTTTCATCTCTCAGCAGTTTTGTCTAATCGGGCTTATTTTGGCAAACCTTTTCTTCCCTTTGACCTTTATATTTTTCTATGTTTACCATTATGTTACCCAAGCAACCAAATTTTCATCACCATAACAAGAGTATTAAACCATAGTTTAACATTTATAATTAGGAAACTTTTCTTTGCTCTTACAACTATATTTTTAATATTTTACTTTCCTCCTGGCTCCTTTAGAGCTTCTCAAGCAATTGGAGTAATTCTTTGGTCATCTCCTAAGACATGGAAACATAACAGCAGTCCTATATCTGTGACTGTACATACAGATTGAGCAATTTCATATTCAGAGTTTGTTTAGAAATTGTAATTGCATTTGCCCTTCTCTGCACAGACTTGTGTATTTCTTCCCAATTTATCCCTAAACCAGTTTGGTTCCTGACCACTGAATTCCCTTCAGTCCGTAAAAAGCCTTCAGGCAACTGAGCTATCAGCACTACATTCATTTTTTTATTCCCCAGTGCTGTTTTAGCAGTGCCATGAGACTTCTCAGCGAGACAGCTGAGCTTGGCCATAGTCCAGTGGATGCCTTTGAGCGCATGGGCTAAATTTTCTTCCTCATAGTAAACCATTCAAATCTGGGTTTTGAGTTTTTTTAAGGCAATTTGAATAGTTCTCTTTTCAAATAGAAAAACAAATTGGAGTAGTAAATCTTTTTTAACCAGTGTTGAATAAGGAACAAAATTCATTAATGTCATTGACTCAAAACCCAGTGAAATATATCTGTGACTCCTCGCTCCTAAATCTCTGCCTGCATTTCTATATTACAGTGCCCAGTATGTGCACATCAGTTGTGTAATACATAAATAAAAAACAGATTAAATTTTTTTAAGTATACAAATTCAATTCTAGCTTAATATAGCATATCAATGAACTGTCATTATGCTAGTAATATTCTAACTCTGTATCAATTTTTGCAGAGTTCAAAGATACCTTCCTAAACTTAGGAATTTTTTATAAGCTTCTTCCTGCCAGTAGCCTTCTCAAGGCCTGTCCTCCTCCCTGCTCTCACAAAGTTGTACTGCTGCCCCATGGGGCTCAGGGAGGCCCACAGGGCTGGGAAGAGACTTCTGTATCTTTGACATTTAGAGATTTGTGAATTCCTCACAGTCCCAGCATTCATCTACAGTGCATTTGTCCTGGGGAAAAGTCCATTGAAGCTGATGAAGATTGTGGGAATGTGTTTGTTCAAACATTCAGTTTTATGAAATAAATAATATACCATGAGAAATACCACTGTGATGGATGAGCTGTGATGTTCAATGTATAAATACTTTCTAGTACCTTTTGACTCCAAATTAAAAGAACAGCAGGGCGAACACTCTCTCTAATGTGAACATACCACTGACCAGTGGTTTAAATAGGCTGGACAATGTCAGAGTGTTAAAATGAAACATCTATAGTGTCCAGAGTGCTGATGGCTGCAGATGCTGTACACTTCCCACTCTCACAGACATCAGATACCACACGACTTGTTCTATAGGGAAAGGGTAGAAACCTGATTTCACACAACACCCACTCCAAACTGGCAACCCTTATGCTGGATATATCCTTACCTGGAGGTGCCTGTTTCCCTTAGAATGCAGAGGAAGCCTGCTTGATGATGTAAGCTTGGTTAAGCTGGCTGCAATGAGTTTAATACAGCAAAACACTTAAGCACAAGCACAAATCCCCTGTAGCTCATTTAAGTGATAAGTATGCATTTCATCATCAGTTTAGGTGAAAGTCAGTCCAACATGTATGTTTACATTTCAGAGCATGCTTAGTTCAGGGACTGGAGTGGTTTGCTGTACTAGGACCTTAAAAGCTGATTTTATGTCTAGGTAAGGTGTTTAATGCCTGCTCAGTTACACATTGTTGGTATATTACAGCCATATCCCAGGGGGAAAAGCTGTACCAACCCACTGCATTTAAAAAATGAATGTAGTATGAAAAGTATTTACCTGAGGAAGTATTTTCAAATTGTCTATGCATCATCGGAGAATCCGGGCTCAAGAGCAATCTGAACTTCTTCAAAATGTTTGGATATTGAAAAGTCAGTGGGCATCAAGAAAACTTAAGAATTTCAGCCAAAAAAAGAAATTGGGATACAGGCATATGAAAAAAAGGAATCTGGAATGGAAACTGTTATGCAACCTTAACCGTAGGAATCAGGACTCAGTGAAAATTAATTCCTGAGCAGTTTTTAAAGTGCAGAGGTCTTTACTTGTTAAGTTGGATGTACATGTTGCAGTTCTGCTCTTTGTCTTCTATTAAGTTGGATTAGAATTTATTTCATTCTCAAAGCATTCGTTATGTATAGAGTCCTTTAGTATGCAGTGAAATCCCACTGACTTCACAACCTTTAAGTAAAGCACACGTGCATAACACTGTGCAATCTTTGTCCCTTGGCTCCCTGACACTTGCATTACTGTTGAAACCAAATACTCCCTAGACAAAGCATTAGTATTTACTTCTCTGCTTTGTGGTCTTCTGCAGACTAGGTCTTCCTTTCTTCTTTAATGTTGTGGACACTTGAAAAGCCCTGTTAGATTTTTATTTTCTTGATTTTTTTATAGTGTTACAGCCTAAGATAATGGTAGTGTAGTACACATAAAGAACTTCCTTTTTTTTTCAAGTTTAATAATCTGTAGTTAAAATTACTTTGGACAATATTGTTAACAGCTGGGTTTGAGTTAATGCAAAATCAGGTTCTTGGGGGTATAATTTGATATAGAAGTATTTTACTATCGTAATCACTGGGATTTAAATTAGAATTATAAACCAACACTGGTTTAGGAGTTAAATTCTATGAGCAGGAGAAAATTAGGCTGACTTGCACTGCAGTATGTAACTTCCACATTTTATTCTGTACATACAGACTAACTAATAGTCTTACAAATAACCTTGATCCTATTTTAAACTGCAGTAGCTCTGTTTATTAGTAGAAATTACTACTAACTTTTACTGGCATGAGATCACAATTAGACTTCCTGTCTTAATTTCTCTCAATATGTTATTTGGCTTAAAGTTACATAGTAGCACAGCACTCTGGACATCACAAACTAAATGAATTACCTAGGGAAGAATATTTTGTTTCTCTAAGTCAAACTCATAGATGAATCTGTACAAGCAGTAGAAGTTGCAGGTCTGCATCAAGGACAGAATTTGGGTCCATCATCAGCCACAACTGTGTGTTTAATATTCCAGGAGTAAATCCAGATTAGTGATTGCTGTTTCTCTAGTTGGTGGTAGTGATCTGATGAGAAGCCTCAAATTACAGTGATCGGTTTCCAAAAAGGCTATGAATGGAATTATTGCCTGTGTGGGACTTCTTGCTGAAGGGCTTACAAGAGGGTAGTGGTTAATTTAAGAAATAATATTAACAAAAATAAAAATTAATAAATGTATTTTTCAGAGTCACTTTTCTGTGAAGAAAGGAGCTGCGGCCTTGGGTATTGGTACAGATAGTGTGATTTTGATTAGATGTGATGAAAGGTAAGTAGAGATGTCAAATACGGCTCTTTTTGTTGGTACATAGAAGATCATCAGGTGCTCAGCTCAGAAAGAACATGTAGGGGTGTGGTCAGCAGTTAGTATAATTTGTCATAGCGTGGTCATCTTCAACAGCCTTACACTAATTTATCCCACTTGAGGAACTGGTTCTGAATCAGTTTTTTGAATTAATAAAAAAATCTTGAAAATCCTCTTCCCTGAGGGTTTCCAATACTTTTTATTTCATCCTGAAGTGAAACAATATCAAGTTAGCATCATTCTTTACATGTGGTGCTAAGAAACCAGGAGGAAGCTTGTTTTGGTCAAAATGAAGCATTCAGAGTCTCTCACATTTTTGATCCATTAAAATTAGCTGAGGTGAGTCTTTTATAAATAGTATAGTATTTGCTAATGTAATTCTGTTACTTCATGGCCCCACCATCTTTCTCAGCTGGACTACATTTCCTTCAGTGCCCTTGATGGAGATGCCCTTGCAATGGGATGTGAAGAGAAGGGTCTTGGCAGCATTATGGGCAGCATGGGTGTCCTGGGTTGAAGTATATTCTATTACCATCTCCATGAGCTGTTGAAACAGTGAAGCAGTGTTCCTTGCCTCATCCCTCTGTACTATCTTCTGTTAATGGGCCATCAATGCCCCGTCCCATGGCTCAGAGATAACTCCCTCCTGGACTATCTGCTGTTAATGGGCCCATCAGGCCTTATCACACGACTCACCATCCCATTGCGAGATGCTTCGCCCAGAGGGAGGAGCCAACTATTCCATCCTGGATATAAGCTGAGACTCTGAACACCACACCAGCGCTTACCTACTGGACTCCCAGAGGACAAGAGCTACCATTGGACTTTCTCACCCTTTTCTTCCTACAGGATCACCGCTTCAACGGAACTGCTTTGCTTGGATTGCTACCACCATAGAGTGTCAGGGTGTATTCTGACTTTGTCAGTGTTCTTGTACTACTGCATTTATTTATTTCTTTTAATTTTCTTCTTTCTATTAAATTATAATTCTGATTTGCAATCTCCCACTGGTTTGATTTCAAACTAGTACAGTGAGCTAAGGAGGATGATGGCCCTGGAAAGGAGTAGCACAGCAGGCAACTTACCTGCAGGTCACATAGGCTCAGAAAAAAAAGTGTGGTAGATAACTTCTTTCTTAACACGCCCAAATAAAATGCTTCTATTCTCTATGAAAACTCACTTTGACAAAACAAAAGTGTATTAACAAAATCAACGTGTTCTGGTGAAGATGTTCAAGTTTTAAGGAAAAAACTTTGTATAGGACAAAAATTACACAACCCTTATTGATTCTGTTGAGAGTCTTTTCAACAGAAAATGCTATTTGAGTCCCTCATCGTTATAAGGTATTGAATTATTTATTTCTCTAGCATAAATAGAAGGCTTTGCTGCTATCAAAATACTCTGCTCCCACATGAAAAAACAAGCACCAACTAAGCAAATTACAGTGCTAATTGCAGTGCCTGCATATTGACTTATGGACTTATTATCTATATTAACAAAAGACTGAGCACACCTTTAAGTGGATTCAATGACAACATCAAAACAACCAACACACATCAAAATAAACCTCTGATTGTTTCTATTCACTGAAGACAGGCATGGATCAATGAAGTCACATCTTCCTTTTCTTCCTATGCAAATTCAGCATGACGATTTTCTGTGAAGACCACAATCCTTACCCTGCCCACACTGAAGTAAACAGCAGGATTACTGTGTGTCTCATCAAATCTCAGCACCACAGGGACAGAGCAGATTGTTTGCACAGGATACGGGCTGGTGCGGTTGAGATGACTCTTTACGAAGATCTGTACCTATGGAAGGGTGAAGGAGCACTGAGAGATCTTTTTGGTGTTTCCAACATGACCAAGCATACTTCCTAGTGGCCCTTTCCCATCCTGATTCCACACCTACCAAGTTTTCCTGGTTTAGCTGTTAAAGCTTGACGTTGCTTGGACATTACACTCTCCCATCCCTGAATTCCACCTCTACCAGGGACTTGTCTTGTTAAAAAAAAATTGGAGCAGTGAAATCATCTGTACAGTTATATGTGTGTTTCTATGCACAATCTCACCAAGTTAGAAACTATTAAAGAGCAACATCTGAACTATATTTTGAGGAGGAACTCATTGTCTTCCTTTGGCATGGCTTTATTTTCTTTATACCTCTAATGATCCTAGAAACAGTTTTTGAGGACAAGACAACTGCTGTTTTTCTCTGAGCATGTTCATTTGTCTGGAGGGAACTCACAATGAGTTGGAATATTCTTTAGAGGGTCCTTGAACTTCTGCAAGAAAAATCAGTGCTAATTTTTAGATTTTTAGAGCTTGTTAATTTCAGTTATTCTTGCAATGTTCTGGTGGTTTTAGTATATTTCAGGAGAGATTTTACTGAGTTTGTACTCAGCAGTACATTAATTTCCACTGAAATGAATACCATCTTACTGTAAGCTATGTAAGGCTAAAAACTTGCAAAACTAACAGCATCTTGTCACAATAAATTAATAATTAAACAAATTCACATGCATCCAAATACAATGAAAATAGTTCAGGGGGTTTTATGCAAAATCAAACTAAAACTAATGGGTTTATTACTTTCTCTGTAACTACCATTTTGAACTTTAGTAAAGGTTGTTCCTTTTTCTTAAAGCAACAGGAAAGCAAGGCTCAGGGAAAGAAAAAATCTGAAAGAGTCTTTAAAAATTAGTATGAATTATACAACATTCATAGACAGTGAAGGCTTTAGTTCTCTAATGTGGGAAAATATCTGTTTTGCCATTACTTGTATACCTCTTCTTTGATGGTCTTGCTTGTGTCTAAAGCAGAGAAAATGTTAACTTCAGTAGCTGTTTTATCTTGTACCTAATTCATTTACAGGATTTCCTAGATTATCCTTCAAGCATTATACCACCTAGTCTGAATCTGAGGTAGATGTTTTATGCTAGAGGTGTTGCAAACACAGTCAATGCAAAGAGCCTCACAGTGCATTTAATGAGTCTAGACTGGTAGCCTCTTCTCATACCTTACTTAAAGCAAATGCAAACATGTAATGCACTAAACAATGGAATAGTTGCCCTGAATAGAGGTCATTCCTGGGATAGAAACACAGAGACAACTGCTTACAGCACAGCTGAATTGGGCTGCTCAAGGCCATGCAGTTCAGCTGGCATTTTCTGTGCCTGCTGAGAGGGGACTGTGGGATTTGACACCTTGCAAATTTCTTGGAACACTAAGCCGAGCCTTTCCCTGGGAGTCTGGAGCTCATTTCTAGGACTGTAACTTTAGATAGGACCAGGAAGTTCCATGGAGCATGATCAGTCTTTAATGGAGGTAGACATGAGGTAACTTCTAACAGTTACCTTCACCATATTGATGCAAATACACTGACTAAATAATTAGGATAAAACCTCAGACTAATGGACAGACTTTCTGTGCTTTTCAATGCCATATAACTCTTGAGCAAAAAAGTCACTTTGCTCCTTCTTTGGGTTTCCTGTTAAGTGAAGAAGTAACAGTAAAAGCTTATTTCAAGATCAAATTACTGATACAACTCTCTCTTGCTCCAGAGGGAAAATGATCCCATCAGACCTTGAAAGAAGAATACTTGAAGCCAAACAAAAAGTAAGTTTACTAGCTTTGCTGCTTCCAAAGAACTAAAAAATCCAGGTTTGCTTTCCTCGGTAAAAGAACACAGGCTTGCCCATTAGGTTTTTATTTATTTCTCAGAAATGTAGCCTGCCAATTAATGAGACAAGGATTGCTTAGAATATAGGTTTAGAGCTTTATAATGTCCATGAGCTGTTTGTCTTTCTTTTTATATGTTGTTCTGCATAACATCCTCCTTTTTTTGTATTATCAGCCTATGATGCAGTTTCTCAGCTGAATATTGTCAAAAAGAATGATCATTTTGGGGAATTTCTTATATTGTAATGCATTGAAAATACTCTTCATAGGCTCACCAAATCAATTGAAGATAAACTAAAATCCATGCATCTCTAGATATGCACTACTTTTGTATGTGTTTTTTGACAGAAGCTAGAATTAAAACATCAGATTAAAATATGTGATGAACTCAGCCCTGTGCTTTCATCTGTGTAAATCCTTGTTAGACACACAGCAATCAAAGTTCATTAATAACACAAATCTTCATTAAAAGCTCACTTTTTCCAAGGGAAGCAGTACAGGAGATAAAATGTAAGGCAAAATGACAATAGAGGTCCACTCAAACCTAAGGACTATTTTAGAAGGAAATTTAAATCTTCTGAATGGTTTAAACCCCATTTCTGCAGAAAAAAAGTAACCAGTCCTTACAACTGAGTACTCCTTATGAAGTGAAAATTAAAATGAAATGCTGGTATGATAGTGCAAGTGCTGGATGGAGAGTGCTCCACTGTGAGGCACAGCATTTAGCAGAGGGAATCCAAGAGATGGTTCTTGGCCTCCGTGGAGGCTGCTGTCTTTTCCTTAGAAGAGCTGTCTCCCTGGTCTGCATGAAGGATGGGGCTGGAAGTTAGCTCCACATCTCCCCTGTCCACTGCCCCAGGAGGCACCCCCAGGCACACTGTTCCCACTGACGAAGCTGGGACATGACATGTCCAGACACTTGCTGAGATAATTGCAACGCAGCCTAGGGCACAGTCCACCAGAAATGCATGTCTCGCTGTAGCGCCTGGGTGAGGTCTGTTTTGTGCAACATCCTGCAACAGGGACTTTTTTGTTTCAGGCAGGTGATGTGGAGCAGAATTGTTCTGTTTAGCCCTTACTTTATCTTACGCATCCTAATAAATGGAGGGTGCTGATTTGGAAGTTTGCTGCCACCTTAAGGTAGAAACTAATATCGCTGGCATCTAAACTTGAAAACCAGTGTAACAGCAGTGATGTCCTCCTGGATACATTTGTGGGCTCACTGTGGGGGCAGCGCAAGGGGAGCTGGGGGTGCTGCAGGCTGAGGAGGCTGCAGCGTTCTGACCATGCAAAATACCTTTCTTGCAGGGATTTGTTCCTTTTCTGGTGAGTGCCACAGCTGGGACAACAGTGTACGGGGCATTTGATCCTCTCATAGCTATTGCAGACATCTGCAAGAAATACAAAATCTGGATGCATGTGGATGTAAGTACTATCTTTAGTAGAGGGATGGATTGCAAGGTATAATAGCATTAATTTACTCATTTTGAACAGTGTCATCTTGTACAAAACCTGTTGTGTTTGGGTCCTGTAATTAAATCTAACATCTAAGCACTGACTTATCACTCTTCTGAAAGGCTTTAGCTGTAGTTGTACTTCTAGCAGCTGGAATACTTAAGATGACCTAGTTTGAGTGCTTTTAGCTTTCAGCTTTATCTCTAAATGCTATTAGTAAAGAAATACATAAGGACCATACTGAGCACTGGCTCAGCTTCTGCAGCAGCTGCAAAATAAATACATAAGGAAAAGTCCACATTTGTCTGGAATAAAGTACTGAAAATTGCTGATCAGATTAATGCAAATGCTAGGGAAATTTATCAGATTGGCTACTTAGCTTTATCCAGACTCTTGCCAAGAAATCTTTCTGAAGGATCATCTTTCAGCCCTAAAATGGCTTCTGTCATTTTTGCAAATCCCTTCTCCAAAAAGGCTTGGTAATTGACTTTCCATAGGGCTGAGTATCTTGCTTTTGGATTACTGTGTCAGCCAAAATCAGTCCAATTCAAAGGAAGAATTTATATTTACCTTAAATACTTCTCAGTTGCATGAAACGCCTGCTTGTCCCAGATCTCTCTGAGGAAAGCAAATGAGCAGAGGGCAAGCAGTAGTGAGTCCAAAATATGATGAAAACTCCCCAGAGCAGCTGAGATCCCAGCCTGGTTTGTTATCCACACTTAGTCACTAAAAGAGAAAAGGAGCTTACCCAGGAGCAGCTCTGAAGGCCGTTAATTACAGCATGAGGCAGGCCGAGGAGCAGTGTCAGAGGAGGGGGTGAGTGGGGGGTTAGCAGATGATAAGGGTGGGCGCCTGGATTATGGGCTATTAACCGCTGCTTCCAGGCTATTGGAAGAAAATTGTTAGCACAGCTAATGCCTTAGGCCCCATCTGCCTGGTCATTTTGGAATGTGCCACATCAGCAAGAAAAAAGAAAGGGTCTCAAACTGATGTGAACGTACAGATGTCATTGCGGAAAAAAGCCGAGCTCGCATTAAGATAATGTGTCTTGCCTTCCAGGGAGCATGGGGCGGTGGCCTTCTGATGTCGAGAAAACACAAATGGAAGCTAAATGGTATTGAAAGGTATGATTTATTAGTATTTATAAAAGTCATTTATTAAATGCATTTTAACACACTTGTGATTACCATAGCAATGCCTATAAATGAAACTAAAGATCAATATTATCTTCAAGATACCGTAGGAAGAAATCATTCCAACTGCCCTTCCAGTTGAAGCAGCATTGCTAAGTGCCTTTGTTCAGCGTTACAGTGGTGTGGCACTTTGTTTTGCAAACAGCAGACATTTCATGTTTGTCTTTCTTGTCCTTCCACCATGCATTCACAGGTCCAGAGTGGTTTCTGCAGCATACTCTGATTCAGTGTCCAGCATGAATTAGCAAATGCATGTTTCTAAAAAATTGATAATGTTATTTGAGAGTAAATCATTCCTCCCTTTTGCCTTCTCTATCAGTAAATCAAATTGCTGTTCCTTGGCAATTAATTACAAACAACTTCCTCATCCTGTTCCTGGAGATTAGGAGGATATCTTGATGATTAAGTTCCTTTTCTGATACATCTCACATGCAAAATTTGGAAAGCAGCCAATGATTCTATGATTTAGTTAAGACTGCCTACAACACTCTGAACTTAACATACCATGCATTAAAAGGACATATATCCAAATATCCAGCAAGTCAGAAAAACCTGCCTAGTTGCCTGTGAGGGAAGAGTATGAAACAAAGGGTTTGCCTCCCAAATTGCTATCCAAATTGTGCTGGAATAAGAAGTTCAGGTTAAATCTATTTTGGAGGCTTCTCAAAATAATACACTTTAGATCCAGAACCCCACTGGATTTTATTTAGTGTATTGATAAGCACCATCTTCATATGTTTGTCAATGAATTGAGGAAATTTGAACTTCCAGTGTTGTTCCTCTGGTTGGACATGGCAGCTCATTTCAGTTTGTCCAGATCTCAGGTGTGGGAACGTTTAGAGCAGACTGAACTTTTATGGAGATTCCTATTTCATGGTAGAGTTGTTACAAGTCTGAACAGAACTGAACTGAAGTTGGTACTCATGTTTGATAGGGTAGAAATGTACAAGGAGGAACACACTGTGCTCTGAATACTCGCATCCTTCCAGTAACAGGCAGTCCAGCAGAAATATTCCTATCACAGGCCGAGGAGTTGCAGGACTACCCTTAACTGTGCCCTCTGGTCCCCATACGGCAGATTTCAAGCTTCCCAAGGGCACCCTGAAGCAAGCATGTGTCCCAGTCTCTGAAGCAGATAGGTCTGGCCACCATCAGGAGTTTCAGCCTGGTATCCCTCTTCCAGAGGCTCAGGCAGGAGGTGACAGCTACATGAAAGTCTATTTGCAGTGAATGAGTACTCCCATTACAGGGTCAGGGTATCCTTTCCAGGGCTGTAGCTGGTCATTTAATGCCCCTCAGTCTGAATTTAATGATGGTTAAGGATCAAATTCTACCAGACATGAATCTCTCCTGTCATCCATTTGAAATCTCTGAAGGAAAAATAGTCTTTTTTTTTTTTCCTGTCATTGACCCACAGCCAAAAAAACACATAGGTATTTGGTGTTCAGTTATTTAGATGAGATGCTTTTGGAAAACATCTGTGAATTCATGTAGCTTTTTTTACTTCACTGTTTGTCTCAGTCGACAATTTCTTCAAACACAAGCCAGTGACCAAAGACCAGAATAACTGATAACAAATGAAAATGCTGGATTTTCATTTTACATGATTAATTTTTTTCTGTGTGCAGTTGGTATGTAATTGGGTAAATAAGTGACCTTAGGGTAAATTAAATGTTTTAGACAGGTAATTTACATCTGGCTGTTGTCAGTAAATAACCCTTTTCCTTGAGAAAATCCATACCACTGTTATTACCTAGAGGTCTCTTAAAGAATTTCTGGCTGATTTTGCATAGGAACAAATAAAAATGAAAAAGTATTATATCAAAGGAAGTTCATAGACCTGAATGCATGTTCAGAATCATTAGCTTTGATGTTGTAATCAGATGACTGACTGAGCTGATTAAAAGCTGCCAAATACTCAAAAAGCCAAGCCAAGTGGCCAGATGTTGCCTGTGGAAGGCTGTTCCCTACAGATTTTGCATCAGGCACTTGCACAGTCCCATTTAAATAGCAAACAGGAAGGCATAGAAGTACTGCCCATTGTCCATGTGAGTTCTGAAGTTGCTTGCTTTGAAGGAGTGGAGGCAATTTGGCAGGACATGCATAAACCTCTATCACTGTCTCCAAGTTCGACAAAGGAAAACCCTGCCAGATTCGAACATACTCACCTCTGTTCACATCAGTGTTACCTACAGGTGTGTCTGGGTCCTCTAAGTTTTCACATGCCTCAATTGACTGATTTATGCCAATTTATACCATCAAAATACAAATTACTGCATTATATGAAGCCATGTGCACTATGTATCCTTGATAGCCTGCCAGATAGGATGCAAATACATGCATTTATCATCTAATCATCATATATAATAGTAGTCATTATAAAATAACAAGTTAAGCATAACACAAAATTAAAATAATAAACAAATGGACAATCTTCCATTCAGCCCTCACCACAGTTTCAAACGCCTCTTCTTTAGACTGTATTGTATCAGCACCCTGTTTGTTCACAAAATCTAGGCTAAGAGCAATTTTTCCAACAAATGTGTCCTGAAGGAAGATGAGATCACACTCTTCTGTGGCAAGATGGATTAGTTCTATGCTTATTACTGCGGTTGTGTGAATTGCCATAGCCAAGCTAAAATTCAGGAGCTGTAAAAATTTGCCACCATCAGAACAATGACAAAAATTACTTTGGGCCAGGCTTTCCAAGTTACTCAGAGTCTTAGTATTTAAAAGAATTTTTAAAGAATGCCTATGTGAGCTCCTTTAAAATTTTGCTGAAACTGGAATTAGAGGGAGGGAATCTGCTAGTTTGCCAGCTTTCTATCTGCATCTTTAATCAGCTGTGCAATTTTAGAAAGGTCATCAGTCAAGTGGGTGTTTTTAGGAAGTTTGCCCTATGTTTATAAAGTATAGATGACTCCCCAGAAAGTTTAATACTGATTAAGTTTAGTGAATAGAGCAATTATCCTGTGGTAAATTGCCAGGTTTGTCATCCAAAAACCATCTAGCGTAGATTAGGTCCCATGTGAAGGCATTGCTTTCCTAATATCAACCATGATCATTTTCAGCTTTGCTTTTTCAGAAAAAGAAAAAGGTGCACATTGCTACCTGTTCATTATTATTCTAATTATTTCTAAATGACTCTGTGATTTCATCATGTAGCAAAATGTCTGAGTTTCACATGGTTTGCTGTCCTAGAGCTAACTCAGTGACCTGGAATCCGCACAAGATGATGGGTGTCCCGCTGCAGTGTTCAGCCCTGCTAGTAAGAGAAGAGGTATGGCACAATATACATGCTTCTCTGCTCCTTTCTGGCATTTTGCTTCTGAAAATCTGGCATACTGTCTTCATAACTGTGTAATAACTAATATTTGCTAATGTGATGAGGATTATAAAAGAAATTGAGAAATAGACCTCTAGATGCAAACTCCTCAGGCTCTGACTGCAAAAGGAATTAAAGCAGCTGTCTAGCAGAAATGATAGAGCCAATCAATGGCAATATCTTTATAGAGAGTTTTTTGACTTTCCATTTAAAATGTCCATAGCTAAGTTGTGAGTGCATAGCTGTGTAACCCAAAAAATTGCTGTG
Source organism: Serilophus lunatus (assembly GCA_013399895.1). Taxonomy (NCBI): domain Eukaryota; kingdom Metazoa; phylum Chordata; class Aves; order Passeriformes; family Eurylaimidae; genus Serilophus; species Serilophus lunatus. Next base: position 996,599 of record VXBA01004912.1, read on the forward strand.
TAGTGTAAGAGGTAACTCTAGGCAAACTCTGGTCCTCTTGGAATGAATAATGTGGTATAAGTGCAGCACTGCATTTGGTCCAGAATCAAGGCATCTTTACGCTTTCTAGACTTTTATTATATTCCTACCCAGCTCTGATCTATATATCCACTTTGGGGCACATGGAAGTAAAAACAGAATGCTAAATTCACTTGGATTAGAAAGTAGACATTTCATTTATGCTAGAATTTGAATTATACTTCAAGCTGGTAATTTTCATATAACTACCAGTTAGTTACTGGGACAGCTGCTATACAAACACCATTTAATAGACTAGCTATCAAAATGCTGGTTGCTGTTTCGCTAACAGCTGTACAACAGATTGTATACAAAGTGATTGCACTTAGGAAGAGAGAAGCTGGCTTTTATTGGCCCTCTGGGTCAGTTCCCTGAGACAAATCCTGCCCAGCTGAAGTCAGTACCATCCTTGACCTCTAGTGAGAACAGATGGCTCAGATTAGAGGAATGGCAGTGGTTTTTCCCCTCTCATTTTGCTATCTCAGTTTTGAGTTACACATAAAGATTAGCATTGATGATAAACAGCCATGTTTTGATTCTTCTTGGACTGGAAATTGCTGTTTTAGGCAACTAGCCCTAAGGTACGCCATAAACTTGGTTGAGGTCTTAACTGGAGCCAGAACGTTGCTCTCTGCGTTTTACTTGAAAAAGGAAAAAAAAGGAAAGCTCATGCTTTCATGAGCCAAGTTTCCTCACCTTTTTGGCTTCTGTCCCTCCCACATAGCTGCCTCTCAGAATGGTATGTTGCAACTCAGAAATAGCTCTAGATGGCTTTTCAAAGGCCATATGCTCTTCTATCCGTTTAAAGCTTTCTATACCACTTAAGCATCCAGTCTGCAGCTGAGGGCTTTGCAGAAAAGAGCTGCTCCTACAAAGAAAGAAAACAATAAAAATCAGAATTTTAGAGATCAAAGCAATTGAAAAGCGCTGTGATATAATTTAGATTAGTCACCAAATTGTCTTGGTCTGACTCAACCACAAAAGATGCCTTCCAAGGAAAGGAGGAAAAGGAACCAGAACAAAGAATAAAATGTAAGATTCAAAAATGAGCTTAAGCGTAACGATGCTAAGAAGCACAATGTCCCGCTTTTTTAAAAAAATGCCTTGGTTGTAGGAGTGGATTGCACATTGCTATATCAGGTATCAAGGTGTTTAGGCACTGAAAGGGATGTGAAAAATTTAGTCCATTGTGTAACTAAGTTTAGTTTTGTCCCTTTTTTTGACCTTCCTTTTACACTTGGACACATATTCCACTGATTTTGTGTGTTTATAGTTTGTCACCCAAAGTAACCCTCAAAGCAGTGGTCACATCTGTGATGACGTCACTTTGTTTTGTCTTTGTTTCTAATAGGGATTGATGCAGAGCTGCAATCAAATGCATGCTTCCTACCTCTTTCAACAAGACAAGCACTACGACCTGTCTTATGACACGGGAGACAAGGCTTTGCAATGTGGACGACATGTTGATGTCTTCAAGCTATGGCTGATGTGGAGGGCAAAGGTAGGACTGCCTGCTGTAGGTTTGTTTGCATTAAAATAACGCACACCAGATACAGTTGGCTTTTTTTTTTCTGTAATCATCATTTTATAAAAAAACTGACCTGAATTTCATACATATAACATGAAAGAAAGAACACTGTTATTTTCTGTGGTTTTTATACATTTAACAATTGAGCTTCAAAGCAGCACAGATTATTTCGAAACTTGAACTCTATGGCTTTGCATAACATTTGCTTTGTGTAACTGTAGAAGTCTAGCAGTATAAATCATATACCTAGGAATGTTGTTACAAAGATTTCTGGAAATAAAAGGATGTTTTAATGACATTCAGAAACTAAACATGGCAAATCAAGACTGGACCAACTGGTTTCATTGCATGCATGTATATATGAAGTAATCTTTTGACAGAGTAGAGAAAAACTCATCAAAAACTCTTCACTGGGAAATCTGTAAATGCCAACTCTAATGATTAATTCACCTATATTTATAGAATATTGCTAAATATGTTCTTGTGTGTATTTATCCAGTATTTTATGTCAGGTTACCTCAGGTTTGTTCAGAGGAGATGACATCACTGATTTTATTTCCAGAAAGCCTTAAAGATCCTCATGTGCTTCATTAAAACTCTGAGGAGGTGTGGGAGTCTGCAAAGGAAGATGCAAGTTTCTGTGGTTGCAATAGCTATTGTGCTAACTGGGGTGTACAGAGTGGCAGGAGATTTCAGCCACATGTCTCTTTTACTCCAAGCCTTTCTCCCAGGGCTATACTAGCTCTACCCTGTTTTGAAATCTCTATACACAGAGGGATAATGACATGGGCTTTTAAGTCAGTTCTGCACTGCCAGAACAGTTTTAGCAGTGACATGCATCCATTACTCAGAAATGTTTCTTCTAAAGCCCATTTTTTCAATATGCCTTGTACTGCTTTTTCTCTTCTCACACCCTGCTTGTAATATTAATGTTACAAAATAGGATGTGTGTTTCTTAAAGAGTTTAGCTATTCCAGCTGTTTATTCCCCTTCCTCCCTCTTGAACCTGAATCCTTTGTTTGAGGCATCACAGTTAGTAATTGCAGGAACAATTATGATGTCACAGAGAGGATTATGACTTCTGCCAGAGAAGAAAGAGCAGGTTTTTCTGCAGCTCTTAAAAACACAGCTTCTGAGTTTATGTGGTATCTGTTAGAAGAGAGAAAAACACTACAGAGGCAGAGCAGTATCTAAACAAAGTGTCCATTTTCAGAGGCATCCAACCAGGCTCTAGAAGTGTATCTGCCCATTCTGTGCTTAACGAAAAAGGAAAAAAAATTCTTGGAAAAGCCCCAAGCACATCTCCCTGGAATATTAAAATTCCCTGTTTTGAAAATAGCAGGAGACTCCCCATGTCCTCAGCAGTTTCTAAAGACCTTTCTCTCTGCCAGTCCAAGTTGTCCAAAACCATCCACAGCCTCTCTGCAAATTCTATCAAGGCCACCCTTTGTCAGAGATATTATTCAGGTTCTCAGCAAAATATTCCTGAGAACCGAGCAAATACTGGGTGCTTATTTTGCAGAGGTGGCTATAGGGGAGTCAGTGGTAAGAGCTAGAGACAAATGAGCTTTGCTTAGCAAAGTGCCCTGCATCACACAGAATCAGATCCCTAATTGGTCTCACAGAGGCTTTTGAGGATGACTTGTGCCGATTTGTTGGCAGCGTGCTGCGTGGTCCATTTCACTGTTTTGATTCACAGATCAGATACTCATGTAACTTTTTTTCTTCATTTCTCTGTAAAGGGAACCACAGGATTTGAAGCACAAATTGATAAGTGCTTGGAACTTGCAGAATACCTATATAACAAAATAAAGAACAGAGAAGGATATGAAATGGTGTTTGATGGAAAGGTATGCCTTACAACTTCTTTTGCTCAGTTGATCGACAGTGTTTGCCTTGGTTGCCTATTGTGATGCTACCAACAGGTTAAATCAAACAGCATGAGACAGAAACCAGGGACTCTTGTAAGAAAACTAGTTGTTGGGCCAGTACCTCTCTTCCTCATGGGATCCAGGGGCAAGGAAGATGAGGCAGATGTGCATGAATGTTCAGTTTAACTCTGCTGAAACTAAACACTGGTATCTCAACTTAATACAATACACACACACACAATTAGAACCAGCTCTTATGTTATAAAAACAAGTTGCAGTTTCCTAGTAGCAGGGTCTGTTAGGAGAGGGGCTTACAGTGCTCCACACAGCTCTGAAACTACAGTTGTGCAAAGTGGTTTTAGCAGCATCCTCAGGGGGGCAGTCGCAGGGGACCTGGCATAAGGTGGGATGATCTGAAGGGACCATCTGCACTGCTGTCTTCGCTGTGATGGGGTGCAGCACAGTAGGGCAGGGGGTAGTGTTACTTGGGAGCATGGCTGGCTACGTGGGGCAGAGGTTGCACCCATGTAGCATGTAAATATCTCTAGGCATGTTATTTCTGTGGAAGGAGTCCTGCTGAGATGGGCCCCCCGGATGTCAGGTGTTCAGCGGGAGCACGGTGCCCAGGGCAAGACAGTGCAGACTGGGTTGTGTGGTTGTACCTCTGAGCAGCACCAGACTGTCCAGTGTTTGGCCATTGCTTTGTGGGCAGCCTTCTTCAGTTGAGATGGCTGGGGACAGGCCTGGTATAGACCTCTGGTATAAAGTTAACTGGCATTTTGCCTGTAAAAGAGGATAAGGATAAACATCACTATGTTTCTTTAGAGATTACAGGCTCATACCCACATGCCACTATGGAATTTATTTCCCTCACCTCACACATCATCACTGAATTTAATCCACTGGGTCTGATGATGAGTAAAGGAACTGGCAGCAGTAGGCATTGCTGCAACTCACACATTTAGCATCCAACAAAGAGGAACATAGCAAGACAGGCAACTGTCGGGAGACTGCAGAAATACACAAAATGTCGACTAGTCCTCGCTTTGTGCCTTTCTGCTCAGTGCTCCCATAGACGATGAACAAGCTCAGACGCTGTGGTGCATGCATATTAATACAGCAGCTAGCTGAATCAAATTGAGAAGTAATAAATTTCATTAAATGTAAGAAAATCTTAAACTGTCTTATGCACCACCTGTGGCTCCTGTTTACAGAATCAGATTCTATATTATTCTGTCATCTAATAAAAGCAAATGACACAGTCTTCACCTCTAAATTATCTATAATAAACTCTTGCCTTAGCCACATGATCCCTTCAGCCCCTGGAGGGGACAGGATCTGCAAAATCTGGATGCTTCTCAGAAAGGCATAAATATATTTGCCCAGCTGGATGATGTGTTTCTGCATCAGATGTGATCTGACACCCTGGGAATAAATTGCTTAAAATTATCTTTTGTGCATTAATAATGATGATGACTCTCAGTGGACCACAATAATGAAAACCATTGACTGCTGTCACAATATGATGTATGAGAGGGAGAGAAGGCGTGAACTTAATTGCAATTGAGATATTATGAGCATTTCTTGCAGTGTAAACCATTACTATTCTGTGTTTAGCCTCAGCACACAAATGTCTGCTTCTGGTATATACCTCCCAGCTTGCGTGGTATGGAAGACAGTGAAGAAAGAACGAGCCGCCTGATGAAGGTAAGCAGCATCCTCCAGAATATCATGCATTGAACAGTGAAACCCTTGCAGGCTGGCAGCGCCCAAAATGGTCTCCAAGGGCACAGTCACCTTGGCAAATGACACCTCTGTGGTTGTTTTATTGCAGGTTAGTATGGCACCTTGCTCTGGTCCCCAAGTTTGGTATTCCTTAAATTTGCCAAATCCCTAGAACACATATTTGCTCTGTGTGTATTTAGTGAAGTGACTGTGAACTGCAACCTCTGAACACAGCAAATGCAGGAAAAGCTCAATAATACTGTGGCACTCTGGCCTATGAAAAGAAGATGGTGAATGATGTACTGAACACTACAAAAAACAGCTAGTGTGAACTTGTCAGCAATTTTGAGAAACAGGAAATTTCCCCAGTGATTTTAAGAGCAGGACAAAGAAACAGGATAAACCCAATGTCTTTTCAAAGAGCACTTATTCCTTAGTGGACGTTAATGTTCTTATCAATATTGGGTGTGATTTCATTTCAACTGCTTCTCACAGCTGTTCTTTTTGTAAAAAAAAGAAAGCATACTCTGTTTTAATAATAATGAGGATGATGATAATAATAAAAATAATGATAATAATGAAAATAATCATTATCATCATCACTCCCTGCTTTTTATTACTCTGCAGGTGGCACCAGTAATAAAAGCCAGGATGATGGAGTATGGCACAACCATGGTGAGTTATCAGCCCCTGGGAGACAAAGCAAACTTCTTCCGGATGGTCATCTCAAACCCTGCAGCAACTCACCAAGACATTGATTTCCTCATTGATGAAATAGAACGCCTGGGACAAGATTTGTAATAAGTGGGTGTGAAAGTCTGTTCCTGGACCTCTAAGTAGACAATTAAGTTGTCACAAACTGTGCGAATGTATTTGTAGTTTGTTCCAAAGTAAATCTATTTCTATATTGTGGCGTTGGAGTAGAGTACAGTTTAAAATCAACAAACATGGCTCCTTTAAAGTCCTTTCCTGAGTATTAGAATGCCTCTTTAATAATTAGAAGCACAAAAAGCTGCATTGGAACAAATAAAAACAGAAGATACTTAAAATTTTATCCCCAGTTTTAACACAGTGATTACTTTAAATTAAAAGCAATTAGACTGAAGGATGACGAAGTTGCCCAAAATTATGACAAAGTCAAATTGTAAGAAGCAGGGGGTAGGTGGTGAGATGCAGAATGTACATTCTGTATGATTGAAAGTAAAAGGATTTTGCCTTTTTCGTAGTATTAGAACAGAATTTCTAATTTACCTATAGCAACATTTCAAATGTATTTAAATAGGTATAGTTTTACAAAAGGAAATATATATATATATAAAATCCTATTTTGTAAACTATATATTTTTATTTTATATGGGTTATAAAACTGCAAAGACAGAAACTGAAAATTAACTAGGATTCTTTTGATGGAGGTGCCTCAAATATTTATTACTGCTTATTTTAAAATATAAGCCCACATAATACATTCGTTCTCCATGTCATATGGATTGTACATCTCCAGGGTTGATTACTGAAAAACCTCAAAAGTACTGCAGCTCTTACAACCACTTAATAAGATCAATTACAGTATAACAATAGGCTATTACTCCTAATTATGTTTCCCACTTGGCCTAAGCAGACGCACAATCAATATACAGTGCTAATCAAGACTGAAATAAGGTTGTATTTGAATGGTTTCTGTGTTCTGTGTTTAAAAAGCCTATTAAAAAAAAAAAGTCACATGTCCGAATAAATGCTTGTCTCAAAATTATTTCTGCTATGAGCAGTCTAAAACTACATGGAAAATTTTAATTGTTTGATATTCTTACTAAAAAGTAGCATAAAACCTCATAGCTACAGAAAGAAGGTAAAGACTTCTTACAGTTGTACACATCTGTAGGACAAGGCCTCAATTAAATATGACTGTAATCAGAGCGAGAGGGATGGGATCATAAGTAAAAAACTTTTGTCAAAGGATTCTCCCAGTGCTGTATTCCATTCTTGCCTCCAACGGCTTTTGAAATGGAAAAAAAAAAATGAGATAAGGCTACATCTGCAAAAAACAGGCCACACAGAACCTCACAACCTTTTTAGAAGCACAGCTCTTGCAAAATTCATTTGCTGCATCATTCCTTAACATTAGAAGTGTCTCTGGCATGGAAACTGAAATTTATCCATTTTCCCCTCAACATCTGGAAGTGTTGGTAAGAGTTCTGTGGCTTGGGCCTGTCTACTTATAACCCTACAAAAGTTTTGGTTTTAACTTTGCCTGAACAGCCAACTTGTGTTTGTAAAGCAATATTGTTTTGCTGTCTCTAAAATACTTGAAGACAAACAAAGAAGTGCAATGTGGTTTTAATTTCATCTAAAATAGATAAATGGAGTATTGATTCAATGTAATATCATGAGGACATAAAGAGGAAATAAATTGTGTCTGTAATTGTGTTGCCTTTATAATATTGATAGTACTGTTTTGTCACCTCAGATTGAGGCTGTGCACTTTAGATTTAAACTGTACAATGTTGCAAATCAACATGTGTTGCTGTATAAGCTTGTACAATATATTATTGATATGTCATTATTTGTGTGGTAGTAGTATTGACTCGATATTGTAAGAACTGCATTCACACCCATCCCTCTACTATACCTTTGCTTGGTGTTATCCTCTCCTTGCCAGCTTTTGGGCAGGCCTCTCACCTCACTTCTGTGGACTTCCATTGCTACCTGCAATGCATAGTGTTGCAAGTCAAGCTATAGAGGAAATACCAATTCTGTCAGGAAGGCCTTCAATGTGACCTTTGCTGAATGAGTCAAAATCAGCAGACCAGTCACTGAAATACTGAGTAGAGCAACAAATCATATTCTTTTTTCTTGATGGAAAAAAAGCAAGCAAAGATCTTGTGAAATAAAAATAGAACAGGGACAATGATGATGGTGATCCATAGCCTGGTTACATCTTGCATGTGCAATTCTGTTTTAAAGTGCTAAGTGCAAACAATGTATTTATTAGATGTATGTGCCAATCCAAAATTTACATTTGGTGTTCCAGGAGAACCAGCATTTTTTTTTACACGTTACTGTACTTATTGCAGCCAGCAAAGAGCGGCATAGCGATCTGTTCTTGTGTTTGACCAAAGTATCTTATCTGTGGTATTGATCTAAATCCAAATAAAAGTGTAAAATGTGACTCTGGGTCTTTTCAGCAGCAGCACTGATGGGCACTCCGAGCGTTTATCATTTGTGCCATTTCAGAACAAGACCCCAATAAAGAGAATGTTTAATCAGAACTTTCCATGTCTCCTGCTGAATTTTTTCATTACGAGATGCATACTGTTAACTACTGTAACATAAAAATACCCATTCCATCACCAGACCCTTTTTGAGGCAATACTAGGCACCAGCATACAAAGGTAAATCTGTCATCTGGTATTCCTTATCTCTATAAGATGGATTCATTCGCTTTTTTTCTCCTCAGACAGAGTCTATTTTTTTATGCTTTGTTTTGTCTTATCCGCAAATTAAACATGGACTCAAATCAGCCTTCAGCACAGCAGTGAAAGCAGTCAGGGCACTTGCCAGGGCAGACTAGACTATACAATGGCAAAAATTTAAAAGGGCCATGAAGTGAAAAAGACAAAACAACCAATATAAAAACTAAGAATTGAACCTTCGTATCTCCCCTGGCCCAGGGCCTCCTTCCTTCAAAATCTGCCACCTGTCTGCTCTATTTTACTTCCACCCTCTGAAATGCTTCCCAGTGTGATGCCAGCAGCAGAGAAAGAAAACAGAACTATGCTGTAAGAGCAAAAGCAGTCAGAAAGCTTATGGCTGAAATGGAGTCTTTTTGAATAACTTCTTTATAGCAGAATTTGAAATTAACACCTGTGTTGAGAATCTGCACAGAGCCTAGCTAGGAGATCTATAAGGAAATACAGAGAGGGAGGACATGGGGATGTTACTGTCCTTACCCTGATGAAGCTCTTTGTTTACCACTGGGAGAGGGAGTCTTTTTGAGCAGGAGTGCTTGCAGCTTAGGCTTTGCTATAAACCTGTTCCCCTCAAGAGCTGCATGGACCCTCCCTGAGAGATGGTGGGCTGGAACAGTTTTGCCCAACTCTGTTTGGCACAGAGTCTTGTCTACACTTAAGCGGAGAGAGAGGTGAAAACACTGGTACGTGATTTTGAAGTCCATAGCTGTAAAGAACAGCAAGACTATACATAAAAGTGATTGATTTACTTAATACTCAGTAGTTAATAGCTGATGGGGGCTTAATTCAGAAACGACAGAGTAGGTGGGCTCTCCTGCAGCCTCTGCAAATCCTTGGCCCAGGGTCCATGTTGGTTAGCGTAAAAATGGCTGAGGGACAGATGAGAGGCTGAAGTTCTCAGCCCAGTTGGTCTGACAACACAAGATGAACCACGCAAAGACATGGCTGATGTCATGACAGGGTCTCGACGGTTTGGGCTCCTCATGAATGCTGCTTGCCCTTCTGCAAATGGCTTCTGGGAGGGACACAGAGAGAGAACCCCTCACCTACCCTAAAGCTCCAAGGAAGGCAAGTTTAAGTATCGAGTTGTATTGAACTCATGTTCCAGCACAGTTAAGGAAGGAACAAAGCAAGACAGAGCTCAAGAAAATGTCTATCTTTTACCTAACTTAGCCAGTTACTCTGCCATGTAGAAAATCATTCTAGGTTGATGTCTGAACCATCAATTTTATACCTGACCAAGCTAACTAAAGAGACTAATTCAGTCATTAAGGAAAAGCCAAGTGCTACAGCTGGAAGAATTACAGCCCTGACTTTGCTCTTCACTGAAAAGACAGAATGGCTGCAGGTCGTGGCATTGTTCATTACAGCACTGTAGGATGCAGGTGTATAGCTCTTACCCTGTACTTTGAAGCAAGAAATTGTGTCTGAGATTAGACTCAGAAGAAAAAGAATACATACCTCTTTTTTAATAGAATAAAAGCCTTGCTGCTGAAATTCTTGCATTACGCAGAAAGATGGGAAAAAAAATCTGTTCTATAAAAACACATTGCATGAACAAAGGCTGTTTTCTCTGGGCATGGAAAACTCAAAAGTTAAGCAAGGACGAAAACCTCCAGTTTTCCCACTACTCTGCAACAGCTGCCCCTATGCATGTTCTTACTCCTGCTGATGCCTGATACTGAGGGTTCCAAAAGCATTCAGATACCCAACTTCCATGACATGAGCCCAGATTTCTTAATCCCAGTTCTGTAGACTAGTCACTTTCAGCCTGTGACCTTTCATTCCCTAAAGGTAATTTCACAGAGATCTGTGACCAATAATCAGGAACAGCAAGTTCAGTATTCTGCTCTACAGTATGTTGAATTTCTAAAGGAGTCCTCACCTTCCACAGAAAGATTTTAGATGCTCACAGCAAAATGCTTGAAAGCCACACAACTAAGCAACCTTTCTTTTATTTAAAACAATTTTGCATTACAAATAACAGGGTCTAGCATAGTACTGGCATCTGACCTGCACTAGGCACTACAATCTTGTAAGATTTTAAATATATAGCAGCAGGAAGATACGCTCTGCACAACAAGCATTAAATTAACATGCAGGGCAGGGAGTATATGAGTAGGTATACTTAATTTTCCCCATTACCCTATAAACGTTTATTATTTTATATAATCCTGTATGAGTAAATTTCCATTTTCTCCTGCTTCTACACTGCATGATGGACTTCTATTTTCCTGCCCATCATCCTCTGTCCTGGCAATGAAAGCAGTTCCAGAAAAAAGAACAGATGTTTGGGACTGGATGTAAACACATTTTTGTTGCTCTGAGAAACTAAAAGGAAACGGCTTATGTTGAAATAGTTAGCTGCAGACCGCAGCTTTTTAAAGACAGCCTATAAAGAGTGATGAGGCAGTGTGGTTGAGGACTGCACACATGCCAAGATTGCCCAGCAGAGCTCCCCAGGTATTCCTGTGCCGAGAGGCAATGCCCACCTCTCTACAAGAGTCCCTGCCAAAGAGCTTACTCTGCTAATGCTACTCCAGCTAATTTCCCCATTCAGATGAACCACTGCTGTGTGTGTTGCATTGGCAGTGAGCAGAAACCCAAGCCTGGTAGCAGCAAAAGCTGTAACACTGTCAGCTCCAGATCTGAAAGCGCTGAAAAGACTTGGTGCACAGGACTTCATCTCACACAGTGAATTTTCTCTTTCACTATTATTTCATGCTGAACAGGAGAGACTGCAGAAACAAAATATGAAGCTTTAAGGTAATTCTCTGTTTGGATTCATTTTCTAATAAACTTGACTTGAGGACATAGGATGTTCAGAGCTGCTCCATCTCCTTCAATGAACTTCCAAATGCATGATTTCCACCAGCATGTTTGAGGTGGCTCAGAACCCTTCTGGCTGCAGAAAGCGCAAGGAAACCAGGACAACACCTCTGCACAGTGCCTGCAGAGAGGATTTCTGGAGATTCGACTAATAAAGCTGTCCTTCCTGGGGGAGGTAGAATAATGCACCTTCCTTCTCCTGCAGACACTAGATCCTGTCTGGGAGCAGAACACATCTATACGAGTTATGAATCCACATCCCTTATCCTATGGCTTTTGGCTCTTGCACTAACTGTTTGGGTTGCTACTCCAGATAACACTGTCTATATTAAATCTGGGAGATTGAGGATTAACGTGCATTAATAGCGATACTAATGAGAGATGGCAAGCAGGATATTAATGAAATGCGGAGTTCCTTAAGTAAGCCCCTACTACTCAGTGAGATTCATGACAGTTCTGAATAGAGGCTTTAATAGAAATTTTTAGCCTGAAAAGATTATCATTGTGTTATTTTCTGTAATAACAATATAGTTATTTCCTATTTTAAGTCTACAGACCAAATAAGCTGCCTCATGAATTGATATCCAAAGGCAAATGGGACATGACAGAGTTATGATGTCATGCAAGCACCTCCATATCTCACTCTCTCCTTTTACCTTCAACACAAATAAGTTGTGATACTGCTTACTACAGAAGTGTTTTCATTGGTTAACCAGAGGTCTGTCTATTTGCATCTCCTATTTACTAAAATGTCAGTAGTTGAAAGAAATAAGCACATTAAAGTGAAATACAAAATACATATGATTAATGGTAGCGGTCAAAATTGTCTGTTGATGCGTCCGCTTTACTTAGGGCCTTGTTTGTGCTAATCACAGTTCAATTTGTACTGATTAATTTCTCCATTTGTCATTTTTCTTAATTCACAGTGTCATGTTTTTATGAGCTGGTGTTGCAGAAAAATCTACAAGCAAATCTTATATTGTTGACATGACACTGGCAATCCAAGAGATATGCACAGATCATCTCACCATTTTGACAATGGTTCTGAAACAGTCTGCCTTTGACTTACCACCATGATAGACTTTGTCTTCTATAGATGACAATTTGCAATCACTTTTCTCCTTTTCTTCAGCTAGTTCAGCTACAGTCATTATGAAAAACGAGATGAAAATAATCAAATTCAAAAAACCTTTCAGTGATTGGAGCTGATTGCAGATGCCTCAATTGCAATGTGGCTGAAATTACTGATCTATTACACTGCTTGAAAGCAATTTTCTTGCAGTAACTCTTAAATAAATTCTAGCTATTGATCACTCCAGTCCACTCCAAACAAGGCAATCTTGCTTTCCGCTGAGCCCCATTGGTGTGTTCGGTGCCGTTCCGCCCCCATTGGCATCTCAACTCCGCCTCTGGCCCCTCCCACACACCCCCCTCCGGGTCCCTCCCCAAGAGAAAACAAAAGAAAACATGTGAGCCAAAAGGGAGCGAGGGGGGCAAGGGAAAAAAAGAAATCTTTTTATTTAAACCTGAGTCAAAACAGGGAAAGTTTTCTCAGTCTCAGCTAACCCAAGACAAAGTGCAAAAATGTTTTGCACCAGACTGAGTCATCCCACAGTCCTAGTCACCAGTGATGACTGGTACAGCCTCAGTGAGGACATAATACTCAGTTCTAGTTATCACACTTCCAGGAAGACATTAAGAAGACAGCAATAAGTATTAGCAATCCAGAAATGTACAATTTTCAAGTAAATACTAAAAATTCAACTGTCTGTAAAAACGTACCCAAAATTACTTGACGAAAGTTCACTAATATCTAGAAGTTTGCTAAATAGAGGAAGGGATCTTTTTCCTGTGGTCATGAAGGCTCAGACAAAAAATATGTTCAAATTCCAGCAGAAAAGATTCAATTCAATATTAGAAATAGCTTTCCAGTGATAAAGGTAATAAAGCCTCAAAACAGATTACCTGAGGAAACCATGTGTTGCTGGAAGTGTTCAGAGAAGAGAGGACCAAAAAAAAAGCAAAAAGCAGCTGATCCCACTTTGAGCAGAGGGATGGATTGACAAGGGACCCTCATTAGATCCCTCCTGTGTCTTAAGGCAGCATCCCTAGGTTAATCTGTGACTACTTGTAACTCCTTTTAGTGACACTTTTCAAGGCTATGTCAGTGATGTGGGTCAGCATGAAGTTAATTTCTAAGAAATCCACTATAGCAAGAAAGCTGTAGAGATCTCAAGCAATCAGCATCATAACAGGTGTAAGGAACTGTACTGATTTCCCTCCTTTGCCAAAGGCAGTGATCTTTTGACTTGCCAGCTCCTCCAACTGCTGCTACTCTGCCTTAACCATACAGTTCGTTTTCTCCCAAATCATTAACTCTTGCAAAACACAGCAGAAAATTTACCACTCCCCCTAAAAAATAATTCTAAAACCAAAGTGCCATGAGACAGTTCAGAGCCAAAAATCCAGATTATACTTGTAGTTGAGTTTCAACCGTAAAAAAGTACAAACAGGAAGAGAAAGAGAAGGGGGGGACTTTAGATTCACTCCCACCAGTTCTGGTGGAGGAGCAGCCCAGATGCTCATATTAACTCCTTAAAACCAGGACTGGGGAAACACACTCAGTCTTCTGCATTCATTTCAAATCTGTTTGTTTTGCATATATATTCTCACTCCATTATGCACTGGCTCATTAATCATTTGTTTAAATAGATATTACAAGATTTTAAGTAGATTAAACAGATCACAGAACTGAGTCTCCCTATGCTGGCGGTGCTTTCAGGGCATGGGGAGGGAGAAGGGAGGAATGGCTGTAGGACCAAGGTAGCTGGACAGCAAATACTATTTCTCTTGGGTCTGGAGGAGGCACTGATGTTGCACATCACAGGACAGTCCTGGTCTAGTCTTGGATGAAATACAAAACTCAAATCTGGCTGGTGATGACTCCTCCTTAATTCATCTTTCCAGCTGGGTGATTTTAGATTCTCTCTCACCCTGACTTGCCTTGAAAATTAACCCAGTGCAGTGGTGAACAGGTGATAAAATATCCCTGTAGCCTTAGTTACTGACAGATATGTGTTGAAGGAAGGTGGCTGTAAATCCCACTCCTCTACACCCACACAAGCTGAGTTTAATCCAGCCCTGCCCAAGTCTGTGGCAAAATTCCCACCGGCTGCAAATGGACTTGGACTGAGTTTATGAGTGATATAATTTAAAGAATGTCTTGGCTGCCCGAACTAATGTCCATCTGTTTCAATGCCATTTATGACACTTAACAAATCGGCTGAGCTTGGGGGCTAGGCAGGGCCTGACAGGCAAATGCCAAATGGAAACCTGGACTGTCACTGCTGCCACAAAGCACCTCTTCAGACACGTCCATTTCTCAGAGACCTTTCCCTAGAGAAGTGGCCACACATTCACTCTTCACCTCCCAGTCAAGAGGTTTCCCAAGCAGGGACGTGCCTTTAGGGTCAGCTGGAGTGGGAGGAAGCAGCTGATTGCCCATCCTTGAATCATCCTGCCAGGTCCTCATGTCCGTGGCAGGCAGTGGCCAGTGATGGGTATTCATATGCTTTCTGGACATGTAAGGTGCTGCCAAAACATTACAAATGCCTACAGGACTAAAAAAAAGGGTTCCTGACCTGCACCTAATTTTGGAGGTAAATGTTAAGTTTCTATACATGAGAGAATTAAACGATGCACCAGAAGCTGACTAACAGCTACTACACTCTGGCAAATCCAGTCCAAGTAAGAATGCACATTTATCTTTAAAAATGAAGAGGAAAATGAAGAAATAAGAATGAAGAAACTTGGAATAGAAATAATGGATTTTTGAGTTCAAGAGACAGATAAGAGAAAGATTTTTTAAAATCTATTCAAGTTGACCTGAAAAGAATTTGTGTTGTGGAAACAAAAACTACATATCTGTCCCTCCACAATTTAATTTCTTAGCAATTAAATTATGTTAAAATTAATTTTGTGCTTTTTGGGGGGATTTCTAAGCTTATTAAACTTGATTTTTTTATAACAGGTAAGCTTTTCAACAGAAATCATAATTCTAAAATTAATATCACATCTTCAACTTAGAAATGCAGAAATTGCATATCTCAAATTTGCTTAGATTGTACTCACATTTCTGTCCACCAAAGCTAGAAGATTGACCAAGGCTGGTTTGATCCAAGTTACAGTTGGAACCCGCGTGGCCCTTCCCTCCTCCCATACCTCACTTAATTTCTAGCAGAGTTCTTCTTTTACCCCAAATCCTTGCCTCCCTGGCCATGGGGTGAGAGTCTGCAGTCCAGATGCTGGATGAAATCCCAGCCTTGCAGTAGTCATCAGTAAAACTCCCATCTACAGATTGCAGGATTTCACTGATACCCTTGCAATGTTCTGAACTTGATGGATTTTTCTTCATGAAAATGATAGTGTTTCTGGACTAGGTAGTTGTTTTCCACATCACATTATTGTGATCTGTTTCTTCTCATGAGAAGGTTTGACTGCTTAATAGAAACCTGAATTTGACAGGGGAAGGGACAGAAAGCTGCTGTAAGCATCAGACATCGATAATGCAGAACTCCACTGGCCTAGAAGACCTGAAGGATTTACCTAACATACTCGTGCCCATGCAAGAGGGCCACTAAATGTGCCATCATTAAGAAGACAGATTTCTTTGTTAGCCTTTCCTGCAATTTCTCTGTATGTCAGTTGTATTTGGGAGACCTTGTAGTTCTTGCCCTGGTGAATCATTTTGCAACATAAAACGTTTTTTTCACTCTCACCTTCAATGTCATTATTTTTAAAAGAGAAGCTGATGCAGGGCTATGGAATCAATTTGTTAAATTTGTAAATGGACTAACGATACATTGGTAACAGTTGGGATATACTTTATCCTTCACTGCTAGCTATCTGGAGAAAGCTGCTGGTACAATTAAACACCATTTTATATGGGACTACAATGATTTCTAATTTTTTCCTATTCGCATATTTTCGCCTAAGCATTTTATTAACCAGCATTTATAAATTCATTAAATAAAACTGTTCCTCTCATCTTGTTTTCTTATGTTCCTAATGCATGAATATGTCTCTCCTCAGTACCTTATTTTCTTTTATTTCTTTTTTCCTCTCATGTTTACACTTATATCATACTTAATCTTCATTCAAATTTTACTGCTATATGTGTATAATGTTTTTTATCAATGAGGCACATAACAGAGATGAACAGTAATGTGGATTTAAACCTGATAAGCTGTTAAAAAGACACCTTAGTTGTACTTTGCATTTAACTTTCTACCCAGAAACATTTATTTTTCTGTAGAGGATATTTTACATAATGTAGCTTAAAAAAGAAAAGCTCAAAGCATAGGAACATGGACTGGTTTGGGGAAGAGTGAGTCAGAGAGATTATGGCAGGGCATGAAGTCAAGACTTCACATTTCAGGCATTAATTGGCTGCTAAGAAGGAGTGGCTGAAGCGTAGGAGGATGATTAATTTTGGTAGGCACTAACAAAGAGCAGAGAGATTCCTGATACTTTTATTTTTAATCCCACTCCAATAAAAATTAATCCTGTGAAAAGGCTTTCAGGAGTCAAGGCAAGCTGATGTGAGGATGCTGTGCTGGAATGAGGAGATGATGTCTGCCTGCAGTCTCACCACCTCCAGCCAAGCCCTTTGCTGCAAGTACCACACACAGTGAAGTGAGGCTGGGCTGCAGCACATCTGAGCACCCTGGGACACCACAGATCCGGCTGTTGGGTAATGCTTTCTCTAGATCAAGTGACAGTATGTCAGATTATTATGGTAAAATAAGAAGTTGCAAGTATTGGAGGTGATTTGGAGCTAACTCTAGTCCCTGCAATTTGTATAATTTGGTTGGTGGCTGAAATCTTGACAATGCTGAAGTCAGAGATGTGTTGCTAACTCTAGAAGTCCAAAGACCCTAGTGGCCATCTCTGCTACTTGCTGCCACCAGACCTGGCTGGGTTTGATGGTGGGATTTTACACTCTGAGAAGCCACAGTGACAGAGGGAGCAGCACTTTGGCAGTGGGTAAGATGATACACTCCCCAGGTTCTGTACTTCTCAACAGGACAGGCTTGACATAGGTTGACCATTTGGTCTTTTTAGAACTAAATTGTAAACTACCCTGACCAGGCAAAGGGCAGAAAGCACCTGAGGCTGTAAAATCAGCTGGTTCCAACCTGCTGCTCCAAGACAGAGTGATGGGCAGAAACTTGGAGACCAGTATAGGGATGAACAGATTTGAGATCCATCTTCTGGGGCTAGGAGTAAGAGAGGACTGCAAGTCCTCATCCAAAAGGATGGATGCTGATTTACTTCACAGGGGAGGCAAAGAGTAAGTTTGTTCAGCTCCTGGACAGCACAGCAAGACATTGCCCCTTACTCTGGGAAGACTGTAGTGTGACAAAATAATTCTTCACCAATAATTAAACAAGTAGCTTGTGTTTCTGAATATGAACCTGTAGCCATTTGAAAAAGGCTTTTGAAAGGGGGTGTAAGAGAGCAACCCACTTACCTGAGTTAAAATTCAATTTTCCTCAAAGCCGTTTCGGGAAGAGGGGTTGCCCCCGGCCGGGACTGGGGCGGTGGGCTGCGGGGGGAGGGGGGGCCCTTGCTTCAGCTGCTCTCCCGGGGTTTGAGGAGGGAAGCGGGGATGGGACCGGGCCGGGGCCGGGTGGCGGCTCATCGCCCCGGGCTCCTGGGAGCACGGGGGCCGATCACCAGCAGCAGGCACGGCCCCGGGGCGATGGCGGGCCGGCACGGTGGGTGCGGTCCCAGCAGCTGTTGGCTTGCAAAGGGATGCTGCGAGGGCACAGGCGCAGCCTGCGACCGTCCCTCCCCGCGCGGGCACAGTGGCCTCCCAGGGCGAGCAGCGGCCTGAGGGCACGGCTGCGGGGAAGCCCCAGCGTGCTCACGGGAGGCGGCTCCTCGCCCCCGGAGCGCGGGCAGCAGCACACAGCCCCGGGCNCTTAAAAGTCGAGGCCCGGCCCCGCCCCGGACCTTCTTCGGCTGCCACTGCGAGGAGAAGGATCACAGCTCCGGTCCCCAGCGCCCGCAGGCCCCCCACAGCGGGATTCCACCCATTTCTCTCAACACAAAAGCCATTTCCAGCTTGCTAGGGGGAGGGAGGGATTTGTTTTTTACCTCTGTGTTTTCCAGAGAGCTTGAAGGGGCCAAAGTGCTTCCAGGAGAGAGGGAAGAGAAGCTTTTCCTACCCTTCCCCACTGTTTTTTTTTCGGCTAGTCATCTGGCTGAAAGGAACAGTTCCCTTTCTTTTTTTGTTTTTCCCTTTTTGTGTGTTTTTTTTCCTTGCGTGTTGAGCGTCCCTCAATGTAATTCTGGAGTCTCCTGTGGGTTATCCCTACTTCCTTAATTTAAACCCCTTGTAATAAATTGTTCACCTGCTACAACTCTATTCAGTTTTCCGTCACTCTTATTGAACCTGCCCCCTGAATGCTAAAAGGTGGATTAAACCACCACAGAGCCGAATGCAGGAAATTACTTTAAAATACTTGTTAAACAATGACTCTATAGTATTTTAAAAAGCATTTGGAAAACAGAAGCATTGCACTGCTATATAAGTAAATAGAAACTGGAGCACTCAAAGGAGAATGTGAGGTCCTGCCTGTGTTTTTTGAAGCATCCTAGAGGCCCCTGTGGCAGGAATTACATTTTCTGTTAATTCTGCGGGGTAACACCTCTGCTCAGAGCTTAAGATATATATACACACAAAATAGACATGGAAATCAAGTATTTATTGAAAGCATATGAAAATGAATTCATTATCCTAAGCTGATGTTTTCTTTTAGAAGAACTTTAAGTAGAATGGGCCTGAGATGTTTTAAGAAGAAGGACAGGGATCAAGAGATGATTAACTATGATGATGAAAACCTTGAAGTACACATTAGCCCATGCAGTTTATGTACAGAAAAAGTGGATTATTCATGTATACCCTATTATTCAACAGGCATTAATGATTGTTAGCATTTACACAAACTCCATGAAGCCAGTTGCATTTCATGGCTAGTGACTGATCTGCTACTTATCTATGTCTTTATAGAAATAACTTGGAAAATAATTAAAAGTATCCTATAGACTTCTTCCTCTTCATGAGCTGCCAAGACTACAAAGAAATCATTATGTTTTCTAAGAGTGAATTAAGAGAGAACAAGGATTTTTTGTCTAATGAGAGAGGTTTATATATTCTTTTTCTAGCAGCTACTGTGAGAGTTGTAGTTTAAGAAAAGAAATAAACACAGCTGTCTTTAGTAATAATGTTTAGTAAACAAGTGGCCTGACTACACAGGGGTGAAATGGGAAAAAAAAGAAAAAAGCCAAGACCTGTAGTTTTAACAACTTCTCAGTTCCAAAATTCTGAAAAAAACCCCACAAACATGTAGTTTGGTTTTTAAATGGTGGTTTTAAACTCATTATAGTTTTCTGTAAATCAAGGATACTTCTGAAGTGGTCATGAGTTAGTTTGCAGAATTCTATGAAGATTACAAGGATTTGGATGCACATATAGTTGTAAATGGAAACTATTTCGTTAGTCTTATTCTGTTATGGGAAATTACTTTCTCAGGCATATGCTTGTTATTTCTTTAATGGATTTCAGTTTGTTTAATCTGCTTCATAAACTAAACTATTGTGAAAGAGTGCAAGAGAAATCTTTATTTTCAGATTAATCCCCTGGTTTACAACCCCCTACTATATATTTTTTCCTCCTTTTTATATGGATAAAGTGCCAGAGGCAAAATCTATTTGCAAAATTCAACACTTGAGTACTCATGAGGCCACTAGAGCCTTCAGATGGACACTTATTAACCACAATTATCTAATTAACATAAATACTCTGTGCATGTAATCAAAACATACAGAAAATGTGCTGGCACACTATCTAGCTATTTGCTGCATAATGCTGTGTGTTAGGAGCAATCACCAGTCTTCATTTTCAGTCTTGTGTTCCATAGCCTTTAATATTCTTCTATAAATAGGAAGCAGGTAACCTCTGCTTTCCTTACAGTACAAGTGGCTGTTTAAATTACATCGGTAACATAACCCAATTTACAACAAAACACTATTGATGCTTCTCCCAACTTTCCTTTGCCAAACCCTGAAATGACAACACACTGAACATTTAATTAAGAAGAACATTTTAATATGCACCAAAAATTGTCCAGCATTAATTCAGCTGCTGAGTATTCTGGAGCTTATTCTGAGTGCTGCTGCAGTATCTGTGAGTGCTCTAGAAGAAGACATTGCCATGGTCCACTCTCAGGTGTGTTATTCCTCTTTCAGCTGCCACTGGCACCGGCACCAGCACTGTTGATCATTTCAGGATACCACTTAGAGAAGCTATTTCTTCTCACAAGAACAGGCTTTGCTGTTGAAACAAATGTTGATAATCTCAAAGCTATCAGGCAGCTAGTGAAATCAGTCTGAAAAGTGCCATGTCAACTAAAACACAGTGCAGTGACAGATGTGAAGCTCAAAATAGCAGTTTGACAATTTTTTGAAAAGTCAGACCCAACTTAGAGATGTATTGAAGTTACAATCCCTTGAGGTCTGGGCACAGATACGGATCAGTGAGCAAGAAAACAATACATGGGAACAGCCATGGGCTGGAGCAAGGTCAAGCTGGACCATCTCGTTGCTCCCTAGAATACAACTCTCCTGGGGTTGAAGCATGGCCAGCTTTGAGCAGCCTTATTGGCCCTGCCATGCTGCAGCAAGGTATGGCCTTGTTTTATCCTCTGTTCTGACGGTTTGGGTCACCAGCCCCTGAGGCTTCCTTTGCTAAGGAAAGAGCTGCTTAAGAAGCCATAGGAAATTTTGCACAAAATCAGGCAGTTCTACCCTCCATCACTCATACTCATGCTATGCTATAAGGTGTGTTTTCATCATGTGCAATATAAAACCACAGGCAGTCTGCCCCTGGCTCTGGACTTATTTCCTTATTTCATTACAAATGTTTACCTAAGGGGCATATCATCTGTTTCTGTCTCTGAAATATTCCCTTTCATTAAACATCTCTCTGAAGCAATACCTGACCCATCCTTGCAGTTTAACCACTATTGGGATTCTCACTTATGTATCTTTCCTGCAAATGGTCGTGACAAATTGCCATGAACTGGATATCAGCTTTTACCCACTGGGAAAAAAAAGGAACCCTTTTTTAATTTCACTTCTTATTATTCTGCTTTAAACAATGGTTAAATGTCTCCCTTCTACCCAAACCATGCAACTTTTGTTTCTTGTGTTTTCCCTTGTATAGATCCTTAAACATATATAGAAAAGTGCTTGAGCTTGAATCCTGTGGTAACACATTCTCAGTTTTTCAGTCTTTCCAGAAAGGTGTGATTAAAAATAGACAAAGGAATTACTTTGCAAACCTCAGCATCCTCTGGTTATTTTCTCCCACTAATTGCTGAAGTTGACCACTAAAGCCAGGTTTACTGCCTGATGGGCCATTTCAGTGTTTGAAAAAAGATACTTAGAAAAATGCAGTGGCCAGCTTTATCAAATCATTCTGTCAGACCTATATAAAGTCACCCTAGTAATAAATTTAATGAGAATGAACTAAATAGCTTTCTACTGATGTAAGAGGCTTGTATTTCCACACAGAGCAAGGGACTTTGTTATACCACACTACTGGCAAGTGTCTGCTTTGGTCTGTCATTTTCCTTCTCCGGACTCTGATTTTATTATCATATTGCTGTAATGAAAAGCACAAATCATCTGGACAGCAATGGCAAGCAGCTGTATCTCACTGCTGTGATGTCATCAAATGACTATATTTCAAAGCTTTGTCATTATATAACTTCTGTGAAAAATACCAGCTATTTTGAAGACTAGCATGCAAATAAACAGGAGCTGGCTCCATGGGTTTCCTCTGAGTCACGTCATGCAGATATTTCAGCCCTGTCTTTGCCTGTGCCCTTCACCCCTGGCTGGCTGCTGCTCCCTGTGCTACAGTTCCTTATGGAGCCAGGGCTTGGGTTTTCCCCAAGGGAAAAATCAAACATTACAGCCCAGCAGGAAAAGTTCTGTTTTCCCTGTAGCTTCACATGCTGTGAACAAGTGTTGCTTTGCTGTTGCTCTATTCATAATCCAATTACTTTATGTGTTGATCTCTCCCCCTCGACAGCAGGAAAATATGCTTTCTGAATTGCACACATTTATTGCAACTTGTATGCAAAATTCTCACAGTAGAAATAGCGCTAGGTTCAATACCTTCTTCTTTAAATTAAGAAGACACTGAACTGGAGCACTAACTCAGCATTGTTTTCACTTTCTGTCCATATTCAAATTGCCTCCCAACAAACTAAGCCCACTCGTGTGCTAAGAAACAGCTGTGAGCAAGTCTTTTTTGGGTCTTTGTGTTAAAACTCACAGAATGGAGAACAAATCCAGAGAAATTGAGTCACCTTGCTTAAAAAGGCAGCTAAACTTTAATGTCTTTAGATGAAACATTCTAGAAAGAGCTAGTGATTGAGCTACGTAATGTGATATCTGGAAAACTGACCCCAATTTCTGGTTACTGACCCTCATCTTACCTGCTACTGCTGTAGAAAGCTCAAGTAGCTGTGCAAAGGCAATTGTGAACAGACTCAGACTCTGCCAAAGGTAATGATATATTTCTACCAATAAAAAGAATTATGTGGGGGAAAACTGGTAGGTTTTGGTTGGAAACACGTTGCAAGTAATTGCTTCATTAAAAAAAAAATCAATCCAAAGCTATACAAAAAAGCCAAGGTAATTATTCACTGCAAATCCTTCGTAATTGCACTATTACAAAAATATTACTTCGGGCTGAAATTTTTCCTCTTCTAAGTTGTTACTGGTGGCTGTAAGAAGAGCACTGCTGCTTGTGTTCCTGTGTTGCTTCAACAGCAAAATGGAATCAGAGGAACACCAGGAAATTCCCACCAGTGAAAAGAATGTAAGGTAAAAAAACATTATGAGAAGGGACAATATAAAACACTCTCCTTTCTCATCAAAAGCTGCATTAAGCTTATTTCAGGGACTCTGTGCATCTACAATTTTGGTACAAGCCTGCCAGCAAGAGCTGCTTGACCTATGCTTTCCTTCAAGGAGGTATCTTGGTAATCATTGCCAAACTATATTGTTCTTATGGTTTATAAAGCAAAACTCACTCCTATCCAGATATTTATGACATGGGAAGTAGTCTAAGTGATGGGTTTTTGAAAAAGTGACAGTGATGTTTGCACATTTAATGCTTGTAACAACAATTATTATTTGAAATCTCTGTATCTCAGAACACTAGTATGACTCTTAGCATGTAGAGAGGTAAACAGAAATTTTTCTGTGGCCAGTGCAGCATTGCAAGCTAAAGGCTTGTTTTGGACTGAAGAATGGAACAAAACCAACTAGATCTAATTACCAATAAAGCCTCAAAACCAATGTGTAACCCCACCTTGTAAGAGATTTTGAGGAACACATCTTCACTATGGCCAGTCTCTAGGTGCCTACTAGGTGGGATTCTGGGAATGCCTTGAAAGACCTACGTATTCGTGTGGCTAATCAGGGGAGTATTTAGCTCAGTGTAGTCCTTTTTTGACAACAAACTGGGTTTCTTGCTATCTACACACATTTGCACATACAGCTTGCATAATATTGGATATATACATGTATTCACAGCCTTCCTACATTTGCTTACCCATGTCACC
This sequence comes from Serilophus lunatus, assembly GCA_013399895.1. Taxonomy (NCBI): domain Eukaryota; kingdom Metazoa; phylum Chordata; class Aves; order Passeriformes; family Eurylaimidae; genus Serilophus; species Serilophus lunatus. The sequence goes on from VXBA01004912.1 coordinate 1,020,783, forward strand.
CTTAGAAATAGTAGCAGTATTGATTGTAAAGCAGTACTACACACTCAATACTAACTAATATAAATGTTACATTTGAAGAGTGTTACATGAGAGGGAGTTCCTACACCATGCTATCAACAGTGTTTCCACCAAATTCTAAAGCCTTTCCAGGATTGGTGTTGTCCAAGGGGAGGTCAGAGTGTTGCATTTGCTAAGGATCATTACTGCTTAAAATTTCATCAAATAACAACATTAAAGTCATTATTTCAAACAAATTTTGAGAAAATGCAATTATATCTGATTCTATTTTGAGCAGGGTAAATGACATGTAATTTTTTTCTTGTTGGTTCTTAACTAAGTACAAGGAATATTGAGTTTTTGAGTTCTTGAATATTTTACAGATATTCTAATGGCTATTTGAGCATTTATTATATTTACTGCAAAACTTCTTACTTTCAGAAGACAGAAGATCAAGCACACAATGCTAAATTCTGCCCCATTCATGTCACTGGGAAGTGTGCCTTTAGTTTTGTTGGATGCAGAATTAAACTTTTATGTGTTGTGCTACCTTTTTTGTGAATGACAAATTATCAGTTTGTTTTAGCACCTCTTTCAAAACTTATTGAAGACAATTAAACTCTTTTTTTTTTCCTAATAAACAAATCTTTCATCATGTTATTTTAAAAGCCTAGGAAACTGTCACCATCCTGAACATCACCACTATTTTACAAAGAACCCTCGAGGAAGCTTTCGGAAGCAGAAAATGCAAGTGTGAAGAGAATGACAGGCAAGCAGACACTTGTGTCTCTCAGGCAAGTGTATCTCCTGGAGATTTGACTGAAAATTACTGGTCTGAAGAAAAGACAGATCCACAAGATCTAGTCCACAATACAAGTCTTCAGACACAGAGATTTCAATAGTTAATTTATGTATCTTCTGTGCCCTAGTGCAGTTGTATTTTAGGCAAGTGAAGACTGTTGTTGTTATCTGAATTCAAGAAGAATTAGACTACAGAGGATAGGAACAAACCCATAAAAACAAGAAAATATAACTTCAGTGATTAAAAAACAAAAACAAAAAAAGTTAAAATAATATGCTGTTTTCTGTGTATTCCTGTAATACCACAGAATCTGATCATCTTCCATTGGTGTAGCAAGTGGTGCAGCTAATATTTGTTGCGTGTGTTTTGCTTTCTCCTCTGTTATCACTCAAGGGCTCTATGTGTATTTGTGAAATGTGTCCTGTATGGTAGGGACTCTGCATGACCGAGTAATTAACCTTCTTACTGCTTTATGACAAATTTAAAAAAATTAATTGAAGAAATACCCTAACTTAAATTCTTCATGATGGCATATTTTAAGACTTGCCCTCAGGAAAGCTCAATCTTTAATTCTAAAGTAAGAAAATTAAGATTTACCCCACTTTCCATTGAGTTTTTAGAGTACTTCTTCAGAGACAGCTTCAAACAGTGCAAATACTATGAATATTTTTAGGTCTCGGCTTTGATGATGCATAAAGCACCATTTATGTGTTAAACACACAGAGACACTGCAATTCTCCCCAGGAAAGCTCCTGTTACACTTACTGTGTTTCAAACAAAATTTTAGTGTCTTCTCTTTCTGATGCCTTATGGTCACAGCCCAAAAAAGTACAGTGTCTGGTTTTAATCTCTTAAAGGCAGAAAAGCACTGTCCTTTAGTGAAAGCAGATGGGAAAGCCTGGCATTCCAAGCAATTACACACGTATAGCAATACAGCAATAGAGCAGCTGGTGATGTTAAACCCTTTCAGACTGCTGGAATGGATGAGCCCTGTTTAAGGATTGACTCAGAGGAGTAATATTTTTCAAATTGATGGATTATAACTCTTGACAGTCACTTAAAAAGAATACAAGCTTATGGAAAGTCTGAAGGCCATACCTTGTGGTACATGATTAATTTTGCATTCTCAGTGTGCCTCTGATGACTCAACATTGTAATTGAGCACACTCATAGAAAGTGACCTGAATAGCCCATATCTTGCCTCCATCATATCCACTGAAATCTCTTTGAGATATGAAGTGATCTGCAGCCCCACCAGCACCAAAGGACTTATGTTACCAATGCATGATTGCATTTATTAAAAGTAATTATAATCATTAACCACCAAGCACTGCAGGCAAGAGAAGGGGAAAATACTGTGAAGCACAACAGACATGTGAGATCTAAGTCACCTTTGCACCCTTCTAACACAAAGTTGTCATGAATTGTATAGTTTGTTTAAATTACAGCAGACCAAGAGTTCTCTGAGGTGTAGGGTGTTGTGGAGTGCTCATAAGCAGCACAGAGTTCCTGTGTTCTTTGTATCAAGCAGCCCAGTCTGGTCCAAGGTAATGTCCGTGCACAGAGATTCGACTTTATGTCTTATGGCTTATGTCCACTGAATTTGCAGTAAGTGATTCTTGTTCTGAAGGAGGATAGAGATTTTTTACTTCTGTGGTCCAGATCTGCTTGTAGGGGCAGGAATTCAAGTGAGACTGTCCCAAAGCTGACTTCACTAGGGGGCGCGCTCAACAGTGACGAGAGAGAGTAAACAGAATGTAACAACGGAGAAACACTTTATTTGTCTGGAGTCAACCAAAGAAGGAAAACAGTTTAAGGGAGCCCCAGACTTAACACAAAAATTACACCCGACAAAGCCACGCAAAAGGGAAAAGGGAAAAGAAAAGGGAAATAAACAAACTGCTTTTCAAAGGCCAGGCAGGCTGGCCAAGGAAAAGCAGGGGAAAGGGAAGGATGCTTCTCTCCCTCTGTCTCTCCCTCCGATGGTAGTTACTCCCAGCACTTGAAGTAGCCTGGAAATCAGGAGGAGAAGGGCCATGCTGCTGCTCCCCAGCTCTCAGGAAGCCGAGGAGAGGGAGGGGTTCTGTTTTCAGGCTTTTTAAACCCTCCAAGTCCCGCGCGAATCTTGCCGTCTTTTTCCTGGCTTTGCCCTCTTCGGATTGGCCAGGAGTCCAGGCTCCACCCCTCTTTTCAAAATCTTTGGTTCTAGCAAAATGGCGGTTCCTGCCAAAACCACAAGCTTTTTCCTTGGAGTCGCCACGGGCTGGCTGCAGCCTCCCCAGGGCACCCACCATCCACGGGAACCCCCCAAAAGGGGTCCCCGAGGCCAACGGGACCACAGGAACCACCCAGAGCAGCTGCCGCGCCCACACCGCTGCACGGGGGCT
>VXBA01004912.1:1024584-1058061 GCA_013399895.1 Serilophus lunatus
GACCGGCGCTTGCAGACAGCCTCCCTCAGCTGGCGACTCCTGCCCGCAGCCGCCGTGAAGGGAACCCGCATCTTCACCGCTGTGCTGAACTACCGGCAGCTGCCACTGCCGATCCGGAGTCGGCAGGTCTGCTCCTCCGCGCCACGAGGGGACCCGTGTCTCCACCGGGCCGCCTGTCCGCGTTTCATTGAGTCCCTGCCTCGGTTCCCCCCCAACATCGGAGGTCAGCGGGGGAAGGAGCCTGGGCTTTCTTAAGGGAAATAAAACAGGATTTACAGAACAAGGAGCCAGTGAACAGTTTAAAATGAAACACTCCTTTCCTCCCCCCTCCCTCCAAGACCCTCCAGGACCCTCCCTCCAGAAAAAACCCAGCATCCCCCTCTCAAACCCCCACAAGTGTACATTTCTGGGACCTTGGCAGAGTTGCCTGCAAAATCACCGGTCTGGACACTATGGCTACATTCTTCAATCCTACAGAAGCATTTGAGGGCTGCCAACAAGAAGGTTGCTATTCCAGATTATTATTTAGAAGATGCTGAAATCATAAGTCAGAAGTATAAGTCAATGTATTAAGGATTGCTGCTGCATTTGCAAGAAAGCAGTTTTCTGAAAGAAGGATCATTGGGCTCCATACAAGATATTACATCTATTTTTATGTCCCTCCTTCTCCAAACAGTTGCCAATCTATCAGCAGAAGGGTGAAGATGAGCTGTGTTGAAATGAAACATTTTTTTATATGTAAGGACATTTTAAGTTTTCTAATTCTTCTTAAATTTAAATAAATTGAAGTAAGTAATTTTAATAAAAAGTAACAATTTCAGGAGTAGTCAGGAAAGAGCATCCTGAGAATAATCACACGGGGGGGTTTATCACCAATAGTTCTAAAAGTTGAAATTCTGAAGCAACTGCAGGTTGCAAACAAATCTGTAGCTGGTGATAATGGTATGATCAGATGTGCTGTATGTGACTAAACCAAGACCTGTATGCTGCTCCATTTCCTCTTTGCAGCTGTGGCCAGTAGCTGGTAACCATATAGCTGGAAAACAAGGGTAGACTGCATTCTTCAAATCTCCAATTTTCATTCTTCATGTTCTTTCATGGATTTCCTTGGTTTTTTCATGGACTTGCATTCAGCTATCACATTTACTGTGCAATTATGCAGTGCTAGCAGTGATGACAAAGCTGCCTTCAGAAGTATCTGCCATGGAACCTCTGGTGACTATTTTAAACATTTCAGTGACTTGGTTTACAGAATGGCATCAAAGTCAGCTGTAACTCACCGCTTGGGGGTGGTAAGTTTTGGCATAGCATTGGAACTCTTGTTCATGGCTGTTATGAAGAAAGAAAGGAGCTTCTTAAACCATCCCCCCCACTGAAGGCAGCACACAGTCTTGACTTGATGCCCTACAGAAATGCGGACCATTAAGCCCTGCACAATGGAAAGCCTGGGCTTTTTATTGATTTGAAGCAATCCAGAAGTCCAATCCATGTAAAATATGGTGCACAACTACAGCAAACTATCATATGAAAGAGTGTGCTTTCTTGCTTCTCATAGTTTTGTCATGACCTAAATATAATGGACTAATTGGTTTGTATTGAATGTAGGGCTCTGTTTCTTGTTAGAGACAAGTCTACATTTGCTTCGTTAATCCCTTGCAGAAGTGTCTACTGAATCCAGAAGTTTATTTTCACTGAGATCTGTCACACTTGAGTCTTTTTCCCAGTACAGAGAATTGCTGTGTTTCCTCATATGGATCCCATATTTCTAGAGTGTATTTTTGTCTGTAGATATATACATATGTTCCCCTATCCTGTCCCTCATTAAAGTAAACATATGTACCATAAAATCTCTTTGTCAAAGCTTTCTTGGTACCTATGTCAAATGCAAAGAACATTTTGCTCTTCTCTGAACACTTCCTATATTGCATCTCTGCTGCTGTGTCCATGCTCAGCTGTTTAAAATACTCATTGGGAATGTGCTCAAGTCCTTTAATAATTTTCAGAGAAATTGAACATCCTAACAAAAATCAGTACACTCAATTGCATGAAAAAGTCAGGAATAAGCAGAGAGGAGAGAAGTTCCATTTCTTCCAGGAATTTTAACTCCTACATGAAAGCTGCAAAAAGTGATTATTGTGCTGGAATTAGACATTTGTGTTAGTGCTTTCTCACAAACACATGTAAGGAGAGTTCTCATTTTTCCCAAGAGATACTAGAATGTTTTAGAAGATTTGGTTTCAGAGAGGTCCTATACCTAAGGGGAATTTCAACCCACATCTGGACAAAAAAGCTAAATCCACATGGCTTTTTACCCCTATTTCATGTATAGATATTCTATGTGTGTGTGTGCACATTTACCTTTATGTAAAAACAAGAGCATTTAATTAAATAACTTGCACAAAACACACTGAGGGAAGATCTCATTAGCATCAAGGCAAATGATGCTTTGTGAAGTATTGGCAGCCTGTAAATTTGAAACTGATTTATGTTAACATTAAAGTACTCACACTTAATTAGCATTGATTCTAAAATGGAAAATGGTCTCCCAGGATACTGTAGAGCAATTCCTTATGTCTTAATTTGCAACATATATTGCCCCAAGAAACAGATTTTAGTAGAGATCAACCTATTTCTGGCAATAGGAGATGTATAAACAAGAAAGTGGTAGCACATACTCTGTAAAAAGGAACTACTGGGATAATCTTCCTAGATCTCACAGAGAATCCCCTTGACCTGCCTTCAGTGCTTGCCAAAAATAAGGAAGGTTCTCCTTTCTTTTATATATATTCACATTCCAGCTTTTAGATAATGGATGGAGGTCTCTCTAAAGACACTAAAGACATAATTGTGGTAATATCATGCTCATATAAACACTGAACGACTGCACAGATTTACATGACAGACTTTGTGGGCCACATTCTGTACTTCCCTTTCCTTTTAATCATAAAATGTTCCTTAACCAGAAACAGATTTTGCAACACCTTAACCCTTCTGATGCCTTGGAGTTTTTCTTTCATTTCTGGGCCTTTAGCTTGACTATGTAGTTTTACTCATAAACTTTCCTGTTAGTCTTTCCTACAACTCATGAAGCTATGTTTAGGATTCCATTCGAGGCAAATAGCCTACAGCAGGGACATTGTAGAAGACTAGAAAAAATAGAGGCCCAGAGAACCTGGAGAAGTTCCAGGGGGAGCAGGCCCAGGGGAGGGCACAGGGGTAAGACAAATTCCGGTTGGGTGTGTTGAGGGGTGGTAGAATTGATTAATATTATTATATATGTGGTGTGGTAAGGGTGGCCAGGGCATGTCATGGAATCTGGAAGCTTCCATTAAAGAACATGCACTTTTCCTTTTGCCTCTATCAACTTTGTTTGGAAGGTTTTTTTCCTCTCTGTGGTCTTACCATCACTTCTATTTGGCATTTTTTCCTGGAACATCACCATGTTGAATGCACAGAGCTGCAAACCCGCTCATGAGTCAAAGTGTATGAAGTGAAGTAGTGATCAGTGCAACACCCCAGGGAAATCGAGCTGCAGAGACACAGGTGCTAGGAATAAGCAGAGCATCAGAATTTGAAGTTAGATGTGTTTACAGCACGGTTTTTTGCCTGTATTTCTCTTATATCTTTACATGGTAATTGGACTAGACAGACAATGAGATGAACCTATCTCTTGAAAACTTGAAGTTTGTATTTTGAATTAGTGATAACTATTTAAACAAGACATATTTCTATATGTAGGACTGGATCTTTGGCAGCCACCAGTGATCTCAACACATGGGAGTTCAAAGGAGGACACAGACACTGGCTGCATTAGGAGGATGAGGCTGCACAAAGTTTATGGGCTGTGGTGAGCACTTTCTCACATAAGCAGTCCATGGTCTTCCATGGGACATAAACTCTGACTGGTCTAGAAACAGTGACCACGTGTGGCTCAGAGTTGCAGATCTCTTCGATATATATTTTATGTACAGGCACACATACAGCCATGACACATGTCAGGATAAAGCTGTTTGATAGTATCACATATCTCTACATTGCTAAAAGGAAAAGATTTTATGGATAGCATAAGTGAAGTACACAGCTCTTTCCAAGGAAGAAAACACAAGGTTATCACGTACATCTGCTGACAGTAACAGATGGCCCCACTAATTGTTGTTCAGAAAGTTCATGTTGTTTTAATTTCCTCAAGGGCAGTGCATGGGCATGGACATGATGTGTTTCTACATTACCACATTTGTGCACGGCTTACAGAAGTGTTGCTGCTTCCCACCAAAGGTGGGGTGACCCCCAGGCTTCTGCTGTAAGCAGAGAAGAGAGCTAAGATGAGTAAAAGGGGACTGCACCTCTGGGGAGGGAGAGGGAGGGAGACAGGGAGAAAGAGAGAGGAATAGTCCTGCACCTTTCAGAGCAGCACAATGTGGATGTAACAAACAGAATTTTGTTTTAATAGCAGAATACAAATAGAGCAAAATGTGAGCAAGATTCAGTAATGATGCTCGATACTTTCACATCCAGTGGAGAGCAACTACAATGATACAGATGCAAAGGGGTTGTCAAGGAAACAGATGAGTTTTGCTTCAAATGTGCAATGAAGCACATACTCCAGACATCCATATAGCCTCATTACCACTGCATCTGAATACCTCACAGTCATTAGTACTGAATTTTACCCTCATAACACCCCTGTAGTGAAGTGGCCCTTTATCCCATTTTTTAAAATAGATTGAGCCACCTGCCCAGTCATACCAACACTCTGTGGTCAGACCCTTGAAATCTAAACAAGAACACAGCATCTGTACCCATCATCCAGCCAGTGCTATGATTTGAATATGAGTCAACAAGAAGCTACTAAGGAGTAACACAAATATATCAATACTTCAGCTCCTGATACTGGCCACCAGACCATTGCCAGGGAATGGTTCAATGTTCATGTCCAAAGATATGCAATACTTTCTTCCCTGAATGTAGCATGGAAACATTGATGTAGCCTGGGGCTCTCTGCTTCAAAACTGAATAAAGGTATGATAAATATCTCTTCTCATAAACTTGTCATTTTATTAAAAATTCAAATGAAAAATCCAGGTAAGGAAATAAGCAAACATTACCTATAAAATTTCAAGTTTTCTTTAAACTCTGTTCACTTCTGCCTTCAAACCAGCACAGGTCCCTATAAGCTTGGAAGAGAAGAAATGGGGATAGGCTGCATTGTCCTTGCTTTTTATTTCAATTTTCTTTTCCAGTTGATCCCATGTCCAGCAAACTTTGTTCTCTTTAGAACAAAGAAACAATTAGAACAATCATTATTTCTTATTACTCTCCTAGTAGAAATTGCTATGCTAAGACACACATTTTTTAAATTCCTACTGAAGAAAAAAGAGCACAGGCCTCTCAAGGTAAGCTGTGGATGACAGGAAATGCACTGAAAACGAAGGCTGTGGCAGTAGGCTTTCAGTCCTTTTTAAGAAATCTGGAGATAAGTACAAAGAGTACCAGAAAAGGCTAAATAATTGCCTACAGTGGATAGAGTAGTCCATAGTGATTTCAGGTTGTACAATGGGTTCAGAGTAATTTTTCAGAATTCTGAGTGTCAAAGCCTGTTCTGAAAACCTTTTCCAAAAGCTTGGCAACTGCCTTTCTAAACAGAGTAGTTCTCTAAGTTGCAGCTTAATTGCACAAGCTGTATCAAGGAGAAATGGCATGTCCTTGTCCTGCCAGTTTTTGGCTGATTTAAGCAAGGTACTGCTTCCTTTTAGTCTGTCTGGTCTGGGAAAATAGTTAACTGAACATTAATTACTTAGATGGTTGAAGTCAACACTTTTGTCATTATTAATACAGACTTGGCTTCAATAGTGCTCAGAAAGGGAAATCTTGATGATCTCTACTGCCTGCTTTTGTTTAAGGAACGTCTTCTGTTCATGAGAAATATTTTTCTCGACTTTAAAATATCAACAAGCTGCAAAAAGACAAATCAAAATAAGTAAGTGTCAAGAGTACAGCATCCCATCTAATTTGCATTTAGAAATACACTTACATATATCTGCCATTAAAGTTTAAGCCCAAAAACATTTTCAAGGTCTGTGATGTGGGAATTCCCAGATTTCTTCACACACGCACACTTTTTCTTTCTAATAAGGCAACCAACACATCCCATTGTATCAAATAAAGTTAAAGGTTTAGCTGGAATATACAGAAAATGAGGGAAGGCAGTGACCGTGACCTCCTCTGTTTTCATTCTTACATGCTCTGCTCTGAATATGTTCTTTTGTCGGATTAATTCAGTCTCTGAAGACTTCAGTGTTGACCTCAGGGCACATGAGGCATGTCAGCATGGATGTTCACATTCAAAAATAGACTCAAGCCCAAAAAAACCCCTACCTGAAACATAACATTTATTTTTACAATGATTTGCTCATTCAGAAAGATGAGAAGAAACAAATCTGTTTTCCTCAAAACACTGTACAAGGTAAGCTGCAGAGTGTGTATTTGTCTCCTTTTAAAAAGGAGAGTATGGAGGCTTAGAATTCAATTATCACTTATCTAAATCTGTACAGAAATTTGTAATAAAAATTACAGTGAATATCAGCTGATACGTACTGTGATACATTTGAGAAAAGACAAACACTTGTAAAAGCAAGGACGAAAATAAAAATCCATCATTACCTGCTTGCAAATCAGAAGCCTATGTAACTTGCAACAAAACAGTTTGGCTCAAAGATTTCTCACAAACACAGCTGTTTAATGCATGCCACCAAATCCAAAAGACATCCTTTTCTTTGTGCCAAAAAAGCTCACTCATCCCTCACTCCCTGTTTTCTTTCAAAGAAAAATGAGTTAATTATGAAGGCAAAAGATGCCAACAGTAGATAAAGAGATTGTTGTAACTACCTCAACTACACCTACAGTAATTTCCCTCATTTACCTGTAGCATTACCTTCGTACTACTGATGAGCCCATCTGTCTCCAAGCCAGCAACACCTCCAGTCTGATGAGCAGCCATTTGTCAAAACCTTCCCCAGGGCTAGAGACCTGCCTTTTTCCTGCCCTTATCAAGTAACTATTATTGCCACTTTTATGACTGCTCAGCTGAGGCAGTGATAAATAAGACCTTGCCCTGCACAGGGCTTTTCACTGGAATGAAAAAAGTCCTGATGCTGGGAGTCTTGATGGGCATAGAAAAACCTCTGGGGTGACATGAATGCAATCAGCATTCAGTGGCCCTGAAACCAGAAAAGATTTTCCTGGCTCTGTTTCTCAATAGGCTGCTGCAGTCCCACATCCACAGCATTCCCTGCCGGTAGGCACTGCCTGCCCACACATTGTGACCAACGCCCAGCTTGGCTTTCCCCTCCCCAGGCTGGCTGCAAGGATGAGAAATCTGGGCAGATGTTCCTGCACATGGGCAGGGGCCACTGTGGCAAAGGAAACACCAGTGTCAGGTGTGTGAATTCCTGCCGTGGAATGGGGACATCAGGTGTTTCAAGGGGTTTGAGGGAGTTACTTTTTACGAAGTATCACTCATATATAGCTTCCTTGTCCTCCTGGTGTAGAGGGTCATTGCCACCGTCTGGCTCCAAAGACACAGCTGTTAGCAGGGCTACAGTGCTGCTTTGGTAATGGGTAGGAGTATCTTAGCTTTGAAGTCTGGACTGAGAGCTGGAATATGGCCTAAGTATCTGTCCCTTGAAGCAAGAATCCAGGCCAAAAATATTGGGGACTGGTCAGATTCCACAAACTCCTGCTTCTGTGAGGGGCTGGCTGCAGCAGGACTCTCAATCATGCCGGCTCCCGAGCTTCAGCAAGGTCCCTCTTACAGAGCCAGCCTGGGCCTGGCCTGTTGCATCAGTGTTCCCATGTGCTCTCTGACTTGTATCTTTCCAAGGAATATTGTGCCCAGCTTAGACAGAAACAAGACTTCAAAGACTTTAATACCTGCATTGTGATTTAAACGTGCCTGCAGAGCTGGCCAAATTCAGCCATTATCAATTCGGAAATATATTTTGTCAGTAGCACACCAAAAATACTCTAGGCATTTATTGCCTTGTATGCAGGGTAGGAAATACAGTGCTCTGTGTTCTGGCCTCTGGAAGCCGAGTGCCAGGAAGACTGGATGAAAGCAGATCTTTTCTATATAGTTGACTTTGGGAACAATTGAAAAGGTAAGGAAAGAAAGGTTTTCCCTTTTGTCCAAGGAAATAGGTAAATACTCAAGTGTATGTGCATACACTCAGCCTGAAATAAGTTTTCAAGGACATCAACATTTCAAGAGTAAGAGGTGATACCAAGAGGTGTGAAGTGCTACAAGGGCACTGTCACGAAAACAGGTCACGTCTACAGATGAAAATGCCACTACCCTGGTCTCCTAAGGCTGTAAGAAGATCCAAACAGGACAAATCACCTTTGGTTATATGCACATATAAACACAACATACCTCTGAAAGCTTAGATGTGGTGCCTCACAGATAAGTATGAGAGAAAAGCCCATCACCAATAAACCAACAACTGAAATCCCAGTCACTTATCAACCCATGAGAGAGCAGAAGTAAAGGTGCATATCAAGGGTGCAGATGTGGAAATAGTGGATTTTGAGCCTCACAGCTAACTATGAAAGGAGGGAAAAAGGCAGAACGGTCAAAATTAGAGTTAAAACAACATTCACAGGTGATCAAAAACAAGCATTTGCAGCTTCCCAGCCAAGACAGGTGTTATTGCATTCCTTTAGCAAGACCAAAGGTGGGGGAAGCTTAACCATCCTGGGACGAGGGCTTCAGGATGCTGAATCAGCTGAGGATAACAACTTGCCTCAGAGAGAATCACAGAGCTTGCACCTCTTGGGAATCTTGAAGTATTGGACACTCTTTTCTAAGGGTTGATTAGATGAGTTTGAAATGTCTTGTGTTTGCCTGGCATACAGGGGGGAAAATATCCTCAAAGGTTTTAGCACAAATGAAGTCCATATTAAAGTTACAGATATGGCAGTAGTTTGAAGCAAAGGTTTTACACAAATCTAGGTATATGTTCAAGAATAAATGAAATACAGAGCATTTTCAATCATAAAGGCATCTTAGGCAATTTTTCTCATCTTCTTGGTATAAAGTACACATTTTTATTCTCCTCTCCTAATAAAACGAACAAATGTACTTCTCCTTCAACACATATTTTCAACATATACTAAATCCTCTTACTTTTTTGACCTTCCAAGTAGAGTACAAGGCTTTTCTTTGAGTTTGATGCAAAAGCATCTCCAGCTCTTTACTCAAGACACCTGCATTTAATCTATGAATATTCTCAGAAGTTCTTTTATATTCTGCAAGAGAAGGCTGCAAACATGCGACTCAGATGTGATGACCAATCCAAATCACTCACCAGGTCAAAGTTGCTTTGAAAGCCCATATCTATCATATGGACTTCTGAATTGAATTCAACTTATGATTTAAAACAATGAAGCAAGTCAGGAAAAGCCAACTGTGACTGGAACACTCTGTTGACATTCCACATGCACAGAGGTCCTAAAGACACTTAGTACATGTCTACATTATTGAATGTGATGTAATAGACAAATACCCAAAGGAGAATTAAAGGTACCATTAGCAGTCAAGTGATGACGACGTGGAGCTCAGAGAAGGCTCATTTATCTAATGAGAAGCGGTTCCCAATATAAACATAGTTAAGAGATAATGATGAAAACTGAGGTTTGCATGCCAAAACCCACAAGTATGTCCAGAGGTTTCTCAATGTAAGTTGGCATTTAATTAACCCAATTACCCCACTTAATGTTCCAGCTGAGCAAAATTCTTTCGTGCATTCAGGATACTCTGATGTTACTGAAGTTTACAAAAGTTGGTGGATGGGAAGTGCTTTAATGAAGAGCCAGAAATGAAACCAAATGTGTTCAACATAATTGTCAGTTGAACAAATTTTTAATTAGCCAGTTCTTAATCCGGTGCAGAGTGCTTCTGTCCAAGCCACGGGCTGTCAGTTTTTCCAGGAGTTTGCTATGGGAGATGGTGTCAGAGGCTTTGCTGAAGTTCAGGCAGACTACATCAACAGCCTTCCCCACATCCACCAGGAGTGTCACCTGGTTGTAAAAGGAGATCAAGTTGGTCAGGCAGGACCTACCCCTCCTAAATCCATGATGGCTGGGTCTGATCCCTTGGCCATCCTGTAGGTGCCATGTGATTGCATTCAAGATAATCTGTTCCATAATCTTGCCTGGCACCAAAGTCAGTCTGACAGACCTGTAATTTCCCAGATCCTCCTTCTGGCCCTTCTTGTGGATGGGTGTCACACTTCTGACAGACCTGTAATTTCCCAGATCCTCCTTCTGGCCCTTCTTGTGGATGGGTGTCACACTAGCCAAGTTCCAGGCATCTGAGACCTCTCCAGTGAGCCAGGACTGTTGAGAAATGATGGTGAGCATCTTGGCAATCTCATCTGCCAGCTCTCTTACCACCCTAGGATGGATCCCATCTGGTCCCATAGACTTGTGAAGATCCAAGTGACTCAGCAGGTCTCTAACTACGTTCTCCTGGATTGCAGAGGGGGCTACACTGCACTCTGACCCCATCTACCAGTTCAGGAGGGCAGTCGTCCTGTGGACAACCTATCTTATTGTTGAAAATTGAGACAAAGAAGGTGTTAAGTATCCCTACCTTTTCTTCATCTTTGGTCACTATATTCCACTTCACATCCAAAAAAGAGTGGAGGTTGTCCTTCCCCCTCTTATTGCCATTAATATATTTATAAGAATATTTTTTATTATCCTTCATGGAAGTAGCCAGTTGAAGTTCTAACTGTGCTTTTGCCTCTCTAATTTGTTTCCTGCACAATCTAGCAACATCCTCAAACATTTCCTGAGTTACCTCCTCCTCTTTCCAAAGGTGATACACCCTCTTTTTTTCCCTAAGTTCCTTCAAAAGTCTTTGCCCATCCAGGCCAGTCATCTTTCCCCTTCAGCTCATCTTTCAGCACATCAGGACAGCCTGCTCCTGCGCCTTCAAACTTCTTTCTTGAAATACACCCATTCTTCCTGGACCCCTTTGTTTTTAAGGGCTGTTTCCCAAGATATTCTCCAAGTTAGTCCCATGAATAAGCCAAAGTCTGTCCTCTGGAAGTCCAGCGTGGAAGTTTTGTTGATGCCCCTTGTTTCACTGTATATGGAATCCTATATTATTTCATGGTCGCTGCACCCCAGACAGCCTCCAATCGCCACATTTCCCACTAGCCTTTCTCTATTTGTGAACAGCAGCTACCCCTGGTAGGCTCACTCACCACCTGTGACAAGAAGCTGTCCTCCCTACACTCTAAGAATCTTCTAGACTGCCTCCTCTCTGCTGCGTTGAGTTCCCAGCAGGTATCTGGCAAGTTGAAGTCTCCTACAAGAACAAGGGCTGGCAATCTTGAGACATCCTCCAGCTGCTTATAGAATAATATATCTACCTCTTCATCCTGGTTAGGTGGTCTACAACAGGCTCCAACCAGGATGTCAGTCTTGTTGGCCTTCTCTCTCATTCTTACCTATAGGCACTCACCTCAGTTGTCAATAATCTCAAATTCCATGACATCAAGAGCCTCCCTAATATAAAGGACCATCCCTCCACCTCTTCTCCCTCACCTATCTCTCCTGAAGATCTTGTAGCCATCCCTTGCAGCACTCCAGTCATGTGAGACATCCTGCCACGTTTCCATGATGGCAACAACATCAAAACTCTCCTGCTGTACCAAGACTTCCAGCTCCTCTTGTTTGTTACCCATACTGTGGGCATTAATGTGCATGCACTTCACCTGGGCTACTGACTTCATCCCTGACTTTGGCTTACCACCCTCGGTCTCCTCTCTGGAGAGCCTGGTTTCCCCTTCTCCCTTCAAACCTAGTTTAAATCCCTCTCAATGAGCCTTGCCAACTAAAGGGCTAGGACCCTTTTGCCCTTTTTAGATAGATGGAGCCCATCTTGGTTTAGTAGGCCAGGTGCAGTAAAAGTTGCCCCATGATCAAAAAAACCCCAGTATTCCACTGATGGCAGCAGCCCTTGAGCCATTTATTGATAATGCGGTTTCTCCTGTTCCTTTCAGTATTCATCCCTGCCACTGAAGGAACGGAGCAGGGCACCACCTGTGCTCCTGCCCCATCAATCAATCAACCCAGAGCCTTACATTCCTTTTTAATTGCCCTTCTTATCAACCTCATCACTGCCAGCCTCTACAACCAGCAGTGGGTAATAATCACATTAGGTTGGGTAGTCTCCTGGTGATGCCCTGTACCGGGGCCCCAGGGAGGCAGCAGTCTCCCCCGTGGGATGGATCCACTCAACATACAGGGCCCTCTGTTCCCCTCAGAAGGGAGTCACCTACTTCGACTCCCCTTCTTTTCTTTTCAATACCAGAGGTTGTGATCCATCTGACAGACTAAGTGTAACTGAGACGCTCTGCAGACAAATTATTTTCTTCAGTCTCATCTGCTTGATGCTCTGGATCTAGGGCCTCGTACCTGTTCTGAAGAAACACCTGAAATTTAACCAAGGAGATTATTATATTTTTTTATATATAATATAAAATATAATAATAATATATAATTTATATTATATATTCTATAAACATGACAGACTTTTACTTCAAGGTTCTACTAAAGCCAGGCATTAACATCCTTCTAGTGAGGAAATTACATCCAACCTTTTAAGGTTACTTTCAGGAGGATTGTACTAGACTGTCTAGAGTGCAGTTAGCTTCTCTTTGAAGAGCCTATGAAAAAAAGATGCAATCCTGAAGGTCACAATATGCCTGCAGAGCTCCAGGGAAGGACTGACAGAAGCTATGCAAACGCAGCTGGCCAAGAAACTCTGTTTTAGTAACAACAACAAGAGTTTCTTTGATCCCTCTTCTGTAGTCATTTTGCTTTCATATGTCCAGGGCCAGACAGTGAAATACGTGTACAGATAGAGATGCTTCAGTCCAGCATACAGACAACTCAGGTATTTTGAGGCCCAAACACCACTTACTCTGTCAGGCAGCACAGCACTGCCACTAACATAGTAAATATCTTCTGAGCCTTATTTTAAGGCAATCCCTCTAAGAGGAAGGGGCACCAGTGTGCTTCTAGACATGTACGTATGGATGTTGTACAAGTGAATGTCAGACTCCTGAAGAGAAATGTAAGGTGAATCTGAGAGAGCTATTGTGCAAAGTGGACAAATATCAAGATAGGGCTGAAACAGCATCAGCTGCTGAAGGCCAGAAGAGAAGAAATAGTTTTTTATCCAGCTCAGAGGAGGATGGTTCTCTTTTCAACAGTATTTCCCAAATACATCTTTTCTCCTTCCTCTGAATTTTATCTTTGGCTAATTTAGGCTATGTTAATCATGTCTGTAACCTCTTTCTTATAGAAATTATTTCTTTGAGTTCTTCAAATCAGTACAAATGTAACTGGTGAAATCATCACACAAAAATTCTCGTTTTTTGCTTTTAGTGAAAAAGGCTGAAATAAATTTTTAGAGGAAAGTCTTTCAAAACTTTTTCTAAATGGAAGTCATTTGGCAGCACCTCTTTTATTCATTTCTAGTAAAATAATATCTCCGAAAGGAAGAAACAGATGTACAATTTAAAATAATTGTTAAAGTTTCTACTTCTAACACATAAGCTTTAATTTTCCCAGACCCTGAGAGAAGCACACCTGTGCTACTGTAACAATCTAATCTGGACCCCCCACAACACTACAAAATCTTCCATATATGACAGAGAGCCTATGAAGCACCAAGGCAGGATGAATTTCTTTCTTCTCTGTATTACTAGGGTGCTAGCCATGACCTGGGCAAACTCTACTGCTCTTTTGGCAATTTTTATCTTCTAAGATCTAGTTACAGCTGTGGGAACAGAGGGCAGGCAGACTAGATGATTTCTAGGAATGTGCACTATTACTGTTCCTATTTTTTATCACTTCAGCAAGCACAGGTGACTAATTTAGATAACATCTTTGAAATACAACCCTAAAAGACTCAGTGTTAAAAAAACGCAAAAGCCACCAATAGTCTTCTTCAGAACAGAACAAAAATACTAATAAAGCCTTATCATTTTATTTATTTCAGTGAAGTTCTCTTAAAACATATTCCAATATAGTATTAACAGAGGCAAGTGTCTAAACAATATTTTTAAAACAAGGCAATATTTCAAAGTAGGCAATTTCATAAAAAGCACCATTCAAAATTAGTGTAGTTTTCACAATGTACTGCAATCTGCAGAAAATGGAGGACAGAGGAGCATCCAAACCATTAAAATAGGCCTAGCATATTCTGCCCAATTTTGACTTCACAGAAAGCATTAAAAAATTGCATAGGTAATAATATATATTCAGTTAAAATCTTTGAACTCATAAAATATCTCCCAATACAAAACAATTCAGGTTTTTTGTAAGCCAAATCCTATTTCCTCTTGTATGAGCAGCACTGTACAACTTATTTTCCTCCCGTAATGGTCAAGTTTCCTATAACAACATGTTGCCATTACATGCAAAATACAGTGAAATAGCCACTTGCCTTCCTGGATATACAAACTTAAACTCCTTCTGTACATCTAGATTCTACCAGCCTCATACTTACTCTGTCACTTTATGAATACCTTCTCTGGAAACACTCTCTGGCAGAAAGGACTGGAGAGACTGTCTGCAGCTATTTTAACCATATTCATGAATGTGGTTGGTATCAAAAGATAACTTTTTAAATTAATTCCATACTCACGGTACTATATTGAGCTATTAACAGAAAAAAACATATGGGAAAAAATAATAATAAAAAAAGTTCAAAAGTTGTAAATATAATTAGTAAGATATACCTGCCAATAAGGCATGCAATTTATTACAGCAAATGGATAAGTGCCATAAAATTAGCATTCACTGTGCATTGATTCCTCTTGAACCTTATTTTATTCAGGATCATAGTGCACCACTTATTGTTGCATAGTATGAGGCAATATACATAATTTTCATAGATGCAAAGGCTATATACTATGCCATTAATTAGGCTATCATAAATCCACACTGATTCCAACACAGTCACTCCAGATTCCTCTTGCCATAACCAAGGTCAGTGAGTGGCCTGAACTACAGATTCAGGATTCTCTTTTTTTGAAAGGGAGAAATGCAAAAGAAGACTTTTCTTGCTTGAAATAAGGCTAATCATGCTGTAAAGTGGAAATAATAATACATACTGGATAGGACTTTTTTCATCATATGAGGGCCTTATCACAAATGACACGGGTAAAACATTATTAGGTGCATTATCACTACCAGATGGATGTAAAATATTGTGTTTCTGCCACTGGGCATCTAAAAGTCTACTCTGAATTTAAGGGCAGTTTTAGGCACTGTCAAGAGAATCCATCCAAGAAGATTTACTATATTGAAAAATTCATACTGTGGAATTTCTCTTAGCTGTGATAAAGTTCAATAATGGTGCACTTAAATGTAAGTACTACCATGTGCATAATACAGGTCTGGAGCATCATTCTCTTCCCTGCTCAAGCAATTCCACTGATCTCACAATCTCACTCAAATAAAGCATACTCATACAAATCATGCCACTGGATTTGCTATATATAGGCAAATGTTTATTATATTCAAATAACATCTGCACTTTGCTAAAGATGTACCAGATTATGCCTAACACCAGATTCTGATCTCTGCTACACAGGTTTAAATCCAGAATGACTCTCAGGTTGTCATACTAGGAGGTGACAGCCTCCAACACAACCACATAGCACAAAACAGCAAAGGAAAATAAGGGATTATGTTTGTAAGAAGGTAACTTTCTTAGCTTCCTCTAAAACAAAAACATTTCTAGCCTTCTCTAACATTGTTTTCTCCTGAACCCTTACCTTAGAAAAATCCAGGTCTGCTCTCTGCAGAGCTTCTCTTACATTACAAGCATCCTTCTACAGAATACAGATGGATATGTCAGAAAACTTTAACTCCTGTGCCATTTCATCTTTGTTTAGTCTCAGTAGGCTTCCAGAGTGAAGTACCTAGGAAAACTGCAGTTCTTCTATACACAACAGATACATGTTTCTACTCCAGAAGTCTGCTTCTACCACTACAAAATATCCTCTGTAACCATAACAGTATTTTGCAAATGTTGGACCCCTTTAAGAGTAGTTTTAATTCATCCTTCCTTGTCGGAATGAATGAAACCTTGGCTACACACAGGCACTGAGATCTCTGTCACAGACAGACTTTGGGCACACCAGGATTACTGATTTGTTTACTTATGCTGGCTGCAACACAATGCCCAGTGAGGTGTTTTGTGATGGACTGCTTAGATTTCACAGCTGAAAGTAAGAAAAACTACTGTTCTTTATTTGGAGCAGGAGAGCAGTTTGTCCAAAGAGTGTATCGTTGAGCATAATCTTGGGGGGGAAAAAAAAAAAAGGATGATGGAAAGAAATTCAAGTGTTAAGGACACAGTTATAACGTTACAAGTAAAACCACTGTTTTACAGTATGACAAGTTCAAAAACAAGTGAAGAGCATGACCATGTACATATATTTTAGATATACATACTCAGACAGACACTTACATTAAGGTTATATCATGCATAATATTCCATTTCAGTAAGGTTGATTTAACTGCACTGTTAATGACCTTCTTCTATAATTACATGCACAAACATCTATTCTTTTGTAGGAATGCTGAAAGAAAGCTGGAAAGAGATGTGACAAGGCATGCTATTTACTCCTAACAAAAGAAATAAGAAAGGAGAGTAAAGCAGAATTTGTGAAGAAGAAAGAAGAAAATGAAAGAAAACACTCTACATAGATTAGAAAAAAGAAGGAATAGTTTGATGGAAGAGTTGGAAGAAGACAAAAATTAGTGTCAATGAATACACAATTTCTTTGAATAAACTGAGCAATTTAACAATAAAAAAGCCCTTTTTAAATTAAGTCCCTGTTCACCAAAATAAATAGGCTTTGCCAATAGTGCTCCTTTTTGGTCAGAAAAATATTTTGTTATTTATAACAAATGGAATACAAATTTGATTAAATTCTAAAGTCTTATTTTAAGACATTCTTTTAGAACTTCTTTCTTTTTGCCTATCCAGTCTTACTTTTTTGGATAGACTTCCTTCTCTTCCTGCAACTTTTCACTGGCAAAACTAAAAGTGGAGAAAAGCCTTCCCAAATTACTTAAATGCAGATTATTTCCAAATTAAATTAGAGCAGTCATTAGTTCAACTGTTTTTGTTAAAAAACCAATGTTTTGACCCAGTCCATTTCTATAATATTAAGAATGTATACTCCAGCGTTGCCATATTAGCACCTCTAGTTTGAGGCATGTTCTCTCCATTTACAGAAAGTACATTTTGTAAAATCTAGATAAATTAGCCTCAAAGTGCATGTAGTCTTGTTATTAGGCTGTTGAATGTAGAAACTGAAAGCAGGTTTCCACTATTTGGCTGTTCTGCTTTCAGTTACAGTTGCCCACACCTGCAATATTTTGTGGTCCAGAAATAACCAATTCTAAGAGATGGCTTCATTAAAAATAAGAGAGTTCGATCTAAATTCAAGGTACCCTTGCCTTAAGATGTTAACAGAATTAAAATCTTGGTACACTGAAAGGTTTTTTTTCTTCTTTAAACACTGATCATTCAAGCCAGATTATATTTAAATATTTCTAAAATTAACAGCATTTTGTCGGGATGATTTGCTCATGTCAACAAAGTATAGAGCGTCAAATATGTACAGAATCAGAGTACAATCCGAATACAATTTAAATCCCAATTTTAAGCTAATTTCACTGCACAGAAATTAAGATGAAATCCATAAAATAGACATACTGGTTCCATGTTCATGAGTGATCTGATTGATCCTTCCACGCACACAGTCAAGAGAAACTGATATCATCGTTCCATTACGTACTTCAAAAGACGCACGGAGGGACACGCTGGTCCATACACTTCCCTCTGGCATCTGACCTCCAATCTGCTGAGCAATTGCAGTCGGTTGCATATGATCCATGGTCAACTGATTGAGAGTAATTTTGAGCACATTGCATGAGTGGATTAGTTTTAAGTTAAATGCAAGACTGGCAACTCCCTTTTCAGTAAAAATGAAATACTTCTGAGCAAGCTGTCCAGAAGAAACCAACTGTATCTGCTTCTCATTGGATGAGACCTGGGTGAAATCCAGTAATTTGTTTCTCACAGCTCCAGTAGGCAGGCCTGGAACAGAAACTGTGGCTGATATTGCACTAGAAACTGCTGAAGGGATCCAGATGAGGCTAAACATACTAATTCCAGAACTATCTCCAAAATAGCGAACATTACACTGTGCAGGAGAAAGTATCTCAAAGCTAATCAGATCTCCAGCACCAACTTTTGTGGCCCCAGAAGCAGATATTGATGTGTCTCTGTAATTTACCCCAGATTTAAATACATTCATTAATTCCCTGTTGGTACCATTCTTATTGATATAAGAAATTAAGGAGAAGCCCTCCCGGACACATGTATGACCCATGGAATACAATGCTTGGTGAAACACAAATTTAACAACACCAGTCTCAGTGAACTTTATAGCTCTGCCATCATGAGATAAACTTAGCATGTAAGGGTCAGAAACAGAAATTATTTTAAAGGTGGGTCGATAGTTGGTTTGGTAATGCATTGCTGTTGACATCTGCGCACTGAGTGCCACAGCACCCGTGTCGTGGGACAACCAAAACAAACTGAGTGGGGTATTAAGATCAAAAATATTTAAGTCTTTGCTTTGGTTGCAGAATTGATTGGGGCTCCTCAAATATACAGAAAGGCTTTGGCTGGGCTCCACTTCAGCAGCACTGCTTAAACTAGTGCTCTGGAAATATTTTCCTTCTGGCTGTTCAATCCGAACACCACTCAGTTCATAGCCTTCCTCACTGCCATTAAGCCTTAAAGAAAGTTGCAAAAAATTCCTGCAGTTGTGCTTTACTGCAAAATTTAGATCTGTCCACAACAGACCATGTTGCCTGAATATCAGACTGCTATCTTCAACAGAGAGGATGTCACAGGGAAGCTTTCCTTTTATCTTCAAGTTCAAGCCAGAGTAGACCTGAGAGTTGCCAGACTTTGCGGTGGGTAGAATGATGTTTGCTGCCCAAGACTCTGAGAGCTTGTTTTCACTGGTTGCTGAACAAACTGTATCACTGACAGTGGAACAAGGCATGGCCACCATTCCATCTTCACATTTCAAACACGCTTGGCATTCCTGCATCTCCTTATTAAAGAAATACTCCTCTCCACACATTCCCAGAGCTGCATCTTTCTCAGCAATTCCAAGGCATCGGAAACCACCTATTCACAGGAAATGGATAATTTTTATTGTCATATCTTTAAAATACCAAAAATAAGATCTCTACAGCTCTACGTGTCAAGTATCTTTGATAATATATCTAATAATAAGGCAGAAAACAGCAGACAGTTATGATGTTAGATGGCTTTATGCTAATAAAGTAAATTTAATAGCTAACTGAGAGGAAATGTTAGGCATAACTCACCTTGTCCAAGCCAAGCACAATGGTTTAAAGTGAAAAAAGAGCTACACGGGCAATTTTAGCCAACACCTGTAACGTATCAGATACAATGATAATGCTCTCAAGACATGGTGACTAACTGGTGCCCTGGGCAGCTCAGATACTTTCAGCTAATGGAGAGCTCCCCTACACAGGGAGAAATGTGCACTGCCTACCCAGCCATATTACAGGGTAGTCCTGTGGTTGCTGCGATTGCTAAAGCAGTGCTTTGCAACCCAAGGGACAGGAATCCTGGGCATTCGCTCTGTGTACAGTTTTCAAAGAACCTGCAAGAGACAAATAGGAAACCTGAAAGTGTAAACAGCATGTTTAAAATCAGCATGCTGAAGTCCACACATTTAAAAAGTGGAAAACCACTGCCCTAAGCCATATTTCTCCATTGTTAGCCCAGGGTGGGGCTTGCCATGCCATCTGCTGATGTAAACAGAAAAGCTCATCACACATACTGCAAACTGCAAGACAGACCAATATATACACACCTGGCCCACAAGGGAGGTTAGAACACTGGCTAGAATTCACTTCTGATACTACAATATTTAGCAGAGAACACCAGACACTGTGGTAATTTATATAAGCTTCATATAATTCGCCTTCATATCGCTTTCTGTATTTACATTTCATTCACTTAAGTGATGATTCTCCACTAACACTGATATGTAGGACTGTACAACTTATGATGTGACGATATTCTTTCTGAGACCAGGTACTGTTTCCTCAAAGAGCTCCCTGCAGAACAGTAAGATATTTTCCATTTGGAAAAAAGTCAAGAGAAACTTAACACTTTTTTCCCCCCGAAAGTGTCTGGCTTTTTTCATGAGAATCAAAAGCCAAATAAATAAGAGCACATTTTTTTTAACTAAGAACATTTTGGAAGAAATACAGAAAAAAATGCCAGACAAACTTTCCCTTTGAAATCAGTTTTTACCATGATGTAATTGCCCACATGGCACTTCTTAACCACTTCGAAAGCTCATATCACTAGCTCCACCGTCACTGAGAAACACTGGATGAACTGATACTGAGCACATGAATACAGCTGGCTTGCATGGCAGAGAAGATTTGCAGTAGTGTCTGGAAGTCTTTTTTATGCTTTTTTTTTCTTCTTCAAAGTATTTTAATGTATATTTGAAGATTTTTATAAATATCAAGTTTTACAAATACACGTGGTGATTACACACAAAAATTTGCTCTCTGGTTTTTGACTGGTTAGATCTGTAGCAGGTGTTCACTCTGTGTGTACTTCAAAGGTCACTTCAAAGTAGCACACAGGCTGCTTTATACTAGGGACACACTGGAAAGAGCAGCACCCTACCCTTTTCCCAGAAGAGGTCAAGCAGCAAATGATAGCCAAACATCAGAAAGCCAGCATAGCAGCATGCTGTGACTGCTTCGTCCTGCTCTTTACTGTCTGACAACCTCTCCCACCTCTTGCTCTGTGCACTGCTGCACCTTGTTTAACAGTGAGCAGCTCAGCTCTTCCCCACCTGGTTTTGAGAAATTGAGTTTTTCTGCAGCACTTTCCCCAGCCCTTGCCACTCATGTAGGCCAGGCAATTGCAAGGCAATTAGAGTAAGCCATGCATTTATTTTTCTGTGGTTACTACTCATAGCTGCCTGATGCAAAGATGACATTCCAGAAGATTAAGTATGGGAATCTATCTCTTTCTAGCCCTCTATGTCAAATTTGGGTCATCACGTAATCAATATGGCTAATTACAAATCAAGACTATCTGTCTAGATTCTCATTTCTCTTCTGCCTGCATTCCCCAGTAAGTTCTACAGTAAGTACTCTTTAGCATGCATAACATCCCAGGGAGACTGCCTTTAGTTGACTGCATTTGTTGGACAGTCTGACCCCTCTCCCATGATTATTTAAGAAGAAAATTATGCACTGGACTCCATTTTCACTGATTACATACCTCCAACTGCTATTGAACCTTGATGAATAGACATTAATCAAATAACCTAACAACTCTCATTCCAGATAAAAGTGAGAAAAAGCAGCAGGGGGAGACGGTATGATGTAGAGAAAAGTGGAAGGGTGAAGAGAGGCTTCTAGTTGCATGTTTCTTTATTGTTATTTGCTGCATCTCCCCTCACACTGTACAGTGAACATGAGTTGCGATAGATGGAACAACCTTTGCGTGCAGCTCAAGAAACCACATTCAACATCTGGAACTCATATGTCAGATCACACCCCCATCTTCCCTGCATTACCCAAAACAGACATTCACTTTCAGCCTGCCTTTTGACACGTTAATCACACTTGTAGAAGATAATGAGTTACCATGAACAAACAGGCTGAAAGTAGCAGTCATCTCTAATAAATAAAAAGAACACTCTCTCTTCCATGACAGATGGTAACAAATTTGACAGGACATTGATTCCTGCCCAGGTGATGGGAAATATTTTGCTTTCACATATTTACAAGCCACGATTAAAGCTGGTAGAAGAGGAATCAAGGGAAGAGTCCTTTCCTTTCAAATACATTGCTACTGCCTTTCTGTGGTCTGACACACCATCATTATCCACCTCTTTCTTGGCAGTATTTTGCCCTCACTTTCCTTCAGCAGTTGTACAGACCCTGTTGGTCCAGTTCTCTCCCTTCACAGAACTCGCTGAATAAATTTCTAAACAGCTTTCCCTCTTCCAAGTCACAGACTAGAGCAACACCACATTAATGCTCTCCTTTCCTAGGACCAAGGTCTTGTTGGCTTCCACTCAAAAGCCCACCAACTCAAACCCAATGTCTTAATAAAGAAGAGACAAAGCCTTACACCTTTCCAATACTCTGACTCAAATTTTTTGCCCTAAGCTTTCTTCCCTCTAACTGCCTACCACTAAGATTGTCAAAGAGTCTTGCCTCTTCTTTTGTTAAGACTGATGGTACCTCCCCTAGCATTTACGACATAAGGCAACACTGAGTGCTCTCTTGCTCAAGTAATTTTGAGTTTCTTGCGGTGTTTTATATTAACACCACCCAAGCAAACATAGTTCCTGTCCAGAGGATATAAGGACAATACATGAGAACTCGTGACCTCTTTTCACCCTTCCCTAGAACCAAATCTCTCCCACGTTTTTTCTTCACCTGTAGCTGGGTAAGAAAGGTACAAAATAATTCCTAATCAGCTGAAAACAGCCCTTGCCCCTCAGAGAGGCCATCCTCTTGTTTAACAAGTTAGAAGTCTAGAGGAAGACAACCATACAATCTAATGAAGTCCTCCTTTGGTTATTTGACTGTGAGACTTCAGATACAGGTCATAACTTGTGAAATGCCCTGTTTGATCACAGAGCTCCTTTGAAGCTTTTTTAGCTGACCGACAATTAGACAAAGAGAAAGAAACCTAGTACCTGGATACAATTTGCTCAGTATGTCTATTAATTTTGCTCTTCTAACGGCCATGAGAATGTAATGAAGGTGAAGTCTGCAGTGCAAAACACCCAAAAGTTCTGTTCTTAAATGTTTGAAAAATTCCCCCAGGTCCACACAAATGAAGGAAACTGATCGTTGCTCAGTATTTGACAATATTGTTGCTAAAGAAGAATAAGATTGATGAAGGGATGCTTTATAAGAGCCTTCATGAGATCAAATCTATCCCAGTGCAGCAGAAGGAAAATGACAACTATTTTTCTCCATTAGGAATAATATCGTTGATTTTGACCCTATTTGCACCAGCGTAAACAAGAAGAAAGTCAGGTCGTAAGTGCAAATTAAAACCAAAGCATATAAAACCCCATGAAAACGAGGCAAAAGGGACTATCCAATGCTTCTTGTGGATATTAATATCCTAAATAGCCCATTGTCCACAAGAACTGCTATCAATTTAAAGATAAGTGTTTTTCAACCCCTTCAATTTCAGCTAGCTGTGCATGTCACTGCTCACTAATACATAAGCCTGAGTCCTTATCTGTTCCTGGAGATCTAATTATCTTAGTTCTTTAATTATTAGAAGATACAACTTACCCGGTGTATTCAGGCATTTTATCCTCTCACCACAAATGCTTGGAGATTCAGTGCATTCATCTCTGTCCTGCAAATCACAAGAATCATACTGAAACATTTTAACACAACAGCTTACATTTGAAACAGGTACTTCTTTGGGCTCTGTGACACCCATTTGCCAATAATAGGTATACGTAGGGATGAAGAAGGGGATGATTTTGTAAGCATGTTGGAGCAAAAAAATTTTGATTTGGATTTGTCACCTGTTCTAACAAGGTGTCCAAAAAATTTGCATGATGTCCACAGAAAGCTAGTATGTGCAGATGAACAGAGTGGTTGCACAAATAAAGCTTGTTACAATGCACATCCTCCAGTGATGCATCACTCAACTGATCTTAAGGACATCGTAACAATCGAGACGGTGTTGGGAAAGGACATTTAGTCTGCGAGGAAGATGCTAACCAAAAAATACCCATGGAAAGCAAATGAGAAAGTAGTATTTCCTGTCAACAAGCCCTCCCTTCACCCTACAGCAGGCAGAGGGGAAAGAATAACAGGCTACATTAGCATTTAAATGCTAGCATTAAAGAAAACTGAGACTAGCAGAGAGGGAACTGGACAGACGCCTTCAGGTTCTCTTCTCAGTATCTTGAGTCATTGGCTGGTCAGGCTCATGTTAAGCTGAGAAATGGGGGCAACACTTGGCAAACAAGATACTGCTTTAAATATAAAGTTCCCCATATATATTAGAACTTCTAAATGACAGATGGCAAACAAAGAACCATCTCATTTTGCTTACATGCTGGGTTTGTGTTGTATTGTTGCTTGGAATCAAAATAGGGAATAAAAACCACAACATAAATTAATAGAGGTGAAAGGAAAAGAGCAGATTTTTACTGGTTATTGTCCAAGTCCAAGAGAGAGAAAAGCAATTACATGCTTACATTTATAACCTTTAATACTAACCACAATAAAAGCATCCATGTTCTGTATCTGTATACACTTGCATGCATGCTTAAGCAGGAAACAGTTCTTACATTCATTTTAACTGACAGCTTTTGTTTCCAAACTTATAAATAAACGCCTGACTTATAGTTTTGCTTAGTAAAGCTTTTCTCTGCTTTTCAGAGATGTCTAGTGGTTCCTGTAGAGTGGAATGGGAATAAATAAACAAATTTAGCACGCTAAAGTATACATGCTTTAGGATGTCATCTCCTACCACAGTGAAAAGGATTAAAGTTCAAGTTGGGAAAAGTGTCACACCCAACAGGCACAAAGTAGTGCCTCATTTAGACCAGAGAAAACCCACTAACAACAAAAGCTTCTGGCAGACTTTGAAGTTCCATAGACCCATTCAGTAAAACACATGCTCCAAACTGGACCTTTGTAGCTCTTCAGGTAGTTATGTCCAGTATGTTCAACACAATACTTCATAAGCAATAACTGAAAGACACAGAATTATGTTTCACCTGGCAGATCCGATCAGAGCTTGCAGAACACTCAGCCATTTGGAAAAAACCAGCAGGACACAACGTGCATTTCTCACATTGCGAAGGTGTCTTTTGAAAATTGCAAAATTCATCACTTTCACAGAGGCCACAGTCCAGCAAAGACTCCCCAGCATTAATCACCTTTGCATCCACTTCTACTTTATGCACAGAGTATGACTTCTGGAGATGATTTCTGACCTGGTTCTGAAGTCCTTGAAGATGACTTTCAAAATAATTTTGAATATCTTCTTGCAAACTCCGAAATGACATTTGTTTCACTGTATCAAAAAGCATGCCATACTGGACTTTGATCAGATCCATTTGCTCATATATTTTTCTTTGCTGTTCAAGAATCTCCCGTTGCTGGCTAATCAATATGTGCTGCTGTTCAGCAAGCTTTTGCTGCAAATCAACAATGACTTGCTGTTGGTTTTTTAGCATTTCAGTAAATTTCTCATGCCCTTTTGCAAGGTGCAGTTGTAGTATTAGGGCATCTTCAGATGGAACTTCATTTTCTCCTGAAATACAAATATTATGTGATTGATTTTTGTCCAAGCTTGCTGTATTATCTCTTAAAAAGCATACCAATTTTTATAAGTTAATGAAAAGTCACTCTAAATTATAAGGTCAGTTCTTTTACTATCTTTGTAGCCCCTTCATGGAAGCACAAGGTCTTCCATTACATAAGCAACAACATTTGCCCCTGCTTCAGGGCATAAATTAATCATCACTGGGGTTCAATAACAGATTAATCATTCTTATGTACATGCTCAAATACAGTAAAGAGTAAATGGCCAAATTTCACTGTAGAGGTGATAAAATGTGGTGATAAAACTTGCTGTAAATACTAAGCCATTAAGGGTAGTTAAAGTAAGGGTCAATTGCAAAGAGCTGAAAAAGGAGTCTATAATATGGAGCAGCAGCAGTAAAATGGCAAAAAGAAACTCAAATGAGGTAAAGATGAAATGAGGCACCCACTGTAAAAAAAATACTAAGGTTTTTAATATCAATATGTTGTGTTCATACATTATTACCCTTGAAAACTATTCTGATACAGATGTTGGGCTACAGAGCCATGTAATCATCAGTTCAGTGCCCAACAGGGGTCAGAAAGGCAAAAAAGAATACATAAAAGAAGATGATATGTCATTATGACATTACATTAATCAATAGAGTATCTTTAATACAGCAAGCAGTCCTGGTTCCACATCTCAAAAAGGAGTAAAGAAGAACTCAAAACATTCACAAAAGGGATAGCAAGAAAAATCTAACATATGAAACTGCTACAATATGAGAAAGTAGGTAAAACTCTTCCAGATGAGGAAAAAAAAACAAAACAAAACAAACAACTGTGCTACATTACAGGGACCTAAAGCAACTGGATATGGAAAGACTCTTCACTTTTTCTTCCAATACAAGAATTAAGGAAATTAAATGAAGCCACCAGCTTCCATACATGCTAAAACTTCAATCAATTCCAGAAAGCTGCTAGCCCCAAATGTAAAAAAAAATCAGTTTGGGGCTAAAAGATACACAGACATCAATCAGGCTCAGAAAACCTAAGCAGCACACTGTTTGAGTTGGGAAAATGATCTAGGAAAGTATCATGCCATAATTTCCATAATATCTGACGCTGCACACTGCCTGGGAGGGAATAATGAATCCATACAATCACTCATCTGTTCGTAGGCAGCACTGAATTTTCTTCCTTTAAGTGCAGAACATCAAGGATGAGATAAGTAAAAAGACTACAACCAATTTCTTTTTACAGGTCCCAAATTACTTTGTTATTCCATTACTTTTATTCACAGATTAATTTTTACTTTAAGTATTAACTTAGATATTTAGGTAGTTAACACTGTACTGGATTTGAGAAAGGGAAGACTAGGATCCAGGAAAGGCCACACTTGCAGTCCAACTTGGAAATTCTAGATTTTGAAAAATCTAGTCACTTATATCGCCGTATCTCCTTCTGCATAACATGAACAATTATTTCTGTGAAAAGCAGAACCACTGCCATCTGATTCTCTGTGGATTTGTGTCTTCCGTTTGACTGGGTAAATAAGTAGCACTACCTTTGCTACCTTTCTTCTTCAGAATACAGAGCAACAACCAAGTCACTTTTGTCCTGCTGACTGAAAGGATGAACAGCTACAGACAAACTTTCAAATGCCCATATTCCACTCTCTCTTTAATGACCTCTTACAAAGTTTATAGAACCTTGCCTACTTTTAATCCCTGCGCCTGTTGTCAAATTTGCCTGAAATCAGCCCAGACAAGACAAGGACTAAATCATTAAAGTGATTGTCTATCAAGATTTTTCATCAACTTACATGGGCTCCTTTTTTTCTTAAGGCTGAAAAGACATTAACAAATGCCTTTTGACAGAACTTTTGTACTCAGAAATCAGGCCTACACCCAATACAAACAGAAGAACAGAGGTCTTCACCAGGTATTTTGGCTCTACAAGTGACAACGCACTGCAAAAGGACTACATCATGCATCAGCCAGAGCTAAGTCTCTTCAAAGTAGACAGAAAGTCTTTGAGGAAAAGGATGGCCCTTACCTGGACAAAGAAAGCACATGCACCTATTAAACTACCTGATTAAAGCTGGCATGTTGAGGCTTTGACTTACATGCTGACTATAATGACTTAATTGCTTCTTCATAGATCTCACTGTAAATTTTCTGAGAGGGATTTCATCCTCTTGTCCTGCATTAGTACTTCTTACATACCAAAGTCACATGTGAGAACAGGGCTTCATGCTACTACTGCAATGCCATTATTCACAGATATAATATAAAGATAGTAAATAACGAACATCCTTTTCTTTAAATACCAGAAAAACTAAAATCTAAATGCACTCCCCTACTACAGAGTGCTAACAGCCATTGCATTTACTGTCAAATGAGCTGCATACATGTCTTTCTCTATCAATAACTTCAGAAAGAAATTATCTTGACTTTAAACTTGAAATGTTAACAAATCCAGGTTAATAAGAAACAAATAGTAATGAAAGTAACAACATAAACTCCTCATTTCTAGGCTTTTTGACCCTCTCTCAGTGAAAAAGGAAAAGTCTAACCGGACCATTTAGAAATCCGCCCAGGGACATGAAACTAGGAAACTGCAAGAGGGAGTCAACCCTGTAGTCAAGGATACTGTACAAAACCACTTTTTTCCAAAACCATTTTTCCTTCAGTTCTCAGTGTCTGAGATCCAGGGACCAGTAACAATGACAATTGGAATGATTAAGCCACCACAAATTTATATACAGAGAAGAGAGACTCTTCTAAGAGGGCGTTATTGGGCTCTTCCCATCCTGGGAATCTGGACTTTCCTCACACCTACAAACAAAGATACTAGAGCAACAGAAGGTTAAATGAAGCTCTGATTCAATAACAAACATAAAGTAATAGAGCTTATTTTTAAGCACATACCTAGGGGTTGTTGTCTTTAGCCAGTAACTGTCTGACTTACAGGCAGCAAGGACAGCTATAATTTTAAGTACTGGCTGCAGTGAAGCTTACTTTCATGATGGACCACTTTCTATGATCTCGACAGGCACACCTTTTCCACAACTTTGTAATAATGGCTTATTCCAGTCAGTCAATTTAGCTTTGCTCCTTTTGGCTGTTTAAAGCTCAGATGGAGAGAATATGAGGCCTAAAAAGTGCTTTGTGACTGGTTTCTGTTCCTCATTTTTATCCATTTTGCAGTACTATGACTAAACTTATACTTACCAGTACAAGAGGCCCTTCACTGCACAGTACAGCCAGTGCTGCTGGTAGTTCACAATGCCAGACAGAGAGGATAATAAAGTTCTTGCATGAAAGAGAAGACTCTACTGAAAATAAACTACATTCAATTAAGCAGAAAGAATATCTTGTTTGCCAAAATAAATCTGAAGTAGAAATCTAAAATAAATCAGATGCTGAGTGCCCTATTTCTCCTCATTAGGAATATATAGGAAAGACATGCTGAACATGTCAGATGAGGCTGTCTCTATCACATATATTTAAAATTAGGAGAAGGATTCCACTGCAAGTGGTGTTTACTTACTTGCAGATTCCAGCAATTCCACCTTTCCACATTTCTCAGACAAGTATCAGTTACCCCCACTAGCAACACTCAGATATTCCAAAGACCACAGATGCAGTATTATTTTCCTTGCACACACACACCACACAGCCATGGCAAGGTCTGTTTTGCAGATATCTGCTCCATGCGTTCAAGATGAATCCCTGCTGCAAACATAACATTGCAAATGAATCTTTGCTACATTTCCCTAGTATGCCTGGAAAGGACACAACATCCTGAGCCACGCTGTATGACAAGGTAGCCCTCAGGCACAATCTGCCGCTGCACAAGGGGCAGAGGCTAAAAGCAGGCAGTCATCGTACCTGTGATAAAGGGAAAATGAAACATTCATTAGGACACAAGAGCACAGGCCATTTGACCTTGCCAGTCAGTCCTGGTAACCACAGGAGATGAGAGCAGTGGGCTGCAGGCCTGCTCTGTGCACAGACAGCAACAGCATGAGAACCTACAACCTTATTCAACCATGTTTGGCAAGAATGAGATATGGTGGCTGCACACTATTTTACCCAAATACAGGCGTTTGCAGCTGCAGAGAAGTCTGCATAAAAGAAAACAGCGGAAAGATGGGTCTGATAGGAAATGATTTAATGGCAATTATTGAGTGATGAGAGAAACACAAAGGAATAAAAAATGGAAAGACAACAAAAAACAGTTCCTTGGGATGCCAATCTTTCATCTGAAGTAAGGTGTACTCATGGTGCTGCTGAGAAATAGCAGAGGCAATCTTGCAGAGGAATAGGCTCATCTGATTTGAAATAGGAGTATGAATCTGCGCCCCAGCATCTTCACCTGGCCAAGAGAAGTTGTGATTCAGGTGCAGTTGGCAGGAATATTCCAGATAGTAGTTGTGGTGCTGGTGATACTGGCTGAAAAAGATGATGAAGCTGTTTGTGTGACCCCCACAGATAGCCTGTGCTGGCTCTGTCAGGCAGCTGGTGGAGAGCCATCTGCCTCATGCAGATGAGCCTACAAACACAGACACTGTGCTGGGAATCAGCTCGAGCCCCTGATACTGGCCTGCGTCTTGGAGGGCTGGTATCAGGCATGGTCTTCAGCAAGAATTTGAGTAGACTACACCACATATGAAAAGGCCTGTATAACAAGTTAAACAACAGATCGTTTGGTTCACCAAAACAGTTTTCTGCAGCAGGTTAACTACAGCAGGGACATTTTAGTTACTAAGGAATCATTGCAAATCTACTCCTGCACTGTTACAAAACTGGCAGTCATAGGATGGGGTGGGCCACCAGCTCTCCAGTTGTGAATGGTGAATTTATTCAGGCAGAAAAATGGTCTTAGGGTCATCTAGGCAACATACACCAGCTCCCCTGCTGTCTGAGGAGACATCAATGGCAAAGAATCACCCCATTCAGCTGGTCTTAGTGCTGTGCTGAAATAGAAATGCTCCCCTAAGACCAGAGAAAGACAAGAACAGTCACTGACCTGTCTTTTCTTGAATCACTGAATCATAGATTGGCTTAAGTCGGTAGTTCCAACCCCCTTGCCATGGACAGGCACACCTTTCACTAGACCAGGCTGCTCAGAGCCCCATCCAACCTGGCCTTGAACACTTTCAGAGATGGGGCATCCACAACTTCACCGGACAACCTGTGCAAGCACCTCACCACCCTCATAGTGAAGGATGTATTCCTGTATCTCAACCTACTCTTTCAGTTGGAAGCCATTCCACCTTGGCATGAATATTACATGCTGTTTGCATTGTGGCTCTCCCCAGACAACTGTATTTCCCCTAATTAAAGATCTGATTACCACTTTTTTTTTGTTCTGTTTGTTTTAGTAAAAGTAGCTGGAGTTGCTTACTTCCAAGACCAATGACTCCAGCTGCCAGTGAGGATTCTCTGCACTACTGCAGGAAACCCACTGGCCTGTGTTCAAAATAAGGTCTCAGGCAAACTCAGAGAATGTTAGAGGTTGCAAGCAGAGCAGAATACTGAAGGCTTGCCTGTACAATGACTTGAAGGAAATCAAAGACTGTCAACATGGCGCTTTTCTTTTTTTCTGATGTCAAATACGTGGAATTTCTGCTAGATGTTGATGAATCCAGTATGTTGTTCTTCCATTCTGAGGAGAGAAAGCTGCCTTGTGAAGGCCTGGGTCCAGTCTTTGAAATAGGCAAAACATGCCACCATGTCCTTTGTCCAGTCTGGACAGAAGTGCATCAAGACTTCTCCACACCAACTACAGCAGTGAACACAAGACAACAACATTGAGAAGGAAGAACTTCTGAGGCTGTATCTTTCTTCAGCTGAAAACTCACACACAGAAGCTCATGTGTTATCACAGGTTTGAGCACTGTGCTTCCATGCTGACAGTGCCCCCCAGGAGATTATGTGGTTTAGTGGGCTCTGCTTTCTCTCCAATACATAGGATGCTGCTTCTCTCTGCCAAATGAAGATGAATGCATGAATCCATGATCACCACTGGCCATTCTTGATGCATTCAAGGATTTTGTTAAGGGAACCTTATAATCATACTTGTGTTTTTCCAAGACTCCAAGCATCAGGCCTGCAAAGAGTATAAAATTGAAACAGTAGAATGAACCCTGTGTTGAATCTCCAAACTCACTACTATCTTCACACTCTGGCCCTTTGCCTTTACTTTCCTCTGAAATGCCAGCGGGGACAGAGTTCCTTACCCTAACACCTAGGAGATGAGAGGTGCATGTAACTCACCATGTTCACTGACAGTACTGGAGACTAGGCAGCACAGACTGATCCAAGTCCTCTAAAGACGGCCAAAGAATAAGGATGTTTGGAGAAAGAGGTCATGCTGAGCTGGATGCTCTTTGTGAGACCTTCACAGAGATAGAGTATATCTGCTTTCAGCACCATCCAAAAGTATTACTCTTTTCTGTCCAGGCATAATTCCCTTATTATTTGCCAAGGCTTGTATTACATAGAGAAAGACTTTCATATGGACAAAGAAAACGCAAATATCCTGAGTCTTTCTGCAAAACGGAGGCATGGCATTTATGGTGATAGAACAAAGTATGCACAGAAGCAAAGAAAATGGAGGCTAACCATAGTGACTTCTCCGTTTTCTGCCCACCTTTGGTCACAGAGCATACAGAGGTTTTGTAAGACATCTGGAAAAAATATCAGGCAAGATGAAGGCAGACAGTGTCACTGCACTAGGCACAGGGAGGCTTAAATGTCAGCCCTGGGATTGGAAACACCAAGTGCAGAAGTTTCCGTTGGAGGAGATGTCATTTCACTTGATAGACCTTGATAACTTGCAGAGGCTTGGCATGTACTCTGAAGCAGCCACCGCCCTCAGATTTGCCATACAGATGTGACAAAGCTTAAATGACCTTCATACTTTCCATTAGCTTTTAATGTCAATGGGAAATAAATTACCCTTCATTATAGTTGTTATATCTTTCAGACACAACATTAAACCAGAACCTGAACTGTTTTGTGATTATTTAAGATCTGCGGGTGTTCTTCATGTGGGTAAATCCACGTATCTCGGGCAACAATATATACCTTCTGTTGACTTCTAACCATGGACATACCTGGCTCCCTACAAAGGTACCAAATTTACCAGAGCTGTGCTCACCAACAGACATGAAAGTATTCTGAATGATGTGCTGTAAGAGAAGCTCTATGTATTTTTCCCCTTAGCTATTGCAGTGAGACAGTTTGGCGGCAGCAGCAAGTTTCTTAGCAATGGCAATAGTCCGTTCACCTTGGGTTTGGAATGGACACAACACCACTGAAGCCTTTTACAATTTTGCTACAAATTAACAACCCCAGAAATACCAGACTGTGAAGAGAGACACAGTTGAAGGTCTTACACATATTTAAAAACACAGGTAAAAAAGGTTTTGCTATGTTTCATCAGCTCTAGGTCTCCTACGTACACGTGTATATGCATGGCAGATGAAGGGCAGCCAAGAGGAAAGCCAGAGCAACAATTCTCTCACACGTCTTGAAGACCAGCGCTAGATTTGCCTCCTAACCCTCCAAAAACAAGGAGGTCTGGTGCAGCTGCCCAGGCGCCCCTGTATCCGGGTTTCCACAGGTGCTGAAGCCCCTCCTGCCCGGTTCGAGGAGACCCAGCATCCAAGACTGCGGCTCGTGGCCACCACGCTGAGCCGCCGCAGGCTGCAGGAACCCTTCGTTCCAGGGAACGGGGGTAGTGGTGCGGTGGGGGGGATGTGCCCTCCCGCCTCCAGACCCCCTACTGCCGCCCCGCACCTGGCTTCACGTCGCAGGTGAGCTGCACCCCCAGGGCGCCACCGCCCCGCTCGGGGGCGGCGTGGGCAAAGTCGTCCGCCGCGAACTGGGCGGCTCTGTCGGCGGCGCGCAGCAGGGCGGGCTCGGGGCAGCCCTCGGCGGGGGCGGCACAGCCCGAGCCGCGGGGCCGCGGGCGCAGCCG
>VXBA01004912.1:1058128-1075566 GCA_013399895.1 Serilophus lunatus
CAGGGGGGTCCGCGGCAGGGCTCGGCCGCGCCGTCCCCCGCGCCCAGCAGCGAGAGGCAGACGCCGAGCCAGCAGCGCGCCCACCACAGCCGTCTCCCCGGCATCTCCGGCCGCGCCTGCAAGAGAAGAGAGGCCGCGGCGGGGCAGGGCAGCTGCCCTTCTCTGCGGGGCGGCCCCAGCCCGCCGCTCCCTCCGCCCTAGCCCGCGCTGTGCAGAGCCGCGGACCCCTCCATCCCTCTCTCCCTGCATTCTGCACCCCGGCACAGCATCCCAAATCTAGGAAAAACTTTTTACATCCACCAACCCCCGTCCCGTCCCTCCCCGGCGTCCCCCGCGTAACCTGCGGGAAGGTGCGAGGCCGCGCCCGGAGCAAGTGCGGCCTCGGGGCTGAGCTCCTCGGAGCAGCTGCCCGCAGCGGGGACTGACCTCCTCCGAAAGCTGGAGGGGAATGGAAATGTGCAACATTCCTGGGGCTTCGTTAGCATCAAATTTCCCAAGCGCCTCCCTTTAACTCCTTCGCTCCTCCAGCCCCTGCCGGCTGCCCGGGGCGGCGGTGGGACGGAGGTTGGGGCTGTCCCGCAGCTCCCGACGGCTCCGGCCTTCCCGAGAGCTTTTCTTGGCGTTGTTATCCCAAGGCGCCCAGCCAGGGATAAGTACACGTCTTAAAAAGTTGTCTTTCATTTCTAGTGGTTTTGTATCACCTGAAAAAAAAAGCAAAACAAACCAAAACAACCAAACAAAACCCCCGAAACAACAGGAATAAAGTACACGCGCGATGCAGTTTCCAAGAAACAGAAAATTTCACGTGGCCAGAATAGTTATGGATAGGTCGGACTTCTTGGTTCCCGCTTCTATGGTCGGAAACCTACACCAAAGCTAACCACGTTGGCAGCTGCCGTCTTCGCTGAGGCTGCCCACGGCCGCAGCAGAACCGAAGCGAAAGACCGGTTTTAGAGCGATGAGCCGTGCGGCTGTGGCGGGGTGTATTGCTTTCTGATAAAGGAGCTTCCCCAGACACTTTCTGGCAACGCTCACACCGAGGTGTGAGAATCAGCATACCTTTCAAGTGCTCCGAGGCGAGAATAACTCCACGCAGCAGGAGCCACCTCGCTTATCTAATCTCTTCCACATGCTACCGGGGGAAAGCGACACCAAGTATGTGCCCACTTCAGCACTAACTGCGATGCCACGTTTTGTCTTTGGAGAGTTGGCCAGCACGGATACAATAGCTATATTAAGATAATATATTATATTGTTGTCTTCGTCTTCCATCCACGGGCTCAGACACATGTAAAACCCCGTCAGAGTATCTTTGCAATGCTCTCACACACTCTCTTTGTTATCACTTATATAGGAAAAAGGAGAGACAGCACATTGTTATGTTGTTTGTTTGTTGGATTTTCTGGTTTGGGGGGAGTTTTTTGTTGTTTTTTTGGTTGGTTGGTTGGTTTTTTATTCAGACTGGTTCATTTACTGTTTCCCTTGCTGCTGAAAAAGCATGCCAAATACATCACTGGCAAGTGGCTTGCCATTTTTTGACTAAGCATTACTTCTGTTGTAAACACCACCTCATCAAAACTGTGCAGCAGCAGCAGCAAAAGCTCCAGACAGACAGGGGCTGTACCTTTTATGAATTCTGCAGGGCTGGTGACCTGTAGAACTCCTGCCCGGGACAGGAATACTTGTAAGTTCTGCCAGACCAAATCCTACATGTAATGCTCAACAGTTCCTCCTAGACTCTTTGCCCTGACCTTCAAATGACATAGAACTCTGAGGTCAACTACCCCTGAGAGATCCTAGGTTTTCCTATGGTTTCCAGTATCTCTACAAAAAGGCATAGAATAAAGGGAGATGAATTACTAGGATCTGTCCCTCCAGAGAATCCACAGCCCAGCTGTAGTAGTGTAGAGCTCTGCATGAACTATTTTTTTTCTGCTGAATTAATACCTCTGTATTTTCTTGAGTTCTTTGATAGGTTTTGCAGCCAATACATTGGTACCACAGCTATATTATTTTGGGGATCCATGTCAATGCAAATAAAGCCGTGTAAGATGCAAACTCATCTTTGGATCATCTTCAGGAATTATAAAAAAGCTACAGGGTTGGAGATGATTCCCAGCTAACCTGCAGGGTAAAAATTCATTAAATTAAATGAGATGTGATGTTCTCAGACACTACCTAAGAGCAAGTCTATTGAATTTGAGGTGATGGGAAAAATAAGGACAGAATTTACCTTCAAATCTGAATCTTAATAACAATATTTTTGCAGGGGAAAAAAAAAAGCCTTTGTATAGGCAAGTATCAGTTATAGTGCAAACAAGAATACTCACTCACACATTTGACTTTGGAAGTTTCTATAGCACAGAATGAAGCAGTGAGAAATGTTGCCATCAGTTTGTCAAGTTGCATAAACATGTATGCTGTCCCTTACGATTGAGAAACTGTGCATCAATCAAAGGGGGGGGGGGGGGGGAGGGGGGGGATATACATAAAAAAAATGTTCTGCTGATATCTAGTATATGGTATGTAACCCATAAGACACTATTTGTAGGTACTGTCTGCCAGTGCATAGGAACCACAGACTCACTCAGCAAACCTGCTAAAGATCCCAACTGAAGTCAGTGACTTGCATGTCAGTAAAGCAGTACCTGTCATACTCTTGCTTTCCTTCCCCGCACAGACACTGTGTAAGCAGGGAGAGTCCCTGTTTCATGTGTTTGTAATATAGTTTAGTGCAATGCTTTTCTTTTTCCTTTTCATGGCATT
The DNA here is from genome assembly GCA_013399895.1 of Serilophus lunatus. Lineage (NCBI taxonomy): Eukaryota > Metazoa > Chordata > Aves > Passeriformes > Eurylaimidae > Serilophus > Serilophus lunatus. The sequence goes on from VXBA01004912.1 coordinate 1,060,895, forward strand.
TCTCACATTGGCTGTGTTCAACATGAATGGCTCAGAGCAAAGAAGAAAGTAAAGAGGCTCCTACATCTACACTATGTGCAGTTTGAGGAGGGTTCTTCAGACCTTGCAATGACTAAAATTCATACAGCACTGATCTGTACACCTGCCTCTCAAGTCAGGCTTTGGTGCCTGCTTGGTGTCTGTCCAGAAAAGAGCTTATCCTGTTAGAATGTGATGGGTGATAAAGACTGGGATAACAGCTGCAAAACTGGCCTGCTGCTCTGAACCAGCACACAAACCCAGAAAAAGCCCAATTTGCTTAGCCCCATCTTCAAGTAGATGCAGCAGCAGTAGTGATCCCCATGCAATGGGAGATGGGCTTTGCCCATCTCGAAATCATCATCGAGGCCAGTGAGACCCTTTACAGAGACTCATCATCTTCTCAAGCCCTGTTGGAGCCATTCGAGAGGCTGAGGGACCCTTGGCCCGTCTGGGGTGGGGCAGGTGCCAACAGAGGGTGGCAGAGCCTCACGCCCGCCCCGTCCCTTTCGTTGTTTCTAAGCATCCAGCTGCAGTCAAGGCAGCTGCATGAAGTAAAATGTTCTTTCTTGTGTGCTCTCTGCATGAGCCAGAATTTTGAAAAAGTCCGCACAACTTGCATTAAACATTTTGAATAATGTTTGGAGCTGGAAGATATTTTACAATATGAGTAACAAAAATCATTCAAAGCAGTCATACATAACGAAGTTGTTCAATATGATTTATTTTGCTTTAACTTCTAGTTTAACCATGCAACAGTTTTGGAAAAAAACCCTGTCAGGTGCCTAAAATCTAAACCTCACATTGTTTTCCCACCTTTCACAATCTTTCACAATAGCAATGTACAACAATTACTTGATCCTGCAGGCTTTCCAGAGATGTTTAACTTAGCAATCTGAATTACTATTACATCCAGCACCACTGTTTACACTGCATACCTTTCAAGATATGCATTTTTCTTTAATCAAAACCCAAACCAGAACAAAATAAATATTTTTCTCTGGTTGTTTTCAATTATTTATTTTCAACAAGACTTTGTTTTTGAGGCTAAAAATCCATGTATTACTGTCATTTTTAGTAAATATTGGTTTACAAAGAAAATTGGTAGTTAAATAAGTAATTACAAACCAGATGAAAACCATGGAAGTAGCTTTGTATTTTTTTCATTAAAGCTATTGGGATTTTTGCATATTTATTAGCTGAGAAAGAAAAAGAAATTAAATAAAAACAAATCTTGCTAGAATGTATCTAACTCACTATCAGACAGCATTTGAAACACTAATTTTGCTCTTTGCCTTGTATCCTTCACTGCTTTTCAAAACACTACCAAGTTTAAATCCAGACATGTTTTCAGTATTTTCAGAACTGTCATCTGTGCACTGGGAGTTGGAAAAAAGTAGAGTTATTCTCTGTGAGAAGATCAATGGCCCACACTGAAATCCTCACCTGCACAGAAGCAATAGCAACAAATCTGCAGTGTAGCAAGAAACAAAAGAGGAATCTCCTTTTCTAACTAAGTTTCTAAGTAAGTTTGAGAGTGACCTGATAATCCAAACAATTTTAAGGAATCACCTGAAATAATTTTTGTGTAAGTTGATTGAAAAACCAGATCAAATTAGGCTGGTAGTACAAATTTAGTCTCTCGTGAGTTATACTTCTATGGTAAAAGTAGTACAAAGACAGGAAATGCAAAAGTTTTTCTCCAGTTGCTGAGAGAAAACTAGATATTTTTCACAATGTAGTTCTTAATTGTGCTATAGCTGAGCAGGAGAATGCACACACCATAGCTTGAAACTGATAACATTTCGCTGTTCCTGCAATCCAGAGCAGTTTCTCTGCAAAAGAGTCTGCTGCCTCACGTCAGTGTGCTGATGTGCTCTGCTCACAGGCTGCACACAGCTCTGCAGACATGCTCTGTGTTGCAACTGCTTCTTCCACATGAGCTATATCTGCCCTGTGGATAAGCCTTCAGGCTCTCAGTCTTCACATAATCTAGGATTTTACAGGTGGAGTGTACTACAAATTCTTAGAATTGGTCAGGGTTCAGAGTTTGTATTTTCTGAGAAATCTTACCAGTTTGAAATCTTAATTTGTCTCAACTTAGAATGAAAACTGTTAAAGCATTTTCTAGGAAACAGACATTCCACTAACAACATCATTTTGGAAACAAAGACTCACAGCATTTCTAAAAGACAATGATTTCTTCTAAGAGTAATGCAGCCCTGAGTACCAGGAGGTCTTTGTATTCCCAAATGCCTGAGACAAGGAAGAGGCCATCACACAGGAGTAGATCTGACTGAATGGAAAACTGGCAGCTGACCTGCCTTGCAGAGAACTATCAAAAGTTATCTGTATTCCATTATGAAGCTCGCTGAGATAAGCTTTCATTAAATGTTTCATTCTCAATGAACCAGCAACTTCTGACAGAAAGCGTGCCAACAGAATGGGGTTTCCAAGAGATGCATTCATAGCTGGATGACACAATGATAAAAACATCTCAGTTTTGGCTAGACTAGCTGATCAGCATTAGTTCAGTACCAAAAGTTTCAGCCTTCTGAAGTAATAATCTTTGAGTCACCTTCTGTTCTCCTAATTGCTGACAGCACTCCTTCAGTAATGCCATGTGAACATTAGAAGTTCAGAACACAATCCTTGCTAACAGATACACACTTGGTTAGAGAGAATCTCCTGAACAGACATTTTTGCATTCTACTTTGGAGGCTTATAGTTAAATACAGATCAACAGGCTGTCCAGAAATTCTCCTGAACAAGCCACCTAAACAAGTTTTTCCTCGGGGTCCCTATATCATGGTAATGGGGAAAGCACACAAATGATGAGGGAAGATTTCTCTTGAGCAGCTCCAGAGTTAAGTTTCAGGAGACCCTATTGTTTTCAAAACCCTGCATACAGAAGGTCTTCTACTAAGAGAAGAAGGTATGCTTGAAGTACATCATACTTTTGTACATTGAAGCTACCAGGAACTGTGGAGCAGGATCCTCTGCTGGACATAAATAATCTGTTTTAAATAGTGCAAAAGATATCTAACTTATCCACTTGAACTGCATTTGGTTCATTATATTGTTTCTAATGGCCAGAGGACAACCTCAAATTCAATCTGTTGTCTCTCTTTTTCATTACAGGAGTACCATAACCTGTCAATTCCTAGTAAAACTGTCTCAGATTTTCCCATTATAAAATCTGGTTTGAGAGTTTTTATACTTTCACCAGTTTTTAACTGTTTGGTCCAATACATACTCAGATAAGTGTTTGCGTCTGGCAGTGCTACATGGAAAAAAGCATAGAGGCCATATAAAAAACTATATACTGCAGGCAAAGAATGTGATAGAAATTAATTTACATCAGCAGCCTTAATTCTGGCATTTCCCAAGTCATGAAAACTTTATTTAATAGACTTAATAAAAGCTATGGTATTGTATATACTTATGTTTAAAACTTTGATATAAAATAAATCACTGGCAGGTTATCACCTATCAAAACTCCATGGCCCTTGCAAAAGTAAACATATGTAAGTATGGTATAGGTTGGACTAAAATATACCAACTACTTTTGGAACATCAAAGAGCCCTTAGGGGAAAGAGTTGGTAGTTAAAGAAAATATTTTTAAAAGTTAATATGAATGAAAAATGAGAGAAAGGTCCTGGATTCACTAGAGTCAATGGTAAAGCACCCACAGCTATAAATAGCATTGGGATTTCATGGAGGAAATCAAAGCAGCAAAAAACCCCAAACCCTCGAAAATCTGGAGCTGACTGGATGCAAGACTGGATTCATTATCTTTGAAAGTCTTCAAATCACAAAACAATATTTTTCTAAACCAAAAAATATTTGGCTTAGTACAGACTGTATGTGTTGAAGATTTTGACTTATGTTATAAAAAGAACTAAGAGATCTAACATTCACTTCCAAAACTTCTGAACCAGGACTTGTGGATATTGAAGTAGGACAAGACAAGCTCAAAAAAACCCAACTGCGTTTGAAATTATATACCTTACATTTTGAAAAGTTTTTGGCAATGTTACTTCTTATCAATTTATGTCTAACTGTTAAAAACAATTACTATGTCAAGCACTGGCCAACAATGAAGAAATTAAATCTAACCAAAGAAATTTTTAGCTGTGAAATCATCCAGTGGGCATCCAGATCGGAGTCACATGAGGTTAGAATCTGGTAATGTTTCTATATTGTTCTAGATGAATATACAGTCACTGTTAAAATGAGGACTTGAGTGCGGAATTTAAAATGACAAAATCTTGAGTGTTATCTGTAATTCATCAATGTCGAGAAGTATCATCATTCAGTCTTGAAGCTGACAAAGAGAAAAAACTTATAGCAGTATAATTTGGAAAGAGCAACACTCCAGAGTTACAAGAAAGATGGGAATGTATCTCAGTGCCTTTTGCCTTCAGGGCACAAATTGGAAGAAACCTTCAGTTGGAATAATTGCTAAGGCCAGTTTTTCCCTTTCTTTTATTTCGTGACAATTTCTAGTTTTCCAGACTAACAAGGGGAGACACAGCACAGTAGTGATACCGTGGAGCATTTACAGGTTTCCAGTTCTTTATGTTCTGTATCCGAGAACAACTGAGGTTTTTCATACAAAAGAAAAGGTTTTTCAGACATACCCAAGGAAAAGGCACAGCCGTGAATGGTGTCTGCAAAGATAGGAAGCTGTCAATTCAGACTTGTGCATTTCCCTTTGCAAGCGTAGAATTTAAAAAAAAAAATACTAAATTAAGACTGTTTAAGCTACTAAATACTGTAGACTCAATCCTCATTTACCTCTAGTGAAGAAGCTTTACTACAGATCTGTGTGTTTTCCAAGCTATTATAAAACCTCTTGCAAGAAACATCCTATATTGGCTTCTCTTTGTGCCTTTCTACATAAGTGAATGTAAAGAGGATTCAGTTTTCTCCTTAAGAAAGGAATCACACTCTTTCTATATAAGACCAAAGCAAATTAGCTTTCTTGGTTCCTAGTGCAGAAATCTGCACAGTAACTAACAAAGTTCTTTTCAATAATGCTTCAGTGTCTGGTAGTCTCTCAAATACCCTTTGTAAACAGTTTACATTGATCTTTGCTCCAAGCTGTGAGATGTTTAGGGTTCTTTTTTCAGTGTGGCTATTTGCCCACCACCAAGACCTTATTTTGGTAACCCTAAAAATAGGCTAGGATCAATTACAAAGACTTTTCCTCAACAACATAGTTCTAAAATAAATTTAAAGCCTAAGATTTTGGCAAAAAATCACATTAACAGTCAAACTGGAAATGTTTCAAACACTGATTGATCAGGACCCAGCTGAGTTTATTCTACTCAAGATAGATTTTCATTAGGTGGTCCAAGAAGAGTGTTTGTTTTGGCCTCTGTTTCTAGAAATAATATTAACCTGGCAAAAATATTGTTTCTATAAAGAAAAAGGCTGTTGAGCAGGCTAAATATGTGTGTCTTTCTTCACTAGTTTAACTTACATCCTGTGTTTGTATTTTCAGGAGCAGCATTAGTGTTTCTGTGCTGTAGTTAAATCACCTGTCTAGCTCTCTGAGTTACTTACCTGGCCAGAGTTTGTGAAAAGGTCACAGTCTAATGCAGACATGTTCAGAACATATCTGAGACTTGAAGAAGTGCTCTCTCTCCATCCTTCACCAGAAGAATTTGATTCATAGGCAGTTGAGGTGCATAATTTCAAGCATTTAGGCACAGTCACATAGCTAATGGGACCCAAATATTTGTTACAACCCAAGGCGACATTTAGCTCTCTTGACATTTTTAGGTGGCTTTAAATGCCATTAGCAACCTGATTGCAAATGTCCAGGGACAGACTTGAAAAACCAACTCAGGTCTCCCACACCCCTTTTTAGCTCCTTCATGTTTTATTGTCACTACTCTGAGGTTTAAGGGAAAGTACAAGCTTCCTTACCCTCTAGAAACATTTGATGCAAATACATTGGAGAATGTGAGACCCAGAGTTACTGGAGAAAAAGAAGCTCGTAAAAGAAATTAAACCTATGGAAATTTTAATTTTTAGTTAAAGAGGATTATACTCTTCATTTCATATGACACTGACAGAGGAGAGGTGGTATATAGTGTTGACAAGCAAGACTGTCTTCACTTAATGATACAAGAACATATTTGAAAAGTTGTAAATGTTTTAGACTTTTTTCTGGAGTATTTTCACCAAAATGCTCCTTTTGTATGTCTGCATAACAAGGCACAGAATTCTTTCTTCATAGAAAAGGAAAACAAAAAGAATATGTAATTATGATTAAAGAGGCTACATTGATCTCTATTAACTCTATTATCTCTATTAAACTATTAACACTTAAGAGTGAAATAAAGTTTGCTTTACACATTCTTCCAAGGAAACAAATCAAGTTCATACCATGTATTAGACATACTGATCACTTAAAAAATACAGTGCATGCCAGTTGCTGAAATTACTTGGAATGCACATTTATAGGTTCCAGGTTCACTTGAAATGTATGCTTTTCAATTTTTGTCCTTATTCAGCTGTCAACTGAAGTTCAAGTTGAGCCAACAGAGATTTAAGAAAATACTTGCTTCCACATGCTTCCTTTCTGTAAACTGGGCATCATCCTGACTTCCTGGGTCAGCTGTGTCTACAGATTGCTGACGATTTTCTTGCAGCACCTCTGAAATAGGTGCTCTCTTTCCATACATCAAAGCTTAAAGCAAGGCTCTCATTTCATATCCTTATTCTTGGTTTCCAGATGTGAACTTTCCCTTCTCATTTATTCTTTCTTGCTCTGAAAATTATTTTCTAGACCCAATGCTTTTATTGTATCACTTAGTCTCTGCATTCCTTAGCTAGCAGTGGCTTCCCACTTACATCAAACACCAGCTACTGATCTTTTTCAGGTGCCTTCATGGACTCTCCACATTCCACACCACTTCTCTTCCATTATGAAGTCATAAGCTCTCATCTCTTCTTTACCCATTTATTGAAATTTATGAGAGCCTTCACATTTTATTCATCACATCTGAAATGTCTAAAAAGTCTCTGCAAAAGTTTATTTTAATAAATCCAGGGACAATGTACTACACATCCTTGCAACTTTACTACAGTTACCTGTACTTAGAAAGGTCTCTGTTAGTTGGGGATAGCCTAAATGCTGCTACAAAGGATTTTCATTTGAAAATGAGCAATAATAATAATAATAATACTTAAGAGTGAAATATGAAAAGTACTGTCTTGGGTTGAAGTATATTCTATTATCATCTCCGTGAGCTGTTGAAACCAGGTGAAGCAGTGTTCCTTGCCTCCTCCCTCTGTACTATCTTCTGTTAATGGGCCATCAATGCCTTGCCCCATGACTCAGAGATAACTCCCTCCTGGACTATCTGCTGTTAATGGGCCCATCAGGCCTTATCACACGACTCACCATCCCATTGCGAGATGCTTCGCCCAGAGGGAGGAGCCAACTATTCCATCCTGGATATAAGCTGAGACTCTGAACACCACACCAGCACTTACCTACTGGACTCCCAGAGGACAAGAGCTACCACTGGACTTTCTCACCCTTTTCTTCCTACAGGATCACCGCTTCAACGGAACTGCTTTGCATGGATTGTTACCACCATAGAGTGTCAGGGTGTATTCTGACTTTGTCAGTGTTCTTGTACTACTGCATTTATTTATTTCTTTTCATTTTCTTCTTTCTATTAAATTATAATTCTGACTTGCGATCTCCCACTGGTTTGATTTCAAACTAGTACAAGTACACAAACAATTTGAATTTTGTTCAGGGATAATACAAGAGATGAGAATAGTGTTACCGATTTAAAAAGAGAGTAGAAGCAGAAACCTCAATATGACTAAGAAGCACAGGGTATGAACACCAACCATGGTGGACTGAACACGGGTATGGAACAATCACTTCCTCTGATGTTTTGCTGAAATAGTCCTAAATCACTCCTTTCCCAGAAATTCCTGGACAGAACTCCTTAAGAGCTTGATGTTACTTGTTAAATGCACGTGAGAAAACAATTTTCTTACTTTCAGAGAAACATTAGAAGCCAAGGTCTTTCATGCTTATTGTATTTTAGGGCAGAAAGAACAGTTTTCTCAAAAGCAAGCTACATTATTTGAAATACTTTCTGCAAAAATTTTACCCAGAAACCAAAGCCACATCCTGCCTTACTGTATCCTGCAAGAAACTCTTAAAATTGCCACAAACATAGCTAGTACACAAGCACCTTCATCGTCAGGAACACAAAAGACTAGTAAAGCATATGATTCTGGGTGGAATGCTTAATCTGTTGAATGATTTTGATTTCTGTTGCTGGACTAAATCTTGCTTTTCCTTATTCTCATAGAAAGCTCTGTTGTGGTCAGCAGATGGCTGTACCACTATGCAGGAGTACAATGTTTTGTTGACAAATGGACACTCACATGAGGGAACTTTGACATTATTTAGTATATTAGTTATGACCCTATTCTAAAAGTAATACATACTGTATATTGCAACTGTGCAGTGTAGAAACATAAGTTATTCAATGGAAGGGGAAGTGAGATTTTACTTCCTTCTCCTAAAATTAAAGAAAAATGCCACAAAGGAAGTACAATGTCGAGTTCCTCTTTTACACATTATTGATTATCTTTAATTCAAATAGAGCTCATATTCAACTTGCATTTTATGCAAAAAGTATGTGGTCAACACCGGGAAAACACAGTAAGATTACTAGATCTATCTCATTAAATCATTCATTGTCTTATGCTCTTGTGAGTCATGTGAGATGCTACTCAAGTAAAAGTGATACATCTGGCCACAGCTGGATTGATGTAATTTCTTTGCTCCGGCGAAAGAGAGTCTCACCTTTACTCTTGCTTGACTCACAGGCATTTGGTTGCAGACCAGTTCCAACTATAGGTCATGGAAAGCTGCAAGAGAAGAGAAGATAGAAAAGTCAAGGTCTCCAAATTCTTAAATCTATAATTCAGAACTTGGCTGTACATTACTTGAACAGAATAAATGCTATCCTTCAGATAATCTACAATTTTATGGAGGCAAATTTTTATAGATAGTATGGAAATAAAAAGCTTCCCTGGAAATCTTATTATTTATCAGCAGCTCTGTAAATAATTGAGCTAAGACCATCACTGCAGTGGGTTGAGCTCTAGCAAGTAGCTTTTCTCTTAGCAATTTCCATAGAAGATTGTGATAGGATAGAAACTAATGAATATTAATTTGTTTACAGGTTGTCATGTATCTCACACAAATCTAACATAATGTTCTGAGTTGGCCAAGACAGGTCAAAGCTGTCATGGTATGACAAAACTCTTAGCCTCAGATTTTTTTGCATTACATGTACTTATCCTGTAGATTCAACTTGTGCTGCTATGACATCATTTGATCTGGCTCACTGGGACCTTACCAGAAAGGATTGACTGTGTACTCAAATTCCAGCTGTGAATTTCATAGGCATGAGCTCATCTCAAGTGCACGTCCTTTAGAGGTGCTGCTAGAAGATGAAACTTTATGATATTTTCCCACAGTTGCTTCCATATTTAGTTCAAGGTCTTGAAGCAAGTTCTGCTTTCTACTTTGGCCCCCTATGAGCAGTAAGGGCCACACACCTGAAACCTGTTTTGCAGGAACTCTCTGGAACATCTGAAAAAATTAGATCTGATCATCATCTGAAGGTTTCCGTAAGTTCCTTGCAGACAGTGTTCACACTGATGGGAAACAAGTGACTATGCAAAATATCTACTTTGCAGTTCTTCACATTAGAAAACACAGGTAGTTTATGGTGCTACTTTCCTCATACTATCCCTCACCCTGTATGCACATTAGGTCTGGTTAAATGCTATACATGTGCTCAAAGAGACAGACACATTTACTCTAAATAGCAGAAAACTTTGCAGCCTAATATTGATGTGCAGCTACAGAAAATCAAATGCATGTGCAAAAAGATGTAAAGTGGCATTTGTAGTTGAACACTACCCACTGAGATGGAAAGAGTAAGTATCTGCTCAGATTTTGGGGATACTTTCTGACAAGCTAAAAAATTATTGCCTTAAAGCTTTCTGTAATCACTGTGAAAATAACAAATGTCTGGGAAGCGGGTAGGGGTGATAGAGGTTTATTTTGAACCCTGAATAACAGAAAAAAAAATCTCCAAATAAAATTATGAAGTTGTTTGCAGCTAACATTGCATAGTCAAAATCACGCTTGCAACATTTTAGCAATCAGAAAAGAAATGTGCATGGGGAAATAAATCACAGAAGAAAGGAGTAAGGAAAGGGTTGAACAGCTTGAAAAATAGTAAAATACATAACTAATTTATTTCTAACACCAAATAAGTCCCTCTTCTTTTGTCTTCAAATACCTTTTTTGTTCACTTCAGTAAGAAGCTTCAAAACCTTATTCACCTCATGCTTAGTTTGTCATACATGTGAAATCTAACTCACAGCATTAATAAAATCAAATGCCCAGTTTAAAATTATGCTTCTCATTAAGCTAAATTTTGCACACATTGTTCTGACCAATATCTAAAAGCCTGTCTTGTAAAGCTAAAGAAATTAAGTTAATAATAAATGCTGACATTTTCAAATGGAGGCCCACAGGTTAAAATTTTCTAGTTAATAACAAGTAGCATTCCAAATAAATTAGATGAGATTTCAATATTCCATTTCACAGCATGCACAGTTTCCTCTTAAAGGTGCAGACAGTTTCATTTGATCACAAGATTAATAAAGCTAATAAACAAGATGCATTAGTCAGACTTTTCCTGCCTCACCTGCAATTTGTGTTAGATGCTCAGCTCTCATAGTGATGAAGTGGAATGACTTGAACAGATGTTTGCAAAGAACAGAAAAAGATATGTATCCGCTATGTACGAACAGTTAGAAGAAATATGGATGTACACAGTGATATTTGTCTGTGAAAGCAGAAAAACTTAGGGTCTAACCTGTCATAAACAGAGGGGGGAAAAAAAAGTGTAAATCCATCTTAAAACGATCATGCTGGACAGATTTCTATTAGCTAAGCTTTGATAATAAACCTTCTGGAAGTACTTCTGATTTCCTGGAGCTGAAAGTCTGAATTTGCTAGCTTCATTGCTAACATTTTCAGATTAAAATTTCTTCAGCTTTTGATCCATGTTGAGGTTTTGTTTTGTTTGGATTTTGGGTTTCCACTATAAGAACCAATGCATACAAATTTTTCCCTTAATAGTTATGGAGAAATAATTCCATTCTCAGTTCTGAGTTGCTGAAAGATGCTTTCAGAAAGATACAAGGACAAGTGAGCAGAAAGATCATCTACCTGCTTTTCAGGACATTGAGCACATCTTTTAGCTTTATTTGCTCTAATTGTAAAGAATTTTATGTGATGTTAACTGGCTTCTGTATTCAATGCAATTTTACCTCAATTTGGTTTACTGTGATTTTTGAAAAGCTGTTTTTGGTAATTTCTTCCATATAAACTATCAAATGAGAGCTTTCATCTTTCTCATAGGAAGTTTTATAGTTTACAGGTCTTCTGCAGTGTTACACAATCACACATTATTTTTTTAAAAGACACACAGCAAAACCAACAACACTCTTAAATAGAATTAATTCTTACTAGAAGAACATAAAACCCATACTTGCTACTTCCTTATCCCTATATGTTATGCTTTTGGCCTTATCATCTGAGAAGATGCCAAACATTCTTCCAGAATGCCCTGACATTACAGTCTGATGTGGTGATGTGATTCACTTCATGCTAATAGCAACCTCTTTAAGCTTTCTGTAAAAAACAGTGTCTTGTTGAAAGAAATTATCTGTTTTACCCCAGAGGATCATCCAGGCATTGTACCAAAAATTTTCACTGTCTACAAAGTTGCCATTGAAAAGACCCTCAGACTTTAGATATTACTTGCCTTAAACTGATACTTTTCTATCGTATTTTGTAGCTTGTATCTATACCTATGTGAACCCTTCATTCTTCCAACTGAAAGTTACTTTGTTTGAATAACCACAAAACAAAGAAATCTTTCAATTGTATTCTATGTGTTCAGCTGTGACAAAAGTTCTAATTAAAACACTGTTTTATTTTCCAGTTTTTTATTGTTGGCCAGTGGCACAATGGCTTGGCACTATTTTATGTATCTGCAGCCTTTCCATTCATAATGCTGAGGTCTATGGGCTGAGCCTGTATTGCTCTGGACAGGTAAGATCTTAGTCAGTATAGTGTCTCATTCATCCTGTATAAGAAAATTAAGGTCAGTCTCTGCAAATTCTGGTCATTTGCAATGTATAAAGTTACTTCATTGAAATGTAAAGGAACACGTTTAATGTAAAAGATTACGTTTTTGTCGATTAAGAGCCTGTTTCTTGACACTAGAAACTTATCTATTGGTTCCCTTTCAAAAACAGATATTTTGCTTTAACTTTAAATTATCTGCTGCTTCATAGAAACTTGCAGTACTAGAACATGCAAATCCAAAAAGACTGTGGAGGTTAACAAAGCTCTCCCCCTTCTTCACAGTTGAGAGTCTACAATGACAGCAAATCTGCCCAGTGATCTACTTACCCAGAAAGAAGAAAAGAACAATCTCTAACTGCATGTGTTAGATCTTGAGTCATGCAACCGTTGTGAAATACTCAATTGTAACTTGGGTGGGGTGCATGTCTCCTCTTTCCATTAGAAAACAAAAAGTTTTGGAGAAGAGCAAGCAGAATGGAGGGCTGGAATTCAGGGCAATGATTCTGCTGCACATTCATTTTATCTGAGAGAAAACAAATTAGAAAGCTTTACTTACTTCCACCTCCTCTTCCCACAAACTTTACCTCTCTCTAACATTAGGACACACTGTTAATCAAGCCCTTGTCTGGTGTAGCATTTCTCTCACCACATTTCTTCCTTATGACTACATGATGGCCTCCACCCATCCCAGTGGAGTGCAATCCTCATGCTCCTGAGTGCAACCCAAAAGCTTCTTAGACAGCATTGAAGATTTTCTAGGATTTCTGTTATTTTCTCTTTGCTTTCTAGAGGTGTGCTGTTCTCATCTCCACTGTTGCTCTGAGTGACAACAGTGCCTATCTGTTACAGCCAGGTATAAGGAGAGCTGGAAAATACTGCTATTCAACTTTCAGGATACTTGGGGAGGACTGGAACAAATCTAAAGACAGAGGAAAAAAAAGGCTCCTTTGTACAAGCAGAATACATGTTTTCTACATTATCAGAGAAAATATCTTGGTCATGTATTTAAAACCAGCAAAATAAGTGTGAAACCTCTAGGATAATCAGAATGTGACAATGTTACTGGTAGGCCATATCTACAAATGAAAATCTATCAACTAAATGCACAACAAAATGCACCATCAAATGTTACTCTTTCACTACATGCATAGTGTTTGTTCAGTTCAAAGTGCTGATTTAAAAATTGGCTTTGGGATAATTAAAAAATAAAATATTAATTACCAATCAATCATCTGAAATTACATCTTTCCTTGCTACCCTAGTGACAACAAAAATCAAAAGGAGCAACAGCAAAGAAACTTAGCAAAGAGAATATGCAGTATCCATGGAATCTCAGACTCCCAAGCTGATGGACTAATAACTGTTTATTAACTATGTGCATGATTTGTCAAATGCTGTTTGCCAAATTTAGATGTATTTTCGTGTGCCTGTCCAAAGACACAGCTCTGACCTTAGCAAAGTCTCTGGTAAATTTTAGCCAGCTTCTCAATTAAATTATTTGGTGAGTTTTCTAAATAAAGTGAGCATAACAATGTACTATTCCCTAAATGTATTCTTAAATATGGCTGAGCTGGCTTAGCTGGAACTTTTCAAAGCAATTACTCCTCAAAGCATTGAAACATATTTGCTGTGCAAAACATGGTGGTAATTTAAAATGCTACCTTCCTTTTGCTATAATTATTTTAACTCCAACAGTGTTGGAGGAACAAAACGTGGGATTTCTTGGCTGCTTTGCAGCAGAACTTGGAATTTTAATACAAATTGCCTGTAAACACAAGACTAAGCTAACCTACCTGGTGACTTCTCTGAACTGAAATAACAGAAGTAGGAGATGGTGACATCTTCACCTTTTTTCACTACACTTTATTGTCAGTGCCTTAGATACATAAGAAAAAAGTCTTCTAAAAACATCGTTTTGGCAAAATTACCAACACTGAAAATAGGATTTTAAGTCAAGAGAAGGGTCTATTTGTGTGTGGCCTGCAGCACTCAAAACCTCATCTTTTTAACATGAACCCTTCCAAGGCCACACTGAATTTTCTGACACTTGCATCAGATGGCTTTGACACCTAACATCAGATGGAAATCTCTGATTCCCCCCCCACACACTCTTTTTACAGAATTTAACATGTTACAAAATAATTTTTTTCCTCAGTGAACAAAAGTCTAAGTACACTTCAAAGCAGCCCTTTCCAAAGGTATGAAATGACATAAAGACGCCATGAAAGCAGTTTGCTACCTTGTGGCAGCATTGTTTGGAAAGGCACTAAAAAAGAGCAGGGAAACAAACACTCCTATCCGCAAACCAGAGGGCACCCGACGGCTCTGCCCAGCCCGGGTAGGGGCGACCCAGGAGAGGCAACAGGAGGGGAGCGAAGGGGGCTGGGCTGGGCTGGGCTGGGCTTGGCTGGCTGGGCTGGGCTG
>VXBA01004912.1:1076167-1165097 GCA_013399895.1 Serilophus lunatus
CTGCTCGCCGCGGCGGGAGGTCGGGCGGCAAACACCGGGGCTCGGGGTGGGGAGAGGCGGCAAGCCCCGCTCTGGGCACGGCTCGTGGTGGCTGCCTTGTCGGCATGGCGACCTGCCGACGGCACGCCTGGCCTCGGTAGCCTGAAACGGGATCGTGGGATTTCGTGCTTCGATGCCGGGTCCCGGTGTCGGTTTTTCTCGGTCGGGTTAACCTGGGCCAGATCTGCCGCGTGCCCAGACCCTGGTGGAGGGAGCAGGAGATGGATCATTCGCGAGGCACAGTTGCCAAAGCGTCCCTTGCAGGCTGGTGAGGCCGGTGGGCATCCCGGGGCACACACAGTGCCCCGTCTCAGGTGGCAGCGTTAGGAAAGTGAAGGCAGGAGAGAGAAAACTGCAGACCGGACGGCCAGAAAATACACCGTGGGAATGTGCTAATCTGCCAGTCTTAAACTAAGCGTGTAAGAAGGTGCTGCGGTTCTGGCAAAACAGCCAGCACAGACTTGCAAGGTTTACAGCTCTCTGCTGGTGGTGTGTTTGGCCACATGGTTTAGGGAAGAACTGGAAGTGTCGCCTCGGTTTGAGAAGGTCCATCCCGCATGATTACCCTCGGCTGAATACCAGTGCAGTCTGCACAAGCTTAGGGTGGTTTTTCAACCCTTTGTGCACCAAAAGAAAAGTTATTAAATCCATTCCTTGTCATATTGGGAAGACATATATGGAAGTGTCTTTTAGGTAGCATATGATCCATCCTGTCTTAACTGTAATTTAAAATTTGATGCAGGAATATAGCCTACAAACAAAATACTCAGAGTTCCACCAAACTAGCAGCTTAACTTTTTGAAGTGACTTCCTGCCCCAGGTTCCTCTGATTCCGTAGTTAGAATGGCTTCAGTTTGACTCTGCCCCTCAGAACTTCTCTTCACAGAATTTTGTCAGGCATTTTTCCCCTTCGGTTCCCCTGCAGTTCCTCTTTATGAATCATATGACATGCATGTTTTGTTATCTCTTCCAAACCGGGATCTAAAAACCACTCATTTCACATATTACTCTCTTGATGTTACTGTTAGTTACCCTGCTGCTGCACAATAGTGGTGTAAATGTGGTCGGGGCTTGATTTAATACATCTAGAAACATCTCTAATGTTTCATTAGAGACAAATAGGTTAAGCCCCAGTCCTTCAGAGGACTGTACTAATGACCTGTTAGCCCTATGCAGACTCTTAATCATTGTCTCCACTAACTTTTCACATTTTTTTTCTGTTAACTTTGTAAAGAATGTGAATTTAGTTTAAAATTTAATGTCTAAAACAGAATGTTTAACTTCTTGCCAAAGTTCAGTTCTGTTTTCCCCTGTGAGATTTCAAAGGAAACTATTGCATTTAATTGTACTTAATGCTATGTGCAAGCATTATTTAAAAATTGAGATAATTTGGTCTGAAATATGGCTTACGAATGTATTTGGGAGGATGAATCAATGGAGCATTAGAGATAACTGAGTGGATCTTGTTTTCTATTCTCAGAAAATTTGGATCCCTCTGGGAACACACATAACAGGAAAAATGTACTGTCTCTAAAAGGGTACTTTTACTCATTCTCTGTCTTCTGTTACTTTAAATACCTCCTGTGGGTACTACAGACTATTCTGGTATTTTGAAGCAAAATGATGAAGGTTCAAAGTAATTATTTAGTAAATTCTGTTTTAGTTGTTCATGCTGGAATTTGTGATTACCAGATGTGCAGTATCTTCAAGCAGGGTATGATGCCTTTAAAGTGCTGGTTTATTTCATCAGATATCTTTATTACACCTGGATTTGATTTTTATGGATCAAAGGTCACTATACTTAAGTAATGTGTACAAGATCATGTGCTATAACTCATGCACCTGCAAATCAGGCTGTAAATTTGATCTTTTTTTGATCTCTTTTTATAAAAAGACTAACACATTTGGTAGGGTAACACTTTGCACAAAAGGGGCAACAGTATGAGAAGCGCCTGTTGGATGTTGTAAGAGTTTAACTCAGTACTGTGGCCCAAGGTTTCTTAGGTTGTAAAAAAATTCACCCAACCCACTAAGATTTTGCTTTTGCTGTGTTTCTCCTTTCCTGTTAGAAGAAATGTTTACAGCAATAAGAGGAAGAAAAGGGAGAAATCTTTCTTTCTCTTGCTCTGCCGTAAGTGGTGAAAGGAGAGGTAGGACTTGGGGGCTTGGATAGGACCTCTTGGAGGGAACCTCTTTGGCCCTGTAAAATGTTTGAGAAAACTATCAGTCTGGAGTACTGCTGCAGCTGAGAGAAGGGGTTGCCTTGCTTAAGAGAGGACCTGTCTTTTGTGAACATCTGACCATTAAAATAATTTTTCTGTTTCAGAAGTTGCTTTACAGGAATGTAGCTTAATTTAGGTTTCCTGCGTATCTTTCAGATATCAAGGCCATTATCCTTTCCTGCTCTCTCTGTCAACTATATGTATTATTCTTTCCCACAGGCCATTTTTGTTTTTAATCTTTGGTTGCAATAGGTCTTGACTTGTTTGGTTGTGTGCCTGTCTGACCTGTTGTGATGACTTCACGTGCTCAGGTGCTGATCTGGGGTGAAAGCGAAAATAAAGCCTCTTACTTGCCTGCAGCAGTATGGAAGTTTTAGCTTATTTCCTTTGGAAGGTCTGTAGTGACAAGGGCAACTTGCATCCATACAGACCTTCCAAAGCCTTTCTTGGGCTATATAGGCAGGACCTTCCTCACCCTTCTTCAGACATTGGCATTTTAGTCACCCGAGGTTCTGAGTCACCTTTACAGTCTCTTACAGAGAGAGAGAGATACTGCTAAAACTTGGTTCAGCAGCCCTGTTTTTGACAGCTACCATGCTGTATAAAATTGCCTTTCTTTTCCTTCATTGCCTAAAAAGAGCCTGGGATGACCAGGTCAGATGCAGATGTCATAGAAACTCCACCATATGTCTTTCCATGATTAGGAGTGATCCATGAGACAGTAAAATGGCTCTTGGAAAAGCAGCTTTCCTTATTGTCCAGCCTACTGGTCCATGGCTACACATGTAGCATGGTGTTAACAGTATAGCTGTCGATGTAGAAGGTGTAAGTTGCCCTGTGAAAGGAAGAAACTGGGTGCCATGTTCTTCCCAAGTTTCTGTAGGAGTCTTTTGAGCACCTACATCAGCATATATGAGCATGTGCTCCTCACCACCCCTCAATTTTAATTTATAGTATTCCTCCTGGGCTTTGAATGAAAAGGAAACACAGATGACTTTTGATCTGACTTGCAATTTTACTGTGGAAATTCACAAGATAGTTTGGTAATGATTGTTTAAAAAGTTTAAGCCTGTCATTAGTTTCAAAGGCCTTCTTCCAATAAATTGTAGATATCTGGCTAGCTAATTGCTCTCATATTTTTTTGCTACCAGAACTATGCCAGGCTACACACAGCACTGTTTCTTCTTGTTGACCATTGATCCAGAATGCTGTGAGTTTAGACTCAGGTAAATTAGTGCTACAGTCATCAGAAGGATTAGGAGTATTTTGGAGAGTAAATCCATTATGAATTCTAGAAGAAAAAGAAGGTTCAGTATCTACGAAACAAATTTTTCTGTGCTTCTCTGTTTTAGAAATGGATACAGAGACATTTCTGATAGAAGTTTTGTGTTGGATACATCTCAGTCCATTTCCACTTTTACTTTCACTCTGTGTTTGTAATCTAAAGCAGCCGATGTAACAGTGTAACATTAATGTTAAAGAACAAAACTGTGTATCTGCTATCAGTGATGAGCAGACCCTGCATGGCTGATACCAATAACAATGGAAAGTCCTCAGGTGTCCTCAGTCAATCCAACTGACGAAATAAAAATTTTGGTGAAAATCTTGTCGTAGTACCGACATCCATCAGAGAGAGTGGGGAGCAAATCTGCTTCTAGCACCATTGCTAGTTCATTAAGCATAGAGAGAATAGCTAGGAGCCAATATTATAGAGGCACTCACTGGATAGTTTTGCTGATAAAAATTGCAAGTGACCTTCTGAGTTCCCAGTTTTAGGCAAAATGATGTTTCTGCCTCAAAGGCAACTCACCAGGAGAGCGAGGAAGCTCAATGGTATTGTCAGTTCACCTGTCGGCATCAAGTCCGTATTGGCAGCAAATGAAAACTTGTTGCCTGGTGGTCTTAGTTGATCCATTTTGGTACTGTCACTGCATCTTCAGGTAACCCAGATTGCAGACACATGATTACTTTTCTTCTGCCTCAGAGCAGTACTTTTTAAGAGCACTAGAAGCCCCCATTCCCCCATTTGCTATCACTGAAGTAAGAAATAAGGATATTTCAGTGCAAAAAGGATTTTTGAAAGGTGATGAGTTTTTTCTCTCTGATTGTGAGTTTTTTAAAAAATAAAGTAACAGTCAAGGACAGATTACTGTTGTCTGTGTTTTTTGCTGAAGTCTTGTATTAGATAGGTCTGCTATACATGTGTCTTGGAGGGCTTATGTTTCTGAGATAGCCTTAAGCAAGTGAGAATATGGACCAAAACCATAAACACAGATAACATTCACAAACACTTGTAGTTACAGCTTAGTTTTGTACTTTGGTGACCATGTTCTCATGGCTGACAGACCTAATATTTGAGAGATCAAATGCAAATGAGCCGGTGGTTTTGGATACCAGTCCTAGGAAGGGATTCAGCACAAACTTAACTGCAATTCTGTCCCATGGGGGCCATAGCCGTAGTCTTACATGAAATGCAGCAAAGCCTTTCATATCTGTCACTAGATTGACCTCTTTTGTCAGCACTCTGTCATGATGGAGTTGCTGTGACCAGATCAGTTGTTCCATCCCTCTTCCACTTGTAAGGAAAAAAAGAGAGGGAAGCAGGGACATTTCCTTCTTATGGAAAACCTCAGAGAAATGGAAGAATGGAAAAGTCACAAGGTTCTTCTCAACTTGCTGCATTTTCTTTTCATAACTGTTTCCTTTGTGCTGGTCACGGTTTTCTGGGTTATGACAAAGCAACCACAGCCATATAACATCCCATCTATGGTGACTCCAGTCTTCCACTTTCCTTACAGATCTTCATCTGAAACCCACTGCTTAAAGCTGCTTGTGATAACTGTTTGTTAGACAGACTGAAAGAAACAGCTTTGCCGTGTGAAAAGTTAATAGTGGGCCTTGAAATTGTACCTGACTCTTCAGTCAGCAGTAAAGCTGAGAGAAAGGTTTATAAAAAAGAAAATCTTCATGTAATTTTTCTACTGTTTCTGTTGTTAATTTTTCACTGTGGTACTGAGCACTGTACTTTGGTGAAATGTCTATACATTCTTATTAAAACATTACTTTATTTGATTTTTAATTTATTTTTATTTGATTTTAATATACAATCTGTTTGTGAAACAAACAGATGGGTTTGATAAAATTTTTACAGATTTGCTTTCACCCTTTTGCTTCCCTTTTACCTGTCAGAGCATTTTATGCCAATGTTTCTTCCTCTTTCAGTATTCCTTTCCCATACTGTGTGTGCCCTCTCTTAAGCATTTCTGACAGTAATGAGAACATGTGATTATAAGAGATAAGATGATCACTTTGAGCTTTTGCCAGTGACTAGGGCATAGGAATAAGTTACTTGTATGGGGAAACAGTTGTGTCATGGACCTTTATAGCTTATCTTGTGCTTCTCTAGTGGCTCATTTTAGGGGGGAGTGAATGTTGGAAAAGACAAGCCATTGACTACCCAACACAGCAGCTCCTGCACTCAAACTTGGTATGGTAACTTTCCTTTCCTTTTTTCCTCTTCCTAGGCTCGTGCTATTATTTTCATTATTCCACATTCAGCATCTCTGGATTCTATAGGAAATTGAGGTGGGGAAGGATTTCCCTCCATTTTAGGCCCCATTGTCCTTTCCTCTTTCATCTCTGAGCTTCCTTGTCTCCCATTTTCTGCTTCTTAGACAGTCTATTAGTGCAGGATCAGCCTCCTTCATGGATTGTGAAGCTAAATGTCAAAATCTTCATTTATTAGAGAGCTGAAAGACACACTTCTCATATCTCAGTGGCATGAGAGTAAGGGAATGCTGGGAATAATTGAAAAATAGTAAATGTTCAATTAATAATCACACTATTGTAGTTTGCTAGCAATTTTTTAAAGTACAAAACAGTCTCTGGTTGTCATGCAAGTTCCGTACAGGAGTGTTGGGTAACAGGAAAAAAAACAGGAAGGAAAATATTACACCATCCTACACAAGCTACAGATTATGGGAAGAAATGTGGAAACTGAATAAATTTGTGCTACTCAGACTTACATAACTCTTTCACTATTCAGCTCTCTCCTGATGGCAGGGAATGGGAGGAACCTGGAACTGAGGCTCATATTTTCAGGTAACTCGTATGTCTGCAGTTGTTTATACCTGAATAGAGCTGAAGCAGATGTTATCAGCACAAAATGAATGAGCCTGGATAAGCTGCTGGTTCATGAGCTCAGGGTCCACACTTCTATCCAGCTTTCTGCCTTTTCCAGGAGAAGATAAATTGGAGGAATGGGGATTTTGGTTCTGTGTGCCAGTAATCTGGCACAGAATAGGGAATTGTTTCTTCTACCGATCTGTGTGAAGACATAGCTCTGGAAATACATCTCCACCTACCATTTCATTCTACACTGTGTTTGTGCTGCCTGTGTGGCTCATGTGGAGAAAGTCCCCACACTGGACCATTCTGCAGCAAATAATTCTGTGGCAAAATAAAAAGAAGATGACTGAGTCTGTAACTGTACATTGTTTCTGTAGTGTTCTTAAACCCACTTCAGGCCAAACTGAAGCACACTGCCTGTTGGGAGGGTATTATATAAAAATGAACAGAAGGGCACTGCTTTTGAGCTCCACAGAGAAAAAACTCCTTTGGGAGCTGATAGGAAGGTACAAAGGGAAGTTCCAGTACACAGAAATTGCTCCCCAGCTTTCTCCTCCCTGCATTAGTGCTTTACACTGGAGTTTTCTTCTCCCCCTCTCCCCACCTTGCATTAGGTGCTGTTAAGTCACAAACCCTGGCTGCTCAAGTACAATTGGGATATATTTTCTGGAGCTCAGGATCCAGACTCTGTGTCTGAGAGTGCCTGAGAGTTGTTCTGGAGATGATCTTAGTGAGTGAGCTGTCTGATACCCAGCCTGCATATCACACCCCTCTGCACCCCTTTACCACAGTCACAGCATGTGCTGCCTGTCACTGGTTAAATGTTCTTCCTGTCCTTTCTCAGGAGAACACTTTGCTAAGCCCTTCTCTGGCCTCGAGTAAATTCCTCCTGATGTACTGTGACATAAGCTTTTAGATAGTCCCTCCTTTCTTTAGCTTTTCCTAAGAGGGTCACCACTCTTGTCAAGGGGGTTAAAGAAAAGAGTGTGTGTTTGGGGTGGTGCTCTGGTCAGGGGGGGAGAAAGCTGGGGACCACAGAGGTCATGGATGCTGAGGCAGCAGCATCTGAAGGACGGCCTCACACTCAGTGTCCCCTGGTGCTTTACAAATATATTAAACCTCTCTGTCTCTCTCTCCCACGCTTCTCTTTCTCTCTCCAATGGAAAATGAAGTACTTGAATATCACTGAAAAAGATGGTGGTGTACTTGTGTATAGGAGAGAGTTCCTATGGTGGTTAAATTATTATTATTATCATCTCGTCAAAACAAGGGTAAAATACAACTGCTGTCATCATTAACGTGGAGCAGTATAGCTTTCAGGTCTATGCAATCTGGGTCTTTTGGACTAATAAAGACGTTTTCTAAAAGCTGTCCTCACTGCAGTTTTATTTCCTGTAATACATATGAGTTAACTGTAGCATTCTAAAAATACAAAAAAGAGAACAAGCAGTTTAAATGTATAAATGGCATAGGTACAATTTCTGTGATTCAGAAATATGATCTGTGAGATTGGAGTGTTCTTATCTAAAAATGTTTGTGCTTACATCTGGGTGGGCAATTCTGGAGTTAGTAGGGCATGAGCTCTAGTACCCCAGGTTAATGTTGGAAAAGGATTCTTGCTCTGTTGTATTAGTCCGCCACTTTTATTTTAGCCCAAAACCAAGCATGACTCACTTTTAAACTAGTAAGGGTGCTTTGCAGTTGTACAGTCTTCCTGCAGCTACTGGTGTTTTAGTGTGTCATTTCTGTTCTATCGTGAGCACAGTTAATGTCACACCCATCCCTAAGATAAATGTGCAATGTAATTTCAGCTGCAGATTTCCCAGAAGAACAGGGAATATAAGTAAGAAACTGCTTTCAGAGTTACCAAAGTGTGCAAGCTTTTTCTTGGAAAATACCATGATTATCAAAGGTAGGGAAGTTTAGTGCTGGAAGCAGTCTAATTGCTTTTCATCCTTTCTTTTCAAAATATGAGTTAGGGTTAAAGAAAAAGAGAGTAACAGGGCCTTCATCACTCCAAAACCTCTATTTCTTTTCTTAGTATCTACTACAATTAGTAACTAATTGGATTGTATTCCTCCAGGCTCAGTTCTGCAGGGATAGATGTTCTCTTTTACTCTACTTCATAAAAATGAACCTAAATGTCTGTTAAAGACTTTTTACTAGACATGATAAAATAGCTGGTTCAGGGACTTCCATCCTGCCTCACTTAGTTGTATAGGAAACATGTGAGTAGTGCAAGTTTTTCTGGACACATAACCATGAAATCATTATAAGAAGCCTAGTTAGATCTATTTCAGACCTGCAGTCAATTTGGCCAGAAAGTTTTCTTCAGCAGTAGCAAGCATCATGTGGTTCAGGAGGAAATACAGGAGATCTTGTGCTGGAAGGTGTGGTATAACCTGTCCATCATGTAAAGCTTTACTCTGGCTCCAAATTGATCGAGCCTTTATCTTAAGTCTTGAAACACGTGGTTCATCATCCTTGCTTGAAGCTCTCTGCAGTAGAAACACTTCTAGCTATAACTGCTTGTAGAGAAAACCAGCTTGTTTACTCACCAGTTTTGATGAGTTTCACAGTGACACTGTGCACATTTCCCTGGAATAGTTGTGCAGACTTTCATTTACTACCCCATTGATTTTATCTTATAAGTCAGGATGAAATGATGCCTCAGTAACTTTCCTCTAGGTTTTGATGCATTTTTTTATCACCCTAGTTTAACAGCTGCTTCCTGTGACAGTTACCCTCTTTCTAGCTTTGCTCTTTATGGTGGAATTTCTGTTACTTTCATCCTGCTTCCCTAATTTTGTCCATTTTGTTTGTCTTTAACATGGGCTGCTTTACCTTGCATAGTGTGTAATATGTAAGGGTGAATCTCAAATTAGAGCAATTTAATCATTGGGCCACTGATGAGTCTCTCTAAAATGTGAAAGATATCTTCATTCCACTCCAGAAAACATTTAAGAATTGAGCAGTAGCAGGAAGTTAGAATGCTGTTAGTGGTCCCCTGGATAGTCAGACAGCTAGTGTTCATTTTGGTGGGCTTGGTGCTCTGGCACACACTGGAATGCAGGGACTAGGAGCTGAAGGTGTGCTTTTGGTCCTTCTGTGTGACTTGTCAAAATGTACTTGATGTATTTTTATCCTTGCTATTTGCATATGAATTTAATGAATGTGTCTGTAACTGTTCACCGGATCACTGAGGGGACTGGTTCCTGATACCCTCCGTAGCATGAATCCGCTGTAAGTCTTTGCTGACACCACGCCGTTCCTCATTCCTTTTTTGTATGTAGCTCTTAGGTTGGTTACACTGCATCAACTCAACTGAGACTGAGTTTCAAAGATGACAATCTTGTGTGCAAAATGTTGGTGTTTCCTGTTCAGCATTTCACAAGGGCTTTGAGCTTGTTTTCTAACTGCAAGTGCAAAAGCCTTTTTACCATGTGACTTAGACCTCTCTTCCTGTGAAAGGGACTAGCTTTCAGGATTTCTCAGAGCTACCAGATAATAACAGTTCAAACTCTGCTTAGTTTAGTACCATGCCTAGGGTTTTTTATGTACACCATACGATCGCCTTGTCAGATTTCATTATTTTTTTTTTTTTTAAGCAGAGTGAATTTTGTGCTACTCCTCATTCTGTTAGCTTCCTGCCAAGTGTTAAAAATGTATCAAACTATTTAATTTCCTATGTATTGTTTACAGACATTGTTCCATTTTTTTCATCTACATGAGTAAATCACGCAAATTTCTTCATTCTTATAAAGTTGGTTTTATTATTCCTTCTAGGACCTTAACAAATCAAAATGTATGCAACCAAGCAGAAGTCATATCTTGATTATAATGATAGAGTTCATATTCTAGACCTGAAAATGCAGTTCCTGCTTCACCTTGTCAGTGCATGACACTAAATGATATAGGTGAGGTTCAGTTAACCCAGGTAGGATTGTGCAGCTTGAGACTGAGCGCAAGGACTGTTTCTCCATTCTTGTATCTCAGCAAGGATTTCTTAGTGTTTTCTTTGGTGCCCTTGAGTACTGGACCATCCCCGTGGAAAGACACTGTTGTTCACTGTCAGTAAAGTATGTTGCTTATTGCAAGAGCAACAAGCTGGAGCAGGGAGTGTTTCACATCCATCTCGGGGGGTTAACTTCCTGTGTATCTGCTAAATTTCTTTGCAGTTAGAAGTGAGAGAACTTAATTCTGACTTCCTAGTCCCAGAGCTCAAAAAATGTAGAAATTTACATATCAATTTCAAATTAAGCATATATAAGGAGTAGATATTTAGGAGAGGGAAATTTGGCAACACAGTGCACAGCAGTTTTGCATTGTTATCCCAGGGCAAGAGGGCAAGTTCTTGTGAAAAGCAAATGGTTGAGCCACCTGAATGGATACAAGTAGGTCTTTGGAGAATTGCAACAAAGCATGTGACAAAGAAAAGACAGATAGTTAACTGGCAAGGAGAAGGAGGACCAAATACACAGAAACCATATTCTTTCACAAACTGGAATACAAAGATGCTGGAAGTACAAAGAGCACAACAAAAAAAAAAAAGTTCTCCTATTCATATCTCCTAATTTAGATTTAAATTCTTTTTGTCAGTAAGGAGGCTGCTAAGTCTGAAACTTGGAAGATAAGATTAATGGATTTAGCAGGTCTGGAGGACTTTTAGTGAATGGTGGAGTGAACTGATGAGTCAAAATGCAATGAGTTAATATTTATGTCTTACACAAACCTGTGAGGGTTTAACATACATAAACTAAGCAGTGAGACTTGGTGGTTAGACCAGCAAGCTGAAGAGAAAATATCCCATCCTTTTAGATATACAGTATGAGAAAGGTAGGAGTATTAAGTAAAATAAATTTTGAAAAAAGTGTTTTAGAGAGCTCAGTGAGGGTTTGAGAACATGAAAATCAGCAGAAATAAAAGACAAGGAACACCTTTAACTGTATGCTTGGTGTTACTTCAGAGTGGCTAGAAGACATCAGTTTGAAAATCAATCACTTTAAAAATAGATTAGGTTTCACTTGCATGCCTTCCAACAGGGCTCTCCTTAGCATGTTTATTTGTGACAACCACAATTTCTTCATTTTATTTCAGTTTTGATTCTTTTCTCTGCTTAAAATCTTGTGTATGACCTGGAAAACTTACTATAAAAGTACTGTTCTGTTTGTCTTTCTCTTCACTCTATTGTAGTTGATAGTGATTTTAAGAGTTCCTGGTATTAGTACTAGAGAAAAACTTGACAGAAAAGTTACTGTAGAGGAGGGCTAGGTATGAAACTCAGTATTTTTCTAGGCACTTTGGTAAATCTTTTCCCCTTTTTTGTTAATAATAGCTCATACACCTGCACATTTCACTTGGAATTTCTGATTTGAATAAGTTCAAAGCTATTTACAGAATTCTGAGGAGTTTGCTGATCCAAAATGCAGCAGCATCCAATGGAATAGTTTCCAAATCTGCAAATTGTTTTGCCTGTTTGTATTGTGGCAATTAAATATAGGAAATGGAAATGATTGTAGAGGAGAGTCAAAGAGGAGGAGGAGAGTGAGTGGACACTTCTGCAGTTCCACATTATGTGGACTCATTTTACTATCTTTTGTTCTTCTAGCTCTTGACAAAATCTTTTATGAATATGTAGAATTCTCATATCAGTCTAAGAGATCATTCATTGTGTTTTAAGACAAAAATGTTAGCAGGGTATTTGTTGATTATAATAGTAATTTTGTCTTCCTATACGCAATCCATAAAAATTTGAGAGGAAATAAGGATACCAGTAGAGGCAATGGCTTGGTCTGGTGATGGCACACGTCTGTTCATGGAAAATAACACTTGAAAGGGATACTGACATATTTCCTTCTCAAAATACATGTTCCTGCCTTCTCCCATGTGCTTAAGGTAAAGAAAAACCAACCAAGTATTAAATGTCATTTAGGGTCATCAGTGACTAACTTGGCTCAAATTTACAGTGAAAATTCTTACAGAATTATTTGCACATTGATTTTTTCTAGGATTACATTTTTCTTATGAATTGAATGTGTCTAAAGATTCAGAAAATCATATAAAGAAGGAAAGAAGCTCTAAATTTACTGGAACCTGTCTAAATCCTATAATTTAGTGAAAGTCTTATCTAATCCAGTGTTCAGTTCTCTTGTGGTTTCTTTTGTGTAACTACTGAGGAGTGTTCTTAGGTTTGATTTTTTCCTTTTTAGACAGTTCTTACTCTTCCTCTTGATAAGAGGTTGCAACTTGAGTAATTTTTTGGTCATTTTTATATTTCTGGTCTGAAAAAAATAGAGCAAGGGACGATTTCCATTTGTCAAAAGAACTTGTATGAAGATCTTTTCCTGAAAATTGATCTAGCTAATGTTTTAAAAGACCATACACAAACATACAAATAGCTAGAACTTACAAGATTTCCTTAGCAGATATGTTGATCTACTAAATCAGAAAACAGAAAACATAAAATCATTCAGTATTCATTAAACACTGATGAGATATTTGTCAGTACGAACTGCAGCTCCGTTTTTTTATCACATTAACAAATGTATCTTCATTCTGCCTGATCAAGTAAGTGTCATTTTATGTATCCTTTCTATAAAAATTGATTCTCCAAGTGGCAGGTGTGTAGGAAGCTACGCAGCTGTTGGCTTGAATAAGTAAATTAAGATTCAGTAATCGTATGCCACCCAGCATAGTGCTGAATGTACAGAAATAGAGTTTTATGTGCAAAGCTCTGTATGATAAGCGTGATACAGACAGAGAGGGTGAATTTATCAGCTGGAATTGAAGCAGATGACTCTAACTCACCGTTTGCTCAGTCCCATGTGATGATGTTTGTTCCCTGTTCTGTGGGCAAAGCTGTGCCAATCTCCACTGTTGGGAGAGGGTTACCCTGAGTCCTGCCAAACACATCTTTAAAATGTCTTTAAGGGTGTTCTGTTCCCAAATCTTTTGTTTCTGGGACCTGAGAAATATGTGGAAGTTCAAGGCTCATTTCCTGATTGCCTGTGCCTTGTTCAGTTACACTAGCTACAAAAAAAATATTGGAGGTAGATTATACTCCAAGCCTGACTGATGAAAGCTGTACCTGCCTATGCCTAATGACTTCTGGTGCCAGGCATAACACAGATGGTAAGAGGAAAAGTGGAAATTAGGCCAGGCTTGCTTATGTAGATGCCAGAAAGACCAAGTCCCAAGCAGGCAGAGTAGCTCAAATTGCTCCAGTATTAACTGTCATGCTATAGATATGCTACTAAATGGTAATCAAACATCAGATACTTTAGTGGTTCGGTAGCCTTTGTAGTTTAACTATGGAACAGTTACATGGCTCAAGATGCTCTATTAAAGCAAAAGCATTAAGACTGAAGCACGGGTAGTTGTTGGTCTTCTTTTCTCTAGGGTTGTTCCTGCCTTCAGTTGATTGCTTTCTTGCATCAGGTTGGTCTTCATCCTGTGAGGTGCTGCAGTTGGTTGACTTCGGGTGCCTACCAGGTGCTTATCAAGCTGCTTTATTGCTTTCCCTCCTCAGCAGAACACGGAGAGAGAATACAATGGAAAAGCTCATGGGTTGAGATAAGGACAGGGAGGCCACTTGTCAATTACCATTGAACAAAACAGGCTCATAAGAAAATTAATTTAATATATTGCCAATTAATAAGATGGTAGGATAATGAGGAATAAGAACAAAACTAAAAAGATCTTCACCCTTCCCTTCTTCCCAGGCTCAGCTTCACTCCTGACTCTTCTACCTTTTCCCTTTTCAAGTGGCAAAGGGAGATGGGGAATGGGGATTGCTGTCAGTTCCTAATGCTCCCACCAGGAGCCTTCTCCAGTGGGGGCACATGTTGATCTGCAGCCTCATTCAGGGCATATCCGCCTGCTCTGGCAGGGATTCTCCACAGACTGCAGTATGGATATCTGTTCTGCCATGGTGTTTTGTGGGCTGCAGGGGAACAGCCTGGTTCTCCATGGGCTTCACCATGGGCTTCACCATGGGCTTCACCATGGGCTGCAGGGGAATCTCTGGCACCTGGAACATCTCTTCCTGCTTCTACACTGACCTTGGTGTGTGCAAAGCTATTTCTTTCACATTTTCTCACTGCTGTCTTGTAGCTGCTGTGTAGCATTTTTTACCCTTTCTTAACTATATTGTCACAGAAGTGCCACCAGCATCACTAGTGGACTCGGCTTTGGCCAGCACCAAGTCCTTCTTGGAGCCAGCCTGAGCTAGTGTTCCTCTCTGGCATGGGGGGAGCACCTGGTATCTTCACACAGAAGCCAGCCCCTGCAGCCCTCCACTCCCACCAAACTCTTGCCACATAAACCCAATACAGGTGCACAAAACCCCAGTGAACCAGTAGGGCTACTTACATGTTTAAAGTTTGACCCTACTTTGAACATGTGTTTTTATGCTATCAATACCACAGTTCTCAAAACCTTTCTGGCTTGAGCCTCTTAAAAAAATTATATTTCTAGTTCTTGTCTGTGGTAATGTTTTTACACTGCTTCTTTCCCTGTAAAGGAACAAATTTATGAGGAAGAGGATTATTAAAGAAGTTGTGTCTCCCTCATACCTCAGCACCACACTGTGCAATCTTGTCCTCACACTGCCCTCTTGCACAAAGTGCCACCATTTACTGTCATGCAGTATGCGCCCATTTTCCTTGTCTCACTGCTCTCCCTCAGATGTCTTGAGGTTAGGCAACACTGGAGCTCTCTTAGAGCACTGTTGTTTGAAAGAAAAAGGGAGAAATACTAGCCAAAACGTTGGTCATATACCTAACCAGAACCAGGTCTTGCACTAGATAACACACAGTAAACTCCTGTAGGATTATTTGTCTAAGCTGAAGAAAGAAGGCATTCAAGATGAAATATTCAGGAATTTATCAACCTCATACTTTGTTTCCCTCTCCATCTCTCACAGGCTACATTTCTTTGATGTTTAAGATATAACTATGGTCTATTAACCAGTGACTTCCTATGACATGTAAATAGTACAAGGAGGTTGTTGGAACTCCTAATGAGTGGACATCCCAAGTGTGTGTGTCTAAGCATACTGAGATTCTCATCTGTTAGTAGCTGCTTCTAAGCTATAGAGTCAGGTTTTTGCAAGTCATGAAAAATTGTTTTAAAGTTAATTTTGAGCACAATATAAAAGAACATTGCATGTCTTCTAGTTTTGACCATTGCTGGCTTTGAAAATAAGCTTTTGATGACTTCTTGCCCATGGATTTTTTTCTTTCAGATGGAGCAAACCTGTGATGATATAGATGAAATGTTCAGCAATTTACTTGGGGAGATGGACATGCTGACCCAGGTAAATAATTCTTTTTTCCATCAAAATTATTAAAATAGCTATTATGTATTAGGGAAAAGAAACAAATGTTCTAGAGTTTTCATATACTTCTGAATAAATACAAATATATTATTTTAAAAAACCTTCAACTAAATTTCACTACTTGACAGTTAAAACAACTGGCCTTGGTTTAGGTAAATCAGTGCAGGGTAGGTTGTTAAAGACAGCTAACTGCTTATGAAAGACATATTCTCAAAAAAACCTGAAGTCACCAATTTAAATTCCTCTGGACTCGGTCCAAAGAAATTGAAAGATTCTGTCAAAACAGGAAGAGTTTGAGTCTGAATTTTCAGGTATGAATGTTTTGCATACACAGGTAAATAGCTTGAGTGTCAAATGTGAACTTTTTGAAAATGAAAGCGACATTTTTTAGGTGTATGTAAAGTAATCTTTATATGTAGCAAAATATTAAGTTGCATACAGAGTGGCATTCAAGAATTTATAGAGACATTATTGCCAGCGTAGAATACGCTCTTGAGAAGAAAGAGAGCATGAACCTTTTTCTAAAGCTCTAGTCATGACATACTTCCTGCAAAACCTGATGAAAGAGAAATTTTTATTCCTAGGAAAAAAATACAAATAATACTGTTGTATTTTAATAAATCCATACTGTAAGCCACTTAAGTTGTGATTTTGGATTCTGTGTGAGTTGGTTTACAGCCTTTCTTTTGAGGAGGTCTTTTTTCTTGGGGAATCCCAGTGCCTGACAAATTAAATACCAATAATTCCAAGACTCAGAACACAGTTTGTGTTTAAACTGTGTGAAAGGCGAGATTTCACATGACATTCTTATCTGTCAAATCACAATACTTTGTTTCTTGATGGTCTTTCTACTCTTTAAGGGCTTTTCATAATAGTGCATATAATATATCTATTTCTTTATTTATTTAGATAGATGGATAGATATATTTTTATATCTGTATATTTTTATGTATATCAAGAGGAAGGGGGTTATGATAATTTCATGTTGTTTTTATGCCTTGAAAATCAACAAAAGACTGCTTATGATAAATTTTATGTCCTCAGACTGGACACAGCACTGTTGCAAGTGCAGGTGATGCAAACAGAGTGAGTCTCTTGTCCTCTGCCCGCTGGTGCATGGTGGATGGGATGGAGTTTTCCTAAAATGGAGAATGACTCCTCCTTCTCTCTAAAGTTCTGGCATAACCTCTTACATCAGCAGTGGATAGGAGAAGGAGACAGGTGTGTCTGGAAGCCTGAAGTCTTTCAGTTAACAAACTTAAATCTGTTAGTTTCTTTAGACTCTTAACTTCCAAAACAAGACTGCAGATAGTTTTCCACACTTTTTCACCAGTCTATCTGCTCCTAAAGTATGTGTAAATGATAGAAGCACACAGAGACATCTTTACATTGCATAACAAGGCTGAAGAAGAAATGCAAATTCTCTATTTAACTATGTGCATTTATAATTTAGGTTGCAACAGTGTGTTTTTTCATTTGTTGTATTTGGGGTTTTTTTCAAACAGCTGGATAAAGCAACACCTAGGTTACATTTCTAATAGTAAATAAAACACTCTGGATAGAAAATGACACAGTAGCTCAAATATGTACATACGTACATACATACATCTTCTTACACCCTCCTTCAAAAAGGTAAAGAAAGCTAAAAATCAATCTACCTTTTTCCACTGTCTGAGTTAAAAACAGTCCTATTCTTTGCTGTTCCCCACACCAAGCCCAGGTGTTACCTGACAAGAGTAGCTGTCATCATGGATCAACATGGAATTGAGAAGCATGCAAAACCCTTGACCTGATTGTGAAACAGCGCTTGAATCCTTCTTTCTGGCCCTAGTTAGTTTACCAGTTTAGTCATAATCTCAGAAAACGGTGTGTGTTGTTCTGTTCCTTGAAGAAGAATTTATTTTTTTAGATAAATTCAGGTAATTGATTTAGAAATGTTAACATCTGTAATAGTAATTACATCATCAAATACCTGTTGTATTCTTCTCTCTTAACAGAGTTTAGGAGTGGAGACTGTACCACCTCCATCCCCCAAAGTGTCCAACAATGAATTTAGCTTTACAGTTGGTTTTAAAGATTTAAATGGTAAGTAGCTGACTTCTTCATGCCTTTCATGTTTACTTAAAATAACTTACAGCAATAAATAAGAAGAAAATCTTTACATATCCAAATCCCAAACCAAACAAAGGAACCCTGTTTTGCTGGAGAGGGAGGTATATTTGTGTGTCTCAATTTAGGAACTTCAAAGGGACCAATTATTTTTTGGGGCATTAGTTCATCTAAATAGGAGTTAGACTTTTAAAAATATCTGGATGCAGAGGAAATCAAAAATGAGAAGTCTCCCAAACAACTTCCTAAATTGCAACCTTTTTAATTTAAAGATTTAACTTGATAGAGGACTAAGTTCCGCAATGTGATGTCAGAGCTGCATAAGCATTTTTGTCTAGTGGGAGTATCAGCTTCCAGTGCTTCCACTTTACGTTGTTTATTCTCATTTTGGCTTGCACTATCACTTTTGCATGTACAGCTGCTTATTGATGCTGTATGACAAACCAAATTAGGAAATTTATCAGAATTTTTACAAAAGAACCCTTCCTATGGTTTTGTATGTGCTGGTTTGTTGTTAGGGGTTTTTTTCCTTCTTGTTTTATTGGAGGGAGGTTGTTTGCAGTTGCATGAGTTGGTGTTAACCTGTGGTTTTGTCCCAGGATCAGTTCCTTGTTAAGTTGCCTAATGACTGTACCAGCAAAGTAGGTAGAGCTATGTAAATACAGAGGATCATAGGCCATCTTTCCCACTGAAAAGAAAAGCTTATTAAATACTCTGTTAACATAACAGGTGAAGCAGAGTAAACTGAAATGGTTTAGTGACATGTTCACACTTAGGCTGATGAATGACCTGTTCTTTATTGGACAATATTAGCATTTGTGTGTTTAGAGTTCAGTGCTCATCATCCTTTTCCAAAATCTTACTTAAAAAGTCTTCCCAGTTTGTGATTTATTTTTTTTAACTAGACTCTTTAAAGAAATTTAAACCATTGAACCTGTTTGATTGTAAAAGCTACTTCTCTTCCAGAAAGCTAAATCATCCTACAAGAGTTTTATTTCACAGTCTGGCTTAGACCATGGCTAGTTCAAACAACAACAAAAGAAATTACATAGTAAATTCCAGTATTTCTATCTGGTTTATAAAATGCTTTTAAAACAGATGGTCTTGTTTGGTTTTTGCTTAAAGGATCCTCAAAACCCTACCTGTGACATACCACCTGTGTGGTATTTCACAGGTGTTGGTCACACAATTACTGATGTGCTACAAATGATACCATACAATTTCTTATGTCTCATACCTTTTTTGATTCTACTTCATGCTAATTTTAGAGTTGTAGGATAGTAGTAATATAGGAAGATATTCTTAATCCAGGCCTCAGTTACACAGTTTGCTAAGCATTTATGTATGCACTTAAATGAATAGTCTAATGGGAGCTAATGGAATCTCTTGCATCCATATCACTAAGCATGTATCCAGTAACCTTGCTGAATCAGGGCCATGTTTTGGAACACCATAAGGGCCTGAGACTGTATAACTGGAACTGAAGCTTCCTGTCCGGTTTAGTTTATAGAGTTCCTTGTACTCTGAACTTCAGTATGACCAGATAATGGGCCATTCCTAAGGCACATTTGTTTTCTGAGCATATGTAAAATGTTGTTTCCTTTCCCATAACCCTTATACCTTACAGTAACCATTTCTTCTGCTGTTTAATCTCCTTGGAACTGGAAACAGTGTTCCACATTGCACTCACTCTGACACATTTTGTGTTTTTCTTTTCAGAATCTCTAAATGCCCTTGAGGACAAAGACCTGGATGCTTTAATGGCTGATCTTGTAGCAGACATAAATGAAGTTGAACAGAGAACTTTACAAGCCCAGAAAACCTCTTGCAACCAGCAAAGTACAGTCACTCAGCCTTCAACAGGCTTGGATAGTGACATTTATTCTAAATCAAGTCTCTATGTTACCATTACTGGACAGTTTGGGGACGACTTGCCCCCTCCACCTCCAGCCCCTGATTTAGACCTTCCACCACCCCCGCCACCACCTCCTCCTGAGCCACTTACCCAGGTAAGGCTGGGTGAAACCTTATTTTAAGCATTCACTTGCTCTTGTAATTTTGGTATCTGGCACTGGCAAACCTGTGGATATCCCAAGTAGATGGATCTTGGGAAGGTCCTGCAATGATGAAACGTACATGAACTGTAGAGTGAGATTTCTATTGTTTTGAGCTCAGCAATTTCTGCCCATTCCTTGACCTATTGTTCATTTTTTCACCTTTCTAATCATCATCTTGATATGCCAACAGGCATAAATTGTCACAAATGGTTTATTGTAACAGAAAATTTATCACTTTTTTTTTAAGAAGCACTGATCAGTTAATACCTTTTTGTAGAGAACTTGGCTTTGGCAGCAGTGCAAAACATGGCCAAAGATGCCTCCAGTTTGTGATCATATCACTCTGTTTGTTCATTGCAGTCTGTGCTACTGGTACTGATGAAATAATTCTGTGGATCTGTCCATCCCTGGTTTTCCTATTTTGCAGTAGGAAAAGCTGTTCAGTTATACAAAACTCAACACTTGCTAGGAGACCAGATGCAAGGCTGAGCACAAGAAGTACCACTCCTGATGCTAACACAGAATAACTCTTCTCAACTTGATCTTGTCTTTGAAAGGAAATAATGAAGACCATCTGTAATAGGGACAAATGCTCTTTTACTTAGGAGGTGCCAAAGTTATCAGTAGGAAACTATAAACTGGCTTATGTGTATCTAAATTTTCAGACCTACCACAACCTCCTCCGTGTTTCTGCAGAGCTGTTTTAACACCTGAAATCAAATGCAGTAGTTCTAGTAGAAGCTTTAGAAGTTCATTTCTTTCATGTGAGGCTGTGGAGAGGTAGATAATATTAAAGCTTTGCCCAGTCATATCCCTGTGAGGAAAGTATGTTCATTGGAAGGGTACTGCAGCCCAAAACGCATGAATCTGAAATCATGAAAGATATAAAAATATCTCTTTCCGTATTTATGTGCACAGTAAGTATTCTGGAGACAGTTATTGTTAAGATGTTTGCATTTAGGGAATGGAAATATTTTAGGGAACCTGAAAAGTCAGCCCATGTAGAACTGTCAGTTTTGCATAAAACCATTGTCAATTCATTGCTTTTTAGAAGTCCACATGAATTGAATGTGAATCACATTAACATCACTGCTGCCTCTGTGTTTGGCATCATACAGCAGACATTCGGTAAAAGGAACAGAAAATTGGGTAGGAAGAGGACATTTCTGATGATACAAAAAAATGATTCACTGGGTTAAGCTTCATTTGATACATAGGACATTTCAATGCTGTTTGAAGACTGAAAGTCATAAACATGTGGGAGGAGCTGTGCAAAGATAATGGTTAACTTCCTGCCTTAAAGGAAAATCAACATTTGCAAAAACAGCAGCCAGACAGCTTCATAAACTGAAGTCTTTTAAATTGAACTAATGCAATTGATATAGAAGACACGCTAGCAAGATAAGCTCTATCCATTGTCCTACAAATGTGTCCCCATCTTGATTTAGACTCATGACCATCAAGGTAGTACTAAGCTTCTAAATAGTCTGGTTTGGAAACTGACAAGTATGTTCTGGAAGGGCAGCTGGTTAGTGGGCTGAAACTGTCCAAACTACCAGATTCAAGGGCTAGTAGTCAATGGTTTGCTGGCTGATAGCAAATGGGATCAACACTGGGGCTTATATTCTTTAAAATTTTCATCTATGACCTGAATGATGACATAAGAACCCACCTGCAGATGTGCTGAAGATGCTTTTTGTTAAGGGTACCGATTGACAAGATGAACAGCAGATATTCGGTGCAAGAAGACCTTGAAAACATGAGGACTAGGCCTGCAAAACCCTCAGAAACCCAGCGAGGTACAAGGTCCTGCACCTGGGGTGTAATAACCCCCTACATTTGTACAGTTTGGGACACAACAGGCTGGGCAGCAACCTTAGTGAAAAGGAGAAGGCATCCTGGTGGATACCACAGTGAATAAGAACCACGAGTGCAAGGTCATCTCGATATAGGAAACTGGCC
Organism: Serilophus lunatus; assembly: GCA_013399895.1. Classification (NCBI taxonomy): domain Eukaryota; kingdom Metazoa; phylum Chordata; class Aves; order Passeriformes; family Eurylaimidae; genus Serilophus; species Serilophus lunatus. The sequence goes on from VXBA01004912.1 coordinate 1,098,022, forward strand.
TCTGTTGGGAGGAGTATGGTCTGCAAAATAAGGGACCCATTATTCCTTTCTCTTGGCACTGGCAGGCCCCCACCTGGAATACTGCACTTCACTCAAGACCTGGAGATACTGGCAAGTGTCTAGCAGAGAGCTGATGGAGTGGCCAGGGGCATGGAGTGATCAGTGGCCAGCAAGGACAGGCTGAGGGAGCTGGACTTGTTTAATCTGACAGAGGAGACTGGGGAATGATGTAATGACATCCTAAAAATACCTGAAGGATAAATACAAATTGTTGGAGCCAAATTCTTCCATGGTAATGTTCAATAACAGCTACATACTGTTCCAGTGTACCACTGGAACAGGTGACCAAAAGAGATCACAGATTCTCTTTCTTTCGAGGTTTTCCAAACTTTGTAAGCAAAACCATGGCTGACCTAATCTAGTGGTGGTAACCATCCTTCTTTGGATAGGGACCCAGACTATGGACTTTCAGTCCTCCGTTCCAAATGGCATTTTTATGATGTTGCAATCTAAAGCTCATTGAAATCAACTGCAGTTCTTTCCCATGAGTATTGTAATTAGCTGGCATCTTGTGTTACCTATGGGTCAAACAAGATTTCAGGGCAAGAAGAGGATATATTTGCTAAACACAACTGGAATTCTATATGAAAAAAGTAGCTGAAAGTCACTTTTCCCTCAATTAAATTGTTTCTCTGAAGTAGTGCTGACTTAAATCTCTAGTGGTATTGTCTTGTCTCTTTCCAGATACAGGGACAGGGCAAAAGAAGGATGAGAACAGGTGGTAAAAGCATTTCTAAGGAATATGTCTGCAGTACATGATTTCCTCATTTGGGCACTGGTTCTGCCTCCTCCTGCAGCCTTTGCCTCTTGTTATGATACAGGTTGTATTCAAATACTGATGGCATACCCACTGTGACATACTGTCCACAAAATTGCCTACAGGGCTCTTACACAGGTTGCAGTGTGAATGATGGAGGTAATAACCATTTAAAACTAATATGGAAAGAACTGATTTCAAATTAATATTCATTGTCTTGGTTAGTATTTGCTTTGACATGACATTTCTGCTTAGTAAAATGAAATTCAGCTGTAAATGGAATCATAAAATACATGTTCCTGTAAGGCAGGATTCTTGATAAGTGATTCTTGAGCCAATGAAAGCTGAAGTCTTGTTTAACACTTCTGGCTGGCGTAGTCAAATAAGAATAGTGTTAGTTATTCCCAATGTAGCTGTGATACTAAGACTCTATTCTCTAACCTTTAAGTGTGACAAAATTAAGAAGTATAGCCTTTCTTTCAGGAAAGCATAGAGGTGTCTTGTAAGTTTACATCAACTTTGTCCTTAAGCTAAGTAAGGCATTCTACATTTTCTGTGACATTATCTGGATGACAGTATATGCTTTAAAGATCCAGAAAATGTGGTGGTGATACTGAAGTGGGAAAACAAATCTTGCAGCTTGTCAAAGCATTTCTCTAACAGCGCTAAAATTTTGCATCTAATAGCTTATTTCCTTTTTCTACATTGTCAGACAAAGCTTGTGAAAACATAAAGGCTCTCAGGTGAGAGCTCTGATGCACACATTTGTACAATATGTGAACTCTATTTAACATAGGACACATACAGGTGAAACCTGAGTTATACCTGCTTACAGTTTTCAGCAGAAAGCCTGCCCAAACAACACTCAACCACTTTGGTTAAGATGGTTTTTCTGCTTCCTGCAGAGGAGTAATAAAGGAAGGGCCACAGCATGAGACTCTTTTCTCTGCAGAACACTTTTCCAACTCTGTGACTGGAGGAGACTTCTGGAAAACAGATGGCAAAAACAAAGTCACCATCGATACAGCAGGCACTGAGGCAACAGTAGGCACTGGCATTTAGTATATGGACCTAAAACTTTCAGCAGCTGGGAATCCAGGATCTTCTTGGATCACAAACCTCACTGGTATTAAGAGAGAGGAATAATATTAATAACAGCTGCTTTATAAAAGAAGAGCAGGGAAATACAGAGATTTTTGGGAATTTTACTGTGGCACTCAGCAAAAGCTAGAATGAACTTGAGAAATCTCCCTAATCGTGTGTTAATACCAATAGGTCCATTACTAGAATAAAAAGCCATGGTATCATCCAATTAAAGGAGTTGTTCCTCTCAATAAGTATCTGTGCAGGAAGAGCTCATGTGGCAAGTGAAAGAATTCAAGTACATTAATAAACTTAACAGAAAGTATAAACTTGTAAGTGGTATAATTCCAAACCAAGTTTTCAGTAAGTTCCTAAATACTATAGTTCTTCTAACCCTATTGAGAAGTGAGTTTTATTCCAGGCAGCTGTTCCCACAATCTTTTTTCATTCAGACTAGGTCTTCCTTCACCTTCTCTTTTGTGTCAGCTGTATGTACAGAAACATAGAAGAGTCCAGTTTTCAGGCATTCTTGTAGCATTTGAGGAACAGGTCGTGTAAGATCTGTGTGACTGGGCAACAAAAGGAAGCACTGGACTTGTAAATTGAAGCATTGGCTGGAGGATATTACCTCAAGGAAAACTGGGGATTCCCTGTATCTGAAGTTTCCCATGACATGCCTTATGTGCTGGATATAAATATCAAGAAAGAACTCTTTTCAAGTAAACATAAATTTGTGGCATTACTTCACAAGAAATATGCCAAATAACTTGTATCTTTTCAGGAAGAACAAGAGGCACAGGCTAAAGCTGACAAGATTAAACTTGCCTTGGAGAAACTGAAGGAAGCCAAAGTTAAAAAGGTGAGCCTTAAAATAGTAAATGCTACCGTAAGAGTTACCAGCTAAGTATCTGTTATCACTATTCTTAATAAATTTATTGCTAAAATGTCTAGAGTTTTTTCATATTTTACCTGTAAATATGTTCTGCGGAGCTATCTTGTCATCCACCTCAAGAGAAGTCTCTGGGAGAATGCTACCTCTGAGGGACTTATTTTTAGGAGGACTTGGAAAGCTCTGACTATCTTGTTTTTATTTTTTTTTTTAGTTCTAGGACAAAGCCCACTGTTCTGATAGGTTGCTTTAGAGAAAATAGAACTTACATTAGAATGTTGCTTACTTATACTGTGCTGATTCCAAATGTATTAAACTTTTCTTCTACAGTGAATGTGGATTTAGCTAATCCCTATTAAATTAATGAGAATCTTCTTTCTGAATCTTCACAGCAGTGTAGTAATGTACAAGGGTAATAGAAATTATTTTAGACCAACAAATTAGAAATGTTCCAGCCAGTGTCTGCATAGTATTGCAGTGTGTCATGCAATTATGCTCACTCATCCTAAACTGGTGTTCCAGCAGAACTCAACAGAAGCTGCAGGTGCTCAGTAACCCTAAAAAATGAATTTGAAGAAAAAAACAGTCATGACCTTTCAGACTTGCTCAAACCAGAGATGGGAAGTACTGGAGATCAGAGCCTGCAGGGCTTCCAAGAAAATTTGAAGTTTCCAATACATTTGGTGTTGTACACTTGAGATGATTCCCACAGAACATTTTATGTTCATGTACAAATTCTACTTCTGAGAAAATACGTTGTGAGGATTTCACCAATGCTGACTTTCTTGACTTTTACTGAAACCTGTGATTGCTTATTGGTCACCCCTTTTTCCTTGCAATGTTAGCAATTCTTCTTTGGGAAAAGTTTTTTTTCCCCAACTTTTTTTCCCCACCCTGAATATTTGGAACCATGCAGTAGAAGTAAGGCTCAATCTTGTGGCTGTGTCAATATAACGAAATTAGTATGCCATTCCTGAATTCTAAAGTAACTAAATAATTGTCAAGAAAGCTGGTTTTCTCTCTTTTACTGAAAGTGGAGGGCAAAGGTCAGGGAGGATGGTGAAAAGCAAGCTCATAGCCCTGTATTTTCAGGAGAGCAGACTTTGGCTTCTTCAGATATCTGTTTGAAAGAGTCTCATGGGATAAGGCCCTGATGAGCAGAGGGGACCGAGAAAGCTCATGTCCTTCAAGCTCAAGAGAGTTCTATCGGGGAGCAGACTTCGGCAAGATATTTTCAGAAGATGATTAGGGGTCTGGAGCATCTCTCTTGTGAGGAACAGCTAGGACTGTGTGGCCTAGAGAAGCGAGTGCTTGTCAATCTGTAGAACTACCTGAGGAGAAGGTGCAAAGAGAATGGAGCCAGGCTCTTTTCAGTAGTTCCCAGTGACAGGACTAGAGACCATGAGCACAAGCTGAGACAAAGGAGGTTCCCTCTGAACATCAGGAAACATTTTTTAAACTGTGAGGGTGTCTGAGCACTGGCTCAGGTTTCCTAGGGAGGCTGTGGAGTCTTGCTCCATGGAGATACTAGAAAGCCATCTGGACAGGTTCCTGGAAAACAGGCTATAAGTGGCCCCTCTTGACCAGAGGATTAGGCTGGATGACTTCCAGAGGTGCCTTCCAATTTCAACTGTTCTGTGGTTCTGTGAAGATGGAAGCTTCATGTGTGCTTCTGAACAGTCAACTATAACCAGGCAAAAGTACCCTTTTTTCTCCTAGACATGTTAGATGCATGTCCGACATTTCTTCTTTTCTGTAATCTGCACTCCGGCTCAGGTTCTTTAAGTGTTGGAATCAAAGCAAGTTCATGTTTTTTGTTACATTTACTTTTTCTTTTCAGAGATAGTATAGGATTTCCCTCTGGGATCATCACTCTTCTTCTACCTGACCTTTAACAGAAATTCTCTCTACAGAATCAAAGCTTCTTATGCACACATTTTATAATAAGGAGCTATTTAACCAAGACTGTATGGAAAAGTCGTCCCAATTGACTGATTTGGTTAGGATTTCCATGTGCAGACCCTGTGGAGAATTATTCTACTGTTTTCAGTACTAATAAACCATTTAAAGTACTTTCCTTTTAATGTATTTGCAGTTTTTTATTACATTTTATGTACTTTAGCATTTTCTTCCCTTGTTTGACTCTGAAAAAAGTGCAAATTGTTTTGTTTAACGAATACTTCGCCTTATGAAGAAATAATGAGTATTTGAGGTTGATTTGATCAATTCAAGTAACTTATCTCTTTGCTTTTTGATGGCTGTTGGACTGCTGCCCATCCTAGTACAATCCAATTTCATATTACTTTGTTGGCATGGTAAGATTCTTCCATTCTCTTTCGCATTTAAAACTAAACTTTCCATGTTTCTAGCTTGCATTAAGGACGTTCTGTCCTTTTGAACCTGATTTCCCTATCAAACGTTTTCCTTAATTGCACATGTAGTGTATTTAGAGAAGAGATTAACTTCTGCTTTTCTCCCTAGAAATTTCACCTTTCCTGAAGTCTTGCATGGGACAAGTTTCAAATTTCTTTTTTGAGAAAAGATCTTTACTTTGGAGTCAATATAATGTGAAAAATTTCAGATTGTTTTATTCCCTCAGCTCCCTGTGGGACAGAGTACCTTTGAATAAGTAATAACCTTCAGCCTTAATCTTTCTTATCTGTGTAAGCAGACTCAGACTAGCCCTTTTGTTGCCTCTGAAATTACCTGATTCTTCTGTGACTCTGTTCTCAGCTCGTTATCAAGGTGTACATGGATGATAACAGCACAAAGTCACTAATGGTGGATGAACGTCAGGTGACACGGGATGTTTTAGACAATCTCTTTGAGAAAACCCATTGTGACTGCAATGTCGACTGGTGTCTGTATGAAATGTACCCTGAGCTGCAGATTGGTAAGTGGTGTAGTGACACAGCACGTAGCAAACAGATACAGTGCATATTATGCTGTTGGTAATCTTGAAAAGATAATAACCAGGTGTCCCCTGATGTTGGAACATGACAGACTAAGCTAAGCAATGCTGCAGGAATAGATTTGAGCTGTTCTTGCTGTAGAAATGAGTCCACTCAGCCATGCTGTGAAACCCAAGGCTCCTTGCCCATCACCATTTCTGTTACTTTATTTTACACAAAATGAAGGGGCCATGTGAATTTCAAGTTGGTGACAGACTTGAATACACCAGTACTCAACTCTGTGCTTTGAAGAGAGGATGCAGTGTTGGAGTGCTGTCAGCAGGCTGTTACATACTGGCCAAACAAATGTTGTAATTCAACAAGACTCTGTGTGAAGCATTTCAGTAATTTCATTTGTGATAGTCGTTTTCTTAAGTGTAGCAATTAACAGTATATTCCTCTCTGGTGGGGCTCTAGCTCTGGTAATGTTATGATTTAGGAAGTAAACCTGGTCTCTAGGTCCCTAGGAAACAGTTGTACAAAACTCACATATTGTTTGGTGCAACATAATGAGTCTAACTTGAGAAAGGCTTCGAAGTTTTATTAAGATTTGATGGCCCTTAAGATCAAGTTCAATTAATTATCTAATTGTGAATTATTTTCATCTAATTGTGAATCTTTTTATTGTCCAGACTGCAATGGTACTGACATCAAAAAGTAAGGGAGATTTGCCACAACTTTCTTCCAGGGTTGCGTTTGACCTAGAGATACTGGAAATGATCAAACAACCTTAAACTTCCTTAGTTTACAGTCTCCCAGCATCATGAGCAAGGAGACACTCATCTCCTTGTAAGAGTGGCACAGATATTTACTGCCAATCTTTTCTTGCTACTTGATTAACATAATGATGCTGCAATCTTTTGTACCTGCATATCTTAACTAAGGAAAGACTGGAAATGTCACTTGACCCTAGAAATCTTGTAAAAGTCACTGAATAATTTGAGTGTTTTCCTGTTTTAGAAAATTGCTTCTTTTTTTTCTAGTGTGACTTGGACAAACATGTCTGTTAGGATGACAGCACATAAACAGATTGCTTTCTGCATCTCCATAGTCATTAAAAAAAAAGAATATACTCTTGTTTTCTCATAATCTGGATAGCCATTTTGGATTTTCCATTATGCAGTTAAAACTGAAGGTATAAGGGAGATACAAACACTGGGGCTAATGATTAGATGTTTTAGGGTTTGGTTTTTTTTTTGGTAAGTAAAAATTACTTGTATTACTGTAGTCCCAGCTAATGCTAGATGTTTTGGGTTAGTGTTAGGGTGTTGGTGTAGTAAGGAATTACAGGAATTACTCTCATAATGAATAAAAACTATTTTGAAACCCAGGACAGAAGAAAACTACTAAATGAAATAAACCATAGCTGGTTCAGGAAAAAAAGAAAAATCTGTGAACTCTTATGCAGAGTTCTATTACCAGGTCCAAATCTGCTGGGAATGGAGCCTTTTTGTTTGCATAAGGGGATTTCAATATGAATGGAATGGTAGATATTCCTTCTTCTCCTTCCAGTGCACAGCAACATGTAGTTAATTTTGTTCAAAATCAAAACAATGTGAACTACTCTTTATTCTTGTCAGTATACCTCTTGGCCGTTCTAGATAGCTTTATTTCTATCAGCACAAAGACAGGCTTTTCTGCACTTCATCTTTCTGCCTGCCTTCCATGTTAGTATTCAAGAGAATAAAATGACTTTTTCTTTAAGAATCAAAACTGAGCAGCAAATATTTCATGCTGAACTGAAGGTTCATGCTAGTTTTATATCACAAGATCCTTGGCAGAGTATCTTATATAAACTGTTATTTTGAAAGACTGTCATTGCAAATAAAATAAGCTACAGTTTTAGAAGTGGCTAAATATCACAAATAAGCTCAATAGCAAAATAGTAATGTAACACTGGGCTGTACATACCAGTATTTTGCAATAAAGATTACTGCCTTATAGCAGGCATCCAGATTTGACTTTTTTTTTTTGGTAGCAGTAATTATTAAAAAGATCCTCCAAAGGATGGTAAGATCACACCTTTTATACAAGAAAATCCTGGTACAGGAAATGAACAAAAAAAAAGTATATGTGGTAAAAATTTGTGTTATGATCTGAGAGTTATTTTATGGCTATCCTGGACTATAAGTTGCTGTTTACTCCTCAAACCCTTGCCTGGATCTTATACAGTGTTTTTTATTTCCAGTGAATTGCAGAATTCTGGGTTGCTAAATGAAGAGTGTTATGTTTGTGTTGTTAAAAGTCACAAAATTTGGTTTGGATGGGGCATACTGAGCCCAGGTCAAAACTAACAGGAAGTGTTAAATAGTCTACAAAATGTATGCTCTGTTACCTCCTCTTACACTTGGCCAGTCTAGGCCATTGGAAGATGTGCTCATCAGGCCACTGAAATGGGAGTACAGTTGTTCCCAGGGAACTGCCAAAATTGTACCAAAAACTGGGGGTGGGTGAATTCCCTATGCCAGTACTAAATTCATAGAAAATGACCTGTCAAGTTGTGCTCAATTCCTTTTCCTTTGAAAAGGGAGGTTTATGTTGCTCTTCAGTTGCTTTGTATCAGTGAAACTGCAGAGGAAGGGATCGGAGTTACCCAACCTCAGCATAGCCTGTGGCTTTCCTGGGTGGAGGGTCTGGGTTCAGAGCAGATCAGGAGGGGCCAGAACTGACACTGTCTCCCACATCCTTGGTAAGGTTTTTAACTACAGATATATTGGATGAAGCAGTATATATCTTCACTCAAACTAAACAAAAGCAGAGAGTCTTTAAAAGACACGGGTGTAACTGTCTGCTCCTGGTGGGTCACTGTTTCCATCCTTTGCAGTCTTCAAGCAACAGCACAGAGTTGCAGGAACATGCAACAGCTACATAAGACATCTTCTGTAGCTGCTTAGCTTTTCTATATGACATAATTTCATGTGGTTTTGGTCTCATCTGTGCAGTGGAAAAGAGTACTGGACTGTCCAGCTCTGAGTGACCATGCTTACATTCTTACACAGGAATTTCTGCAGGCTGAGGAGAGGGCAGAAAGAACCTGAATATCTTACATTACCTTTTCTGTTTCTCCAGAGAGGTTTTTTGAAGACCATGAAAATGTTGTTGAAGTGTTATCAGACTGGACTCGGGACACTGAGAATAAGATTCTGTTTTTGGAAAAAAAGGAAAAATATGCTTTATTTAAAAATCCCCAGGTAAGTTAACATGGTATTTGGGTAAGAGTCTAAACTCTGCATGCTGCATTAATAATTTACTTTCAGCTCAGTCAGTTCAGGATGAGAAAAAACAAAACTTGTATTTTCAACTAAAAAAGCCCCCAGAGTGTTCAGTGCAAGGATCTGAAAATTAGTATTTTCTATTGTTTTCTGATACTATTTTCGAGTCCTATCTGCAGTGGTAAAAAATGAAGCGTGTAGTTCACCTCCTGTACAAGCTATTGCTTAGGCACAGCTCTTAGAACTGGGGTGAGATGCACAGCTGTAAAAACATGACCTTTGTCATTAATACAGTTTCCCCACTATTTTTACTGATGGAAATCAACATTTCCTTGAAGGTCCAGTTTTTGCCAGTTGTATGTGAAACTTCATAAAAGGGTATGCTGAGTGCTACAGAGAACTAAGGTGGATTTAATTTGTACTGGGAAGAAGCATTGGGTCTGCACACTGAATTGCATCAAATTATTCAGGATAGGTGTATACACAAATAATTTATTTCATGTGCTCTGTGGTTAAAACCATATTTACAAACACTCTAGCACATACAGTTGATGGATTATGGGGCATGAGATCTTTTTCCCTTGTCAGTGGTCTGTTAGCTCACTAAGCATCTGGTTTGTTCCTGAGAGCAGCAAGAGAAAAACGATCAATTCAGCATTGCCAAGAAAATGAGTCAAATATATAATTTGGCAGCAAATCTCACCAAGCTGCTCATTAGGAAGTTGTTTTTTTATAGAAAATAAAACCTGTAGAGAGGAAGTTTCCTTCATTGACATAAGTATCCACACTTAGGGGAAGAAAACTTACCCAGCAGTATATGTGGATTGATGCTGATTTTTAATATGAACAGCAAAGCCAAGTTTCTCAATAAAGCATACATGATGGCTCAAGGTGTCATGCCTTTCTAATGCACATAGACATACCTGGCAGGAGAGGTTGGATGGCACATGTGATTTGTACGCCAGTAATGTTATTTGGGCGAGAGTCTTAGGGCAAGGCTCTAATCCTCTCACGGGAAATAAATTTGATGAAGATTATGGTCATTTTGATTGCAATGAAATTTAGAAATAAATGTGATCTAAACCAAAACCAGAACAAGAGTGTAACTCTGGCCTCCCACCTTAGCTGGATATGGACACATCTGCACTCATTGAGCTTCAGCCTCTCTGTGATAAGCTCTAAAATGAACAGTCTAAGGATCAGTCGTTGTTATCACACTACTGGAATATTTTGCCAGCAATAAAGTCTAACCATCTCTTAGGCTCAGTAAATTGAAACATTGTGAGACAGGTAGAGTAGGACAGTCATATCTGGAGTGAGTCCTTGAAAAGGTAAACCAGTGGAAATGCTGAGCTGGGGCAGAGAGGGGACAGGGAGTACTATTATCTACTTAGGAAATTAAAGTGTAACCAATGCAAAACTGAAATATAGCAGTCTGATACTGTATTTTCAGCCTCCTCCTAGCTCAGTCAAGGCTGCCTCAAACTCATTTTGGGGGTACAGAAATTGCAGAATGCTTTTTTTGACACACCCAGTAGTACCAATGCAACAGTAGCTGAAGTCCTTGTTGGTCGTGTTTAGTGGCAATTCTGTTGAAGGGAAGTTGTGGAGATCTCAGTTTTATAATTTGCAGATATTTTTGGGGGGAAAAAAAGAGGCAGATTCCAAAGGTGTCCAGGTGCCTACAATTTATTTTTAGACAAATTAGTGATAAAAAATTTTCATTATAGAAGTTTGACACAATTAAGTGCTTTAAAAAAATCTTATTATAAGGATGCCTTCCTAAAACAAGCAGACCTCTGGAGAAGGTCTATGACCTGTACCAATGTTCATTGTTTCTTTCTGTGAAGTAGTTATGGACCTGGTATAGATTAAACAACAATTACTAAATGCATTTCATTTTCTGAGAGGGAACTGATGGCTTTTTTTGAAGATTGTCATTATTGTCATACAGTACTCTCTAGTATTTTTCTGCAGCTTTGTTTCTAAATTTTTTTTAAGTGTTTGAAATATATCTTAGTAAAAGCTTCTGCAAAATCCTCGGGTGTCCACCTCTTCCATGAAGACAGGCACACTTTTGCCCTTTCCTCACTCGATACACTGCAGGGAACTTACAGTAAAAGACTGTTCCATGAAGGGCGTCAGTGACCCACGTAGAGAGATGAAGCATCACAAGCCTCTGGCTAAAGAGTGAAACAAAAATACATGCTGGCACATGGGCAAATAAAGAAAACATTTATAACATGGGAAAGGTGATGCTTTTTCATGTAGTTGAGTCATGCTGTGCTTTTCTCTTTAAAGGAAGGGTAGTCAGGTCTAAAGATGTCTTTGCAAAAAGCTAAAAGCTAAAAGAGACTCTGAAAGAAAAGTGAAAGAAACAGTTATTTTTAAGGAGTAGCTGAATCTAAGCTCCTGACTAAGTGCTGGTCATGCTCTTAGAACACTATATTTTATTTTCTCTTACAAGAACTTTGATTTCCTGTGTTTTTCTTTTGATAAAGTCAAACTGTGCATGCATGTGGGTGTTGGGGTGCTTTGGGGATTTTTTGGTGTGTTATTGGTTTGTTTTGTTTTTTTAAATTATTGTTATTATTGAAAGTCTGTACAGTGAGTACTTTATGCTTGCGTACCCTCATACATAAGCCAGACACAAGAGCTACACCTTCCCATGGAGGACCCATATGCTGAATTGATGTTTCCTTCTTCTGAAAAGCAAGAGTTCTCAACAGTGTCAGAAGGAGGTGGAATAAGACTTTGTCATGTCTTTCATAGCAGGACAGCTATAGTGAGTGTCTTGCTTGAATATTTATTTCAAAGTCAGTGAAATTGAGCTAGTATCTAGCAGGTGATACTTCTGTTTTTCACCAGTTTGGCCATTTCTATGACTCAAGGTTTTTCTTTCATCTCCACTGCTACCCAGTGAAGGAAACATAAAAGGGTAGCAGGGAACCTGATTATTGAGTATCCTGGCAAAAGTGCAAAGAAATAGAAGTGAGAACAGGGAAGTGTTTTTCACTGTACTCCCATTCTTTAGTAATCTTAATTTCTCTCTCTTTTAAGGAGATTCAAAGGAACTTTGCTTTTAGCTTCACATATTCGTTTACATTTGCAATTTTCAGAACAATTATAAGTTTCTTTTAGTATTTTTACTGTGCTCTTTTCTAGGGAACACATCATGGTGTGGATATGACCATGTTCTGTTTTATTTTTTCTGCACAAACCATGCTGCATTCAGTAGGTAGTTGCAATGATCTGAAATGTGATGTGAGCTGGCCAGTTTTTGCCCCATTTTGAGTGGAGTTTGGATGAAAATAGAGGCCCATTACTTAAAGAAGGTAGTCATGAGTTTGCAGCAGCTGCCTTGTTTGCTGCATAGTATCTGTTCTGTCCTGTTGTGGATCTTGCAGACCTTTTGGAAAGTCAGTTTCAATAGTATGAAAGCAAAATTGCAACCTAAGCAGAAGGGGAAGCAAATGAAGCATGCTGTCTTGGCACACCTAGTTTTTGCTATGTACTGACAAGCAGTTGCTGCTGCATTCCCACTTGGATGGGGCCATGTATGAAAAAGGACAAAAGGTATGAGAGAGATGCTGTTTCATTTAGAAAATTCTTTTTTAAGAATGTAGAGATTTGAACATTGATCAGAGGACTTGACAGTGCAGTAGTTTAGGCTACTGTTTCTACCATGATCCATTTGGTTTGCTTACACGCCACCAACAGATGTTTTTTGAAACTATTGGAAGCACTTTCTGTCTTCAATAGTTTGAGGCTTCACGGTGGAGAGAGACACAACCTGATTTTTTTACCTGCCTTTCCACACAAAAAGAGATGGCTCTATCCCTAAGTGAAAAGGTTGTTTGCATAGACTTGTCTTTTGAACATAAGAAATAGTTAATTCTCAAATGTGTAGATATATGCAGAGAGCTGCTCTGTTGCCATATCTTGTCCCATTAATGACCTGACATCCCAAACCAAACATGCATTTCACAGTGGTGTCCTGACACAGGAAAGAACTTGCCTTTTATCATGACCTTTGACTACTGATCTTGAAATGACCTCTTGTGGACACATGTAGTTAGCCTTCTCTAGGATGAAAGCTTCTGATCAAAAACAGGAGACCACCCAGTGATAAAAGAAGTACAGTGCAGTCTGCTCCACAGGTTTTTATCCACTGACAAATAAGTACCATGTATTTCCATATTCCAGGGCAGAGACATAATGGAGGTAATCAGTAACGAATGAAATGTGTGTTGACAGGTGAAAGATGACAGTGTACATCTGTGTCACGTTAGGTTAGGTGACAGAGCTCTGTTTCCCTATTAAAAAAAAATCTGTGATTTTAGAGATCCAGTATGGATATCATTGCAAATTTTCTCTCTTTGTGATTGATATGTCAGTACTGGGTGGTCTATGCTTCTGCTAAATAAATGCCAGATGCCTGAATGTGAATCAGTTGTAATCAGAGGAGCTTTGTTTTCTTATTATCAGTGCTCTCCCCATTGGTAGTAAAGCTGATGAGCCAAGCCTTGTTGAGACAGTGATAAGGTGTATTTACCTTGATAAATCTTCGTATTTTAGGGGTTGTATTATGTCTTTATAATGCTCAATAGAAGCCTTACAGCTTGCATGTCCCTCTACTTTCCAAATCCACCCCAAAGTCTGGAGGCCCAACCCAGCCTAACAGTGCCCTCTGAGGTTTCTCTTCATACCTTTGTCAGTGTCAAAGTGGATGTGCCAACATCCAACCAGTAGGGCTCTTGTAGTGCTTCCCGTCAAGAAGAGCTGTTGCAAGTGCACGGAGGACTGGGCTGCAGCTGCTCTGAACAGTATCCAGAGGGATGAATGGAGCATTTCACTTAGTCAAACCTATGGTTTGGGATTGCGTAGACAGGATCGCTCCCTCGGTTGTACTGAGAACACACTTTTAAGTGGGTTTTGCTTTGAGCTGGCTTGGGGTTTTTTCAATTGTGAATACTGTCTTCAGAAGTAGTTGCAAAGCTGTGGTCCTTAGTGTTTGCTTACCTTCAGTTGTGGACTAAAAATATGTCCAGGCAGTCTGAAGCCAGCTGCATTTCCTGGGATAACTGTCTATCGTATTGAATGTTTAAGTTTCTCATACCACAGATGCGGCATCAGCACAGGCCAAATTGCAGGTGGCTCTTTCTGATGTCCTCTGTCAGAACTTAATGTGAACTTTTAAGAGAGCAGTTTTTAAAGAACTGTTTTTGAGATCCAGACCTCTTCCCCTTCCTCTCCTGGTGCCCCTCCAAAAGCCATTTGAGGCTTGTGTTCTGGCAGACAGCTGTTCACAGGACTGCTTGAAAAAGAAGATGTGGTTGTGTGGAAGAGCAGGATTTCACTTCAGATAAACTTGTTGCTGTAAACATGGTATGCTGGCAGCACAGGTCTGATGCTTTTTTGTTTCTTTCGTATATTGTGTCAACAGCATGTTCCTTCATTTACACACTTCTTCCTAATATTTTAGTAATGTTTGCATTTATGTTGCAGTTTAGTTGTTGTGAAGTTCTAGGCATGTAAATATATTAATTTCTCATAGTCTTGAGACACGAAAAAATTGAGAGATATGAAAAGTCAGATAAACTGAAAAATAATAAAACACAAAATTTTTGAGTGTTATCATTCTGGCCTCAAGCCCATGGATCTAAATGCTACTTGATGCTTGGCATCCTTGATCTACCTGCTTCCTTCATTCCCTCTGCTTGTCCAGCTCTGCTTGCTCTTGAGCAAAGCCACTACACATACTCCAGCACACAAGTCCTAGCATGATCCTTAGATATATTCCCCCTGCCAGAATTTGCACATACGTCCAAGTGCTATCCTTTTATCCATTAGTACAATACACATGGATAAAGAATTGTTGTTGCTATTTAACAGCGGGCGAATTTATTTTTAGTGGTAAGTATGTGCATGAGGTGCCTTGCTTCCTTGTTTGTAGAGGGCCAGGCACTGGGTCCTCTGAGGGCAACTGCAGGTTCACAGTTCTCTGGCACAGAAATGGAGGAGTGTGGCTTTTCTTTCAGTAAACTGGAGCACGTGTGTCAAGATAAGGTGAACATTTCTTTGGATTTCTTCAGGATTTTTGAATACTTTCTTCACTGCATAAAAATACTTTGTGGAATATAAGTAGGGGTTAGGAGTTGAAAGTAGTAACTTTGGGTAAAGGTTTTAGCATATAAGCACTTTTCTTAAAAATTAACAGCTGAGTTATATCTGGAGTGCAAGATTGGGTTGTTAGGAAAAAATGCTTTCTAGCCTTTTTATTGTATTGTATTTATTGTATATGAGCATGCAATCAAATGTTAGGTTCTCTGCCACCTGTAATAGTATAGAAAGCATTGGAAAATGGAATGCTCAAACCAAACCCATTGATACAGAAAAACAGAAAATCTATAAGATTTGGGAGGCTGTATATACCTGTGTAAAAGTAATTTTGTATTACTTTTGAATTATGTGAAAAGTAAAGAATTAAAACAAGACCAGGCAGGTGTGATTTAACTTTTCTGTGAGTCCATAATTATCTGACTCTTGCACCTGCTGACTTGGGTACTCAGTATTGAAAGACTCATAACTATTGAGTGAGTTCGTGGTAATCTAGCTACTTGTGTTGCTGACTTTATAATGAACATAAATTTCTGTTGTGTCTTCATCAGAATTTCTACCTGGCAAATAAAGGGAAGAATGAAAGCAAAGAAATGAATGATAAAAACAAAGAGGCTTTACTGGAGGTAAGTCAATTTACTAGTTTCATGATGCAAATCTCAGCAAAACTCTCCCACTATCTACAGCTACTCTGCATAACATCATTTAATTCTTGGTAACAACAGAAAGTTCTGTGAGCATTGGCATCTCTGTATCTCAGGTTTAATGTGTAAATTTGCCTCTGAATGTGCTACTCCCCTTTGAAAATGCAGATAATGCATCCTTAGGCCGGCCCTTGGGACTTTTTTCGGTTAGAAAGGTTGATCAGTAGCAAACAATTATCTTTTGGGTTAGAAATAGATGTACTTCTTGGATTATTAGCTGTACTACAACAGAAAAAGAACCTTTCCGTTTTTCCAGAAAGTCTGTTTAACCTCTGGCCTTTCCTGCTCTTTTTACTTTTGTTGTTTGCTTGAGAGAAAAAAATCCACAGCCATTAGAAAGAAAATATTATCGCAGTTGTCCAGGCAAACATTTTAAGTTTGGTAAAAGTTCACAAAGGAAATGCTTTTCTCAGGCAACTGAGGGCTTACATTTCAAAATTAGGCACCAGTTGCCAACCAGCAGAAACCCTGGTGAATTCTGAATTAAAACATAAAGTGTGTTGGCAATAAAAATTAACAACTGTAGGTCCTTCAAGCAAACAATTAGTATATTTGGCTAGACAGTGTTGTAAATGCTAGCATGCACTTCAAAGTGAAAGTAGAGATTGAGGGAGAGTTTTTCTTTTGCTCTTTATAGAGTTCTAAGCAGTAGCTAAAAAATCTCTCTACAGAATGTATAAATACAGCAGTAGAAAAAAAAAACAAACCAGGAGCAGTACCAGCCATGCTGTTCTATTGCCTTCACTGAGCACATCTATGTCTAGTCTATTTTGTATATTTTTTACTTGACCCTTTAGGAAAATTTTTAGGGAATTTTTTAGGTTTTGAAAGCCTTCTTTTTCAGCGTGAGCACCCAACTTGGATGGCCAAGTTACCACATGAGCCTGGAAAAGTTTCCTTTGCCTGTCTAAAGTGTTCATCTCCCTGGTAACTGCATTTCCCATGTTCATATGTTAATTGTCACAGGAAATGTCTGTATTTTTAAAGGAAGTTTTATTCTGGTATTTATTAATAGGGTTGTACTTAAATCGAATTATTTCGTGTGTTATTATTCTTTTTGCACAGGAAAGCTTCTGTGGGACATCTGTCATTGTGCCAGAAATTGAAGGGGCCCTTTATTTAAAAGAAGATGGAAAAAAGTCCTGGAAGAGGCGTTATTTTCTTCTACGAGCTTCTGGAATTTATTATGTACCCAAAGGAAAAACCAAGGTCAGGAAGCTAAATAATCCTTTTAGCAATAAAACAATTCATGGAGGTGAAAGTGTAGAACTCCCAAAGTGACATTTTAAGATCACTGTCTGGTTCATCAGGGAGGGTTGTGGGTTTTATGGTTCATCTTTGACTACACCACTTGTGCAAATACTAGAATGTAGTCACTGAATCCTGTCACGTCTCTCTTCTTTTGATTTCTAGGGATAGATTAAAGCATTAAGGAAATCACACTCCCCTGGAAGTCAGTAGGGGAAAGAAAAACAGCAAAGTGCCCATCAGCTTGTGTTATGCTGACAAAATGCTTCATTGTTACATGGGTTCCTTGTGGAAGAATATGTTTAAAAGTTGTCAAGTAAACTAATTTCTTATCACAAAAAAGGTAGAACTTTACTTAGTTTGATACTGATTTTCTGCACCAGTAACCAGCATGCAGAAACTCTCTGCCTTTTTTCCTGCAGTGGTCTGTACCTAGAGAATGTGTTGTGCCTTTTAAGACTGTTTAAGACTGCCCTTTGTGTAGAACGAAGTGAGACAGAGGCATCCACCTGACTGAACCAAATCCACTGACATTTACTATTGCAAAGTATCTTAAGAGTCTGAATTGCCAGCACTGGAGAAGCAAAGGGGTCCTGGATGTGTTGCAAATAAGGATGGTTGGCTTTTCATTTCCCAAGTGATGAGGTAGAATGGTGGGTTCTGGGATTCATGGTGTTTTATGAAAACCACTTCTGTTACCACTTTCAGCTCTGTTAATGCTTCCTATTTGGAAATTCTGGTGCTGCTGGTGAAGCTTACCTGTTAGGATTTGTCCTTTGGAACTTAAACTGTTCTGCTATTTCCCAACTAAATTACAAAGGAAAAAAAATTATATATTGTAAAGGAGTGCTGTGCTGCTGTTCCAGCAAACCTGTGTTTATAGCCAAATCACAGTGAAACACAGATTACCTTGCTGCTTTCACAGCAATTTACTTTGACTGATTTACCTGATCATGAGATGATGGCTTTCATTCCTCAAATCGTGTTGCACACACAACATCCTACCAATTAGGATCTAGAATGCTACTTGGAAGGCACTTAAGGTGCAAAAAAGTGTAGAGTCAAAGGGAAGGCCCTTCTTGGGCATTTCCTTGTAACATGCCTCCAACAATGACTAGTAGTACAATGCCAAAGGCAAACGTATCCTGATTGTTACTCAGACTTTTTTCATCATCCAATGATACCCGTTTCACTGCAAATGAGGAAAGTGCTTTCTTTTTTCAGGTGATAGGCTGCAAATTTAGGCTTAGATGGAGCCACACAGTTACCTTATAACAACTGTTTAACACCTCATTGCCTCTTAGTTGTTACAGCCTGTGTACCACCCTGCTTATAACTTCAGCCATTTTTAAGAACTGTGTGAGTGTTCTAAACTTACTACATTATCAACCCAGCCACTCACAGGGTTTGAGTATATTGAATCTAGTTCTTTAGGAGACAGGCCCAGCTCTTTCAAAGGATACCACAGTCAACTGTTTGCTGCTGCATCTGTAACAGCCTTCAGCACAAGGATGCATATGTCCATGTCTTAGCCATTCCAGAGAAGGTCAAGTCTGTGAGCTCAAATCTGTGTTTAATGGTGATCTAAGTTAGTTACTGTGTTCTGTATTCTGCTTAGGCTCAGGTACCCACATCTGTTGTGGAGACAGTAATCTCTGTTAGATGAGCAGAGTGCAATGAGAGTGTAAAACATCTTAAAGCACCACAGCAGGATTCTGTAGAGCTCTTCAGTCAAAGTCCTTAAATTATGAGAGTTCATCTCATGTCAGAGAGGTATGAAGAGTGCACGTACACCTTACAAGTCATTCAGTTGTGGGTAGAGTGGTCTTTCTTTGAGGTACAGAAGCAAAGAATTGGCATACAATATTATCTTCAGCTGCTGCAGCTGTTTTGAAATTCATCATTTCTTCATGTGTTCGCTTCTTAGAGGAAAGCAAAGAGGTCTGGTATACCTTTGGCGCTTTTGTGTTGGCTGTAAAACACATGGTGGAAATAAAAATACAGGGACATGTACAGAAAATTTCACACACATGCCTGTGGTGTTTTTTTGTTAACAAACCAGCACTAGCCAGCACCACAGTCTTAATTTCTTCAGCATTGCTCTACTTATATCCCATTCAAAAACTTGCTGTTAATTGACAGAGTCACAAAACAACAGCATCAAAATTGCAGATACAATTTAAAAATCTCTTTCTGTTAACTGTGTTGCTTTGTCATGTAAACATTGCACATTTCTAGCAATAAATGCCTTTGTCCCTTGCATAAAAACCTGTTCCTTACTTAGAAGTTAATAACAACTGCATTCTTAATCACCATTGTCTGGTTCCTAAATAAAAAGAATAACTCATTATACTGCATGGATTTGAGCACGTTTAGGAACTTACAGTGTTTGAAAAACCTAGGTCTACGCAGTCACTAACAAAATCTGTGGCATCAGCTGCAGCAGAGACAGGGGAAAGAGAGAAGCCCTGTCTACAAACAGTAGACACAAATCTTAGTTGCAAACTCAGTTTGTAAATAAAGCCAACTCAAGGGTGTATTGTAATGGAAGTATCCATGAGAAGAGCGTAGAAGAACCAGATATGCAGAAACATAACCTCATTCTTAGAGGTAGAGGGGTTTTGTGGTTTTTTGTTTTCTTTGTGATTTTTCTTCCCTACAATTTCCTGATTCCTTGATTTAGCCAACAGTGACCTTGTGACATGGCTATTTTTGCATTTCTACTCAAAGGATTGCAAAAGTTATGCTTTGTATGCAAAATTCTTCTCTGAGAAATGTGCCAGCAAAAGAAACCTTGCTATTTTAGCAATATATTGTGAACAAGAAGATCCTATGATAAATAGAAAAGGAACGATGCCGGGAAATTTGAGAAAACTCAAAGCAAGTTAGAACTGCAAAGCAATTTAGGACATCAAATCTTTCTCCGCTCAGAATTGTAAAGGTGTGATTTCTTACTATGGTCTTATTATCCATAAACCAAAATCTCTGCACAAAGCAATGAAGCACAGCAAAACCAGAACATGAGTAAAATGTTGCACTGTGTTATATACTATTTATAATATGTACTTACTCTCTTCCACTTGTTAGTTTAAGAATACACGCACTTAAAATTAATCTCTAATTTTCAGTCAGCTTCATGACAGTTAGAGGAATAAAAAGCGTTGGCATTCATGCGCTTGAAAAAAGTCCTATTTCACATCAAAATTCAATTTGTTCTAATAGTGTTGTGTTTGGTTTTCATTTGTAGACATCACGGGATCTGGCATGCTTCCTTCAGTTTGAGAATGTGAACGTTTATTATGGTTATCAGCACAAAGTGAAATACAAGGCACCTACAGATCACTGCTTTGTCTTAAAGGTAACGTACAAAAAAAGTAAGTTCTGCCAATGTCACACAATTTCTTTTATATGTAAAGATGTTTAAGTTTGAAGTTCCAAGGACCCTTATGAGATAGAATACTTCTTGCAAAACCATGTCTAATTTCTTCATTGTTGGTCAGCAACATACATTTAGAACCTTAATTTTGTTACTGATAGTCCTGTGATACATGTCTACACTGCATCTGTAGAGTTGTCTTCAAAATGGTGTTGAATATACTGACTGTTCAGGTGACTGGACACATTTGGACAAATGGCACACAAGGCAGATATTATGATGAGAAGATTGGCAGTCCCTAATGTTAACATTATGAGCACAATGGATTATATGCTTAAAAGTTTTATGTTTACTTTTTTTTGCAGTGTAGTCATACCTGTTGAGGGTTTTGTTGAACTGAGACACAAAATCTTGCAGGAATAGACATCTCATTTGTCATATTTTACTGCACTACTGTTTGTGGCAGGAGGGCAAAATACATTGTTCATTCACTTATGAAAATCAATGTTTGCTGTTGAATAAGCATCTCATTGCTGCCTCTCCATGTAATAGCACTACACATAGGCTGGGAATTCTGCATTCCTCTCAGGAAAGGAAAATAAGCACATGCTTTTCACCTAATTGAAACAGCAGACATGAAGCTTTGAGGTTGCAGTAATTTGGCCTTGCTTGCTATCTCTCATTAATACAGATTTTAAAATACAGTGGGATTACAGTGAATAAAAGAGGAGAGAATCTTGTTGATGCTTTTCTGTTTAAAGACCTGCAGTGGATACAAATTATTAGAAAACATGGCATCTTGCCATCTCATAAAAAGAAAGTATAGGAAACATTCACATCAGAGGTGACTTAAAAAAACACATTTCTGGCTGTAGCTGCACTTACAGCACCTTCTTATTCAGTTGCAAAATGCCTGCTAGCCTAATTTACACATGGCCAAACAGAAGTGGTTTGTGGATACAGACTTATTTTCTAAAACAGATGTATCTAATTAACACAGATGAGCAGTTTTAATAGTACAATTCTCCACAAAACATTCTGAAATGAAGTTAACACTTGGCTTCTGAAAAGTACAGCCTCTAATGAAAAAAGGAAAAGGGGAGCTGAAAAAACAAGGGAAAATTGATTTTCTAAACAGATAACAGGTCAAAGAAGTATCTGATTAATTTAATAACAGTTATTCACATTCTGTTCAGATTAGAATAAAAGCATGATTTTCCGAATGCATGCAGCAGTGTGTTTAACTGTTCATAATAATTGCCTATCTTTTGTGAAAAGAGGTATGCCATTTACACTAGCAGTAAGTCACAACTTGACTAAAATACTTGCTTTATTTGATGTATGATGTTAGTGCTACACCTTCAACATGAAATGTGAAGAACAAGATCAAAAGCTTATATACATATTAAACATAATAATATACATATTAAACTTCATGTATAATAGACTTATAAATGTATGAAACCTGCTTAGCAAGACTGCTTGCTCTGATACTCCTAAAATGTGTTTGCACTATACTAGGATAAACATCATTTTCATAAAATCATTATTTCTGAGCAACATGACTTAGTGATGAATAGATTGTGTTACAGTGATTTTTCTTCATTTTAATTCCTACAAATCATTTGGCAGATTCCTTACTGCCTCATTTGCAGTCCTGGCTTCTTTTAATTCTTGTCTCTTGCAGTGGCTGGGGATGGTGGAGGAAGTATGGGCAAGTATTGATATCTTCAAATTTGTTGTTTCAGAAGTGGAAGTTTCTCACTTACAGTGGCTTTCTGAGGGTGGTGCAATGGAGAGTTTAATATTTATTATAATTTCTGTACATTAATTTTAACTTTAAATATAACGTTGTAGGCATGCTGCTGAGATGAATTCTGTCATATGTCTCTTACTGTTGGAGGTTGGAGATGAGGATGCAATGCATCTTAAGATCTGTGGGCTGAGGGAAAGAGCAAAGTTAAATGTCAGTCTCTCTGATTGGATTCTTGGTGACACAAAAGTGTGTGGACAGTAATGTAGAGCCATTTATCACAGTCACATATTGTTCCTGGGTGTTTTTATATGTAAGTCTTCCAGAAGAAAATATCTCTCTTGCTAAGAGACACTTGTCCTGACATGTCAAAGGAAAACAAACCATCATCCTTGAGATATTTCTCATCCTGTGATATTCTGAGAATGAAGTCCTCAAGATGAAATGACAGTACTTTTGTAGACAGGTGCAGTGAGCCAAAGGCAATGGATTTAGCAAGTTTGTCTTTATTATACTGGTAACCTAGTCATTTTGAAGAAATTTGGATGCCCAGTTTAGTCCAAGCCATTTGGTAGTTTCTCCATAGCCAAGGGTCTGCCCTCTCTTAACACCTCTTCCTTTCCCCTGTGCATGCCTTGGAACATGCACAAGAGTGGGCTCTCTGGAGGTTCTCTTCCAGTTAGTTGTTTGTGTGGGCTGTGGGATAAGATTCTGTCCTAAAAAAAAAAATGGGAGAAAGTAATTGAAAGAGTAGCAGCCATAGCCCATGCTAGCTATTCACTGAGGTGGCTGTAAATCAGAGGAAATTTTCACATTTTGGGAAAAAGGTTAGTCTGCAGTCCTTATTAGCTCCAGAAAGCTGTAATGCCACTCAGAATGTTTTTGAATAATAGCATGCCACTGTGGTTTGTTTTTTTAAAGTATTGTTGCTTTCTGAGGATCCCTTTAGGAACTGCTGTGTTAAAACAGAGGGGCATCATCAGCCAAGTTACTTGGTTTGCTGTATTTCAAATGTAACAAAAGAAACTTCCCAGCTCAGAAGCAAGAGACCAGCTTATACTTTATAGTGCAAGAGAAATGCAAGGACATAGCAGCTTCAGCAGTACCTTGCTTCTGTACTAGGTGGAAAGTCCTACTGAATTCAGAACCAGACATAATTTCCCAGCTTTGAGCACCGAGTTGAAAAAATGCCATATTTATTTCTGACCGGTTAAGCTAATTGGCACCCTTACTTCAAGAACAGGGAAACGTCCTTTGTTCATTCAAATGGCCAGTGAGGTGGCCTGGTTTGGAGTTGAATGTGGCCTCATGCTTGCAGGAAGCCTCCTTTGGTTTCCTTCAGTCTCCATTTATATGATCAGCCTTCTAAACCAATACTTAGGCTAAAACCAGTAACATTTGTTCCTGCCTTTGAAGCTCTTGTCTCAAATTAGCAGGGAGAAAAGATCAAACATTTCCTTTTGCGTCCTCCCAGCCTTAATCATCTTTGGGGTGTCTTTAAGGAGAAAAGAGCACTCAAGAAATATGATGAGAATGAGCAGAGCATTCCTGCGTTTTTTGTGTCTATGTGCCAGGCATTGCTGTTGAAGGAACTTGAAGGAAAGAGGAACACTGTGACTCTGTGACACTGTGACTCATGTTAACCACAGTCCTGAGGACTTGGGGTTTAGCTAGAACAGTGGGATTTCTCGGGTTGTCTGACACAGCCCTGAACAAAATGGGTTTTGCCTCAAAGTCCATTTCTTGGAATGTTGCTTCACCCTGATCTCTCTAAATGTGATGAGGTGTTTTCCCTCCAGTTTCTTCTCCTAGGCTACAGTCAGGTGTAGGGCTTGCAGAGACAGTGAGCCTTTAGTCCTAGTGCCTGTCCCAGTTAACATGCATCAAATCCCCAGGAGCTGACAACTTCCTCTGTCCTGTTTCTTCTTTAATCTAGTCATTTAATTTCAACTTCAGTGAGCATACCCTGAGTTACTTAGCTGATGCTGGCTTGGGTACTGGTCTTAGTGTAGCAACAACAAGTTCATGCATATCATGGGCAGGTTGCTTTGATACTTAGCCTGGTGTGGGTTTTGCAGCCTGTGATATTGAAGCTGCACATAGACTAGCTCAAATATAAATATTCTTGCCTGCAGATCCATCCTGTAGGACATTCCTCTTACAGCTAGAGAAGCGGGATGTGTTGTGAGTGCTCCTTGCCTATACTTTCTTCCCATTATATCAGCATCTCACTCTATCTATATAGTACAAAAATATATATAGAACAAAAATGGGGTGTTTTTTGCTTATTTGTTACCATCAAGACACTGAGGAGATAATGGGCAAAAGGGTGATGTGGCCAGAAACAATTAAAAGGCACATCACAGTATTTACTAGCAGATGAGAGAGAGCTTATTCAGGAGTTTCCTTTCAGGATGATTCAGGACACAACTGCAGTAACGTAACAAAGCAGCTACTTCCTCATATCAGCTACTCTCAGGCAGCAGAAAACCCAGCTGGGACCAACTGAAAAGAGCACAGCTGGCTAGTTAGTGTCTGAGAACAGGGTCACCTGTAGCTGTCCCTGATGCAGCAGACCAGAACAGCTATGGCCAAGTCCTGATGGTGAGAGTGCAGCCTGACACAGATACTCCAGTGGAGTTAGCTTTCAGGAATTCTTAAGCTTTGGGGCAATCATAAAACTTGAAGAACTATTTTATTTCCCAGTGGTCTGCACAGAGTTCTAACCTCCTTAAATGCAGTTGTTCTATATCACTGCTAAACAAGCCTTCCTCCATCAAGGGAAGTCTTGCATTTAAAAAACAACACAAGGAACCCTCAGCATATTAAAAATAGCCTCTGAATAAAAGAAATGTTTTTGGGACATCTTCATCTCTAAATGTGTACTCTTCCTAATTTCTAATCAGCCTAAATGTAATGCTTACATAAATTTGAAGATCCCACCCTTTAATTTGACATCAGGGAAAGCAAGTCTGTTCTTAATAGAGACCTCCATGTGCAGAAAATAAGAAAGGAAGGGGCAGCCAAATGTGAAAGAAGACCCTCACTCAAACCTGCATCTGTCAAGGTCAGATTTGTCCCTCTGTTCCTGGCAGAACAGGCAGGAGAGGGTCACAGCACAGCTCTCCCTGCCACCCTGTGGAGAGTGCTGGCCACTTCTGGGAGAAGAATGGTGAGGGAACAAAATTCTCTCTCCTCCAAGAAAAAGCAGTTTCACACACCACACACAGCAAGTGGGAGTGGTTCGGTCCCTCAGTCACCTTTACATTTACAAATGTGTATTTTTATAGCTAGATTCCCTGTAGATCTTCTCATTCACCATCTGTTTTGCTACATAGGAAATACTGTGGAAATGGAGGAGACCCTTTGTCATTTATTTCACATTCTGAAGCTGAAAGCCCTCAAAACCAAGAGATTGCACAAGGAAGGAAGGAACCTGTTCACCATACTAGCAGTAGCATCTATTACACTGAGCAGAAATTGTGAGCATAATGTTTATTTTGTGCGCTGTCTCTGCATGTGCATGTGCACGCATGCTAGTCCAGGAGCTGATTTTGTCACACTGGGTTGGAAAATCTTTCAAAGCAGACAAATAGCAAGGTAATCTATATGCAAATTTGCTGGTTTAGTCAGTCTGATGTGCCTGTGACAAAGAGTGGATTTAATTATAGTTTATTGGTGCTGGTTATGCTTGAGTAATCTGGAGGTAATGGTGCATAATGCTGAATTAATCTAGGATGAAAAAAATCGGTTTCCTGGGGATAAACTGAGACAAAGGCAAATCATCCTCCATTTCTACAGCTGGGTACATTTTCCTGTGCCGTCAGAACAGTTAAATATTCCTGGCATCATTGGGGAGCTCTGAGTTTTTAAAAGAAATTTTCTAATGATCCAAATAATTTTGGAAGTAAATTTTCAAGACTAGCTTCTCTTTGCAGCAGCAGCACCATTCTAGCAGGTAGTTTGGTATTTAGCTGATTCCCTGATTCCCTCTTGATTCCTCCTGATTCCCTCTCCTTTCACACCCAGTGTGCTCTGTCACAGTCTGAGTCTTGTACATAATGCATTCAACACAATGATAGTTAAGAAGGTAGAAGGTGAGAATTAGAAGTGTTTGAGATAGAAAACTATGAAGAACAACTATATAGAACAAATGGCTAGTGCAGGAAACAAGAATAGAAAATTTAAGATTTTTTTATTGGTGTGAAAGATCTCGAAATTGTGTTAGCAGGGATGCTTAAGGTAAGTGTTTCAGACTAAAATTCATTGCCAGATAAACTGAGAAAGCAAAACAGAAATACTTTTTATTGCAGAACACTTTCAGATACGTGGGATTACAGTCGTAGTACATGCACAGTTTTGTAAGATTAATGTATAAACAATGGGGAGAATAAGGACAGAGAATGGGAAGTGAGAAATGGAATATAATAGCTTATATAATATTATTTCCTGCATAAAGCAGATCTCTTTGGTTACAATGGCTATTACATGTGTTTTTAATGACCTAAAAATTTTGCCTCAGTCATTAGAGAAATGTAGGTCAAAAGAATAATTTCCTTATAATAGGACGGTTAATCTTTTATCTGTAGAGTTCACACATGTCTTTAAAAGATCAGTTAAGCCTGATCATCTTCCTGCAAGATTGCTGTGTATTAATACAAGGTGCTGTGTATTAATTCTGCTTGCAGTCATGGGGTCCAGAAGACTCTCATCTTTTCTGAGAAGCTAATTCAGCATAGCACAAGTTCATCAGTAGTAGATAATGTATACAAAAAATATCGACCATTTTTTGAAAATTTGTCTGAAAGCCAAAGCTTTTGATCTAAAGTTAGTCACTCTTTATGCTTCTGGCTATTGTTTCTGCCTCAGAGACTGAGCAATGATCCATATATTTTGGGGCAAGGAATCCAATGAGATGCCTGAATAACTTCAGTTTACTTTTCATCTTCAGTGTTGGAAGAAGGCAAAGCAAAAGAATATTTTATTGGGATAATCTCCAATTTCATGCACACATGGCCTGTAGTCATTTGTTTTGGCAGACACCATATAAACCACATCATTCAGTTCCCATTTCTTCAGGTTTTTAATGTGTGCTATCTTTTTTTCCTTAGGCAAAGAGTTTATTTTATATCTGAAAATGTAATCTGTGGACAAATATTTTTTTAAACCTCTCCAAAAAATAAACTCTTTATATCAAATGCTTCTGCTTTCTTTATCTTTAGACAGTTGATGCTTATAGAGGAGACAGTGAGTTAGAGGAAAACGCTGGATTCTGCTCCAAACCTTTTCAATGCTTTTCTCGGTGAAACACAGCATATCCTTTTGCAGCCTGACATTTGAGGTACTCAGATGTTAATGCTTGCAAAATCAGGCTTAATGATGCAACTAATTCATGATTATTAAAACTGTTGACATCGAGAGCAAAGAGTTCACTGTAGTCCATATTATTTCAAAGTGCTATTACATTGTTTTAATGTGAGAAAAATTCTGTAGTCTCTTTCTACTTGCATATTCCCACTTTTCATTTGAACTGTGACTTCTAGAGTGGTCACTTTTTAAGCAGATGTCTATTGTAATTCGTTTTGATCCTGCGTGTTTCAGAGGCAAAGGTGCTAAACCTTGCCAAAGAAGACGTTTTCACTTTGCTGTCAGATGACTTTAATGATATTTTCAGGATATGGTATGCAGTCTATAAAAAATAAATTATCTGTGCCTATGTTTGAGATGTGTAAGCTGTGGCATACTAAGGTTAGTGTTATTTTGTCTTAAAGTACAGTATTTCTCACATGGCTGTCATGATTGATGTTGTTATGACCTCTGTTAGTCTCACAGAGAGGTTATTACAGGGATGCTGAATCTATTTTAGCAGAACCAGACTTGCATAGTGACTACAGCTCCTTACATCTGTGTGCTGTACTAAGCACTCTCCTGGGATGCAGGAGCTGTGAAGGGAGGAAATTGGTCCACATAGAATCATTTAGAGATTGTCATACCAAGTCAGCATTTCCAGGGACTTTCAGCTGCCTAGATTCTTCTTTGAATTGCTTATCCTGAGTTACCATTTTTATGTACTATCTAATAGATTTTGCCTGAAGTTTCTCATGGAATGTTGACCTTGTAACGGTCAGCATTGGCAGCAGGGACTTTTGCCATTTGTACTGCTGAAGCTATTTCACCATGGTACAATTCTTCCAAGTGAGCAAGCTGCTAGGGCTGGGTGGGACAATTCTTGGCTGGAACATTAGTAGCATAACTTTGTAGTGTGCTTCATGGATCTAAACACCCCAGGAAGCCAAATGTCTCCATTTGGACCACTTAATAATAACCTATAGGTATAAATCTTCAGTATTAAACTTGGTGCTGCTGGTGTTTGATCCTATGGTCTGGCCTTGCAGACAGGTGCTGTCGGCAGCCTCTGCATGGGCAGCATGGAACAGACCTCCTTTGATCTAAAGCCAAGGAAAGGTGATGGCGATATTTCCAGTTGACCGTAGTGGGCTATGGGTCCAGTACACACTTAAGTTTTATTGTCATAGATAAATTTACATGTAAAAAGAGCCAGTGCTGCTGCTGCTTCTTGGGACGTGAGAGACAATGCTCTTCTCAGATGTTACAAAGAGAATATGCAGAGTCCCTGAATAGCTCTGAGGTGTCTGGCCTTCCCTCTGAGAGCCGGGGTTCAGCAGCTTGCTAGTTTGGTCCCTAATTGACAGCACATACTTGTGGCTCTGTGCCTAGTCATGGTTGCTGATTGAAGTAATTTAATCAAGGAACTGATTGGGGCAATTTGGAGTAGGCCCCACTGGTGAATCTCAGTAGTTAAGATGGATTGCCTAGCGGAGACAATAGCCAGTAAAAAATAGGGTAGAGGGTAGCCAGTAAGTAACTGTCATGATGTCCAACAAGGGACAATTTTGCCTGTTCACTGACACTTCCCTCTCAACTTCTCAGGATGATGAGAATCCTACTGTCTCAATAATCATAGTCAGAGTAAGCAGTGAGGTGAGGAAGCTTGCTGATGATGCTACATTATTCAGATCATCAAGGAAAGGGCAGACTGAAGAATTCTGGAAGGCCATTTTGAGGCTGAGGTTCAGTGCTCAGTGGTTGTTGGATATATAAATCAAGCATTAAGAATGAATAGGAAAGGAACAGATGATAAAACAGCAAATGTTGCCTTACAAGTTCATGGTTTCTGCTCATCAGTGCTATTCTGGTTCTCTAATGTCAGAGAGGATATATAATAAACTTGGAAAAGTATCAAGGAGAAGCAAAAAGGATAAGGAAACATAAGGAATTACTTTAAATTAAAGCAAGACTGAAGATACTTTAAGCCTGTTGGCTGAAAAAGAGACAACTTGCTGGGAATATAATTGAGATTCTAGGCTCAGGGGCTTGCATGGAGAGGTGTGGGCAGCAGTCAGGTATTCGGTGTCTTTTCCAAAACAAGAATGTTGCACAAAGCTAGTGGCAGTCAGAATCAGACAAGAAGGAGCTGGTTCTCCATAGTGTGACAGACCTGTGAAAATTGCTGCTAAAAGATGTTGTGGATGCCAGAACTCTTTGTGCTCAATAAAAAGCTGAAAAAGTATATGGAGGAGAAACCCCATGTGGTTCAGAAAATCCCTTGACCTTAAAATAGTTGTAGACCGCAAGAGTACAGAGAAGGAAGTAGCAGATATGCTTATCTTGTTCTTTCTCTTCCCCCATTTGTGGCTACTGTCAGAGTCCAGATACTGGGTTCAAGAACCTTTGATCTGACACAATATGGGTGTTCTTGTGAAACTAACACTTCCATAGGGTGCCCCAGAGGAGAGAACTGCAGCACCCCCCCTTGCACACCCCAGAAGCAGACCCCCATAGCAAGGCTGTGTGTATGTGCAGCACCATTACCTCGTTTGCTCTGTGCCATGACCTCCTCTCCCTAGTTATGCAGTGTGGTCTTTCTTCTAGATGTTTGCATGCGTCATTTTTGGAATTATAAAAGTATTTTCTTTTTTCTTGTAAAAAACCCTGTTGTTAGATGTGTTGCTTGAAAATGAGGGGAGAGAGGTAGATCTGTGGAATTCATTGTCATGAAAAGGGAGGGGACGGGGCGGGCAGCTTGCCTTTTTCCTTTTTGAAAGCTTTGGGTGCCATCTGCTGGGTTCAGTAGGACCTTACACACACTGGAGCAAAATTTCTAGTTGTTGATTGAAAAGTACTTGAAGAATTGAATTTACCCAGGGTTGCAGTGTCTGCATCTCCTGGTTCGTCTCTGTTGGTAGTAATGTAACCCCGGTATATGGGATGTACTCTACCACATGAAGTAATGCCTGCTTACACTTCCCTTTTAAACATACTTTTTAGACTGAATTCTCTAATGGTTTTCACTGGTCACATAATAGAGAAATGGTGGAAGGTAATAAGGGTTTTTAGGCGTTGTGTCCTGGGCACATACTGCAGTAGTGGAGCCCACTCTGAGCAGCATTCAGGCTGTCTGAAGCTGCAAGAGACAAGGGCGAGCAGATGCTGGGGAGCTGGAGAAGGCTGTTTGTCCAGGGGCCTGGTTACTGTCTCCATCTGATACATGACAGAGATGTGTGAGTCTCTGCGTGCAAACATGCAGAGACCTGTAACAGGGACTGTCTTGGGACCCATCTGCTGCTGTGAGACCTCTCAAGAGTAATCTCTCTTTGGTTTTTTCTTCCTCCCAGTTATCTCCCTGGTGTGTTCACTCTCACTCTGTAACTGAGGATACAGGGATTTGGCAGCAACACTGTCTTGTGTGATCCCATTTTTTCATCCATCCCTTGCTGCTCATTCTCTCCCCAAGCCACAGTGCTCCTTATTCCTGTGCTCTGTGTGAGGTCATGCTGTGTACTGCTGGGTTTAAAAAAAACCCCAAACTACAGCATGATGAATTCAGTTATATTTAACCCAGACAACTTCCTTCTTTTTTGGAATCAGAATGTGGCCTCATGAACAGGTGGATCACCACAAGCAATGGAAGCCTGATGTCTGCAGTGGTGAGGGGGAACAAGGGACATGTGGCTGAGGAGCAAGGTCTCTGTATTTGTCTCTGCTGTTAAACCCCTGGATCACCCAGCTGTGGGCAGTGTTTGGCCTCCACGCCGGGATGTCCCAACCACCAGCAGGCATCTGTGAGGAGACATCTGGTACCATGAGCCCTGGGCTGGCAGACTGCTCACAGTGCTGTGAGGGACCCTGCCAAGTTCCTCATGTCTAGCACTGCTCTGCTTTGGGATTTAATGATATATTTAAACCCAAGGTCCTTGCTGATACGTGTTGGTATACTTTGATTTTTTAACTGCACAGGCTGAAAAGAGGGTGGAGTGACAATAGTGGATCCTTGGAGCATATTTGGCTACTCTTTTGTGCATTCACAATATTTAACTAAATGTGCACTTTTAATTTCTAGGAATATAGATAGAAATGAACACACAAGGGATAATGAAGCTTTTCCTTTGGGTTCACTCTTTTCCATGCTTATCAAGAGAACGCAGTATGTTACTCCATCCAAGCTACTAAAGACTTAACATGCTTCTCTACTGTAGCAGGGAAACCAAATTCCTTCAGAGTCTTAGGAAGAATTTTTCTGTCCTAGGCAAATAGGCAGCCTTGCATTTTGGTGGTCTTTGAATTGCAGAGGTACATCAGCACATACCAGTACTGCCTTGATCAGTTAGGGGAAGAGATCCTAAATTTTGTCCAAAATTTAAAAAAGGTTTAAAAATTGTAGAGGTTTCTGGTACAAACAGATGAAAAAGAATACTTCTGGTATTGCATTTTGAATGATCATCTATCTAGAACATAACACAGTTTTACATAACTGTTGTAAACAACAGCAAGAGTAAAGCAGAATAAAAGTGTATAAGCAGAAAGCTAGAACTCAGCCTAAAGAAAGGCCATCACTTAGGTAGAAAAATCTGTTTCAGCTCAAAGTTTATGCTTAAATAAATTTAACATACTCTTTGGAAACTAACTATGTTCAGCATTCAGTCTGGGTACCTTACATATGACAAACCACAATGAAAAACAGACTTCCTCCCAGTGTTTGTATATCAAGTGTTAGACCTTGAACCAGAGCATTTGTAGACTTCATTAAACTCTAGATCACTGTTCCATTCCTGTAGCCCTTGAATTGATACTACAATGCATTAAAAGGATTTCAAGCAAAAGCTGCCAGTGGCAACTCTTGTATACAAGTTCGCAATCACCATTTTTGTAGTATTTTCTTATATTCTGGTTTTGGTGCTTTTTCTTTTTTCCAAATCAACTTCACAATGTGTTCTCACGAACAGTGCCTTCACATTTTTGTATAGTGATTTCTGTGTTTGTCTTATTTTGTGAATTAATATCTTTCAGCATCCCCAGATTCAAAAGGAGTCACAATATATCAAGTACTTATGCTGTGATGATCGAGCAACCCTGCATCAGTGGGTAACAGGAATAAGAGTTGCCAAGGTGAGATCAGAAGTAAATTTACTAAATTATGTTTCCTCTAAGATCTTGTCTTCCTCTGGTTACTGACTGTCATCACCTCATCTGGAAATACTGTGACAAGGATGGATATTCATGCTATTTTTACCATAGAAAGATTGATCAGAAAGGCATGATGAGGATGGATTTGGTTAATGTCCCTGTACCTTAATTATCAGTGTTTTTCTTACTAACAGAAGAGTGAGTTCAGTAGCTAACTCATGTACTCAAAACTTACTGCACACTTCAATAATCAATATGGATCAATAATTATATGCTGTGGCAAAAGATGTGCAAGCTCTGGTCAGCCCAGCTGTGACATTCTTCAGACAGTTCTACCCAAATTGTCTGCCTCACCCTCTTCAGAAAGATCCTAGTCAACAGCCTATTTTGTTTTGCACAAAACATTAAGGGAGATGGACTTATGCATGGCTTTGGTACTGGCTGTACCTTCCTATACAGAGCTCCTCCTCTCAGCTGTTAGTTTGGGTTTTTTTCTTACAGTTCTGCTACACGTGGACATCCAACAAAGGTGTGGGGTGAAAATCAAATTATTTTGTATCTTATACTGACAGAGCTGTTTGCAGTAGAACCTGAGATTCAATATCTCAAGTCTCCAGTTTGAAAACTTAATGCTTGGAAAAAATATTTACTGAGAACTGTTGGCTTTAAAGCCAAGTTTCAAGAATGTTACAGGTACTGAAACAAACATAAAATGTAAGAATGAGTAGAAGTGTGTTTGGCCATGGGAATTCATGTTTTATTTTGCTGTTACAGAGATGCTTTGTACCTGACCTTCTCCAGAAAAGGGCACACCACTGGTAGAAGCTACTTTTTAATAAAATGGAGTAGGAAGAAACAGATGTCCAAGGGCAAAATAAGTGCTTGGCCTATGTCAAGCCTAACACGTGCTCATTTTATTGTTTTGATTGTTTTGCAGTATGGCAAGACCCTCTATGATAATTACAAATGTGCAGTGAAGAAAGCTGGCTTGTCCTCCCTGTGGGCAAATCAGGGAATGGTGGAACCAGCTGCCCCTGCAGGATCTTCATCAGCAGGTACTGATGTTGCTGCAGTTGAAGTCACATTTATTGCCCTCTTGTGTTTTCATCAGTGTTGTATATAGTCTTTGTTCATGAAACTATCCCATGGATTCAGCAATATAGTATCTTTTGTAGACAGGCCAGCTCTGGTCTATAACTAGGTCCAGCAACACAGCCCTCATTTTACAGTTAGAACTTGGAGAATATGAAGACAGTTCACTGAAGATCAGTTTAAATTTGCATAATCTAATTAGGTATTTTTCTGTTGGCATTTGAATCCTTCGTCCTTCATCTACATTTTTTGGACTGATAGTCCATGTCTTGAAGGTGTTTCCCCTTCTCTACACTGGCTGTATTGGAATTTTTCTTCTGGTTAGTAAAAGGAAGGAGTGGAATATTATGAGACTGATTATTTCAGAAAGAGATTATAATAAGGTGAGTCACTCTCCTTCCTAGCCTTTCTTTCATTTGCATAGTAACAGTGTGGGTTTTAGGAGAAGGGCACAGAGTAAAAAAGGATTTTTTTCTAACTTTACTTTTCCAGTAGCCTCATCATATTGTTGTTACTGATTTTATCATGAGACAAATACAACAGCACATGATACTAGCTGTAACTTGTATGAATATTTTTACTTTACATGCTTAAGATATGCTTTATTAGGAAAGGCATGTGGCCAAGTACTTACTGTCATAAGACAGGGAAAGTCAAAAGCAGTGTTGGCAGTTAATATTCTGATTTCTCATACAGACAACTCAAGATCCTCCAAACACCTCTCTAAGCCTATTCATAGTACATGTGTGATAGAGAGTGGTCTTCCTACTATTTCTTGGAGTCAAATCACGTTAATTAAATGGATTTCTGGGGTGGGGAGACCAAGTAACAGACTGTTTTGAAATCAGGGGGTTTTCTCATGGTTGGGAGAGGGGGTTTACTTGAGTGAGGCTGGATGGCACAGTTGTGGAGAGACAGTGGGGCTCCATGCTGATGCTGGAGTCCGTACTGGATTTGGACAGGGTTGAGGCCTTATAAAGACTACATAGATATCTGTGTGACTTCAGCTCCTGACTATAATCCATGAGCACTGCATGTGTTCCATACAATATACTGCTAATTTTAACTAATGTGTTTCATTAAATGGTTAAGTAGCTTAGAAAGATTTTAGTCATGTATATTGTCTCTATGGAAATATCTCTGAAGGATCATTAGCCTTCTAATTGAGGCAAGTCACTGCAATTCTGGCAGTCTTACAAGTTATCATTGCTGCCCTATATAAAGCCTGGGGCCCAACTATAATACTAGAACCTGAACTGCCTGTGAGCAGTGGTTGCTTAAGTTTTGGAAATGGAACAAAGCTTGTTTTCTTCTGTTCTCAGATGGCTCTATAGCCATTTGCATGGACTGATTTCAGTATAGGCTAAAATCTGCTATGGCCACAGGCCTGTATAAGTTTAGCAGGAGCTGTACTCTTATCCTCAGTGGCAGCCAAAGGAAGGCAGGTGGAACTTCTGTTTCCGTGTATTATCTAGCCTCTATTCCCTGGACACACTGCTGTAGCCAGCATTTGTGTGTTCATATGTACCCTAAACTGTGTAGTCACTGGTTCTGAAGTGTCCCAAGTGCCAAGTGCATCTCAGGCAAAGTATATTCTTTCCCTCTCTGTCTTGCTGTGTGTCTTTGAACACTAAAAAACCCAGACTATCTAATGGTCCAGCACAAATATCATGATGTTTGAAAGGTGAAAGAAGTTTCTTTATTCAGATGCTTCTTATCACTACAAGGTTGAATATTTGCATTTGGGTATCTATAGCGTGCATTCTATTTGGACTACTTTTTTTTCTTAAAACAAATACTAATTCACCATAAAATTTTTGAGAAACTGACTTTTAAATTAAAAATATAAAAATGCATGGATTCACATATTATATTGACTTACTTCATGTGTAGCATATCTGGAGGTGTGTGGCAGGAGGTTATATATCAACTGTTGCTTTTGAGTGTTGCATACTTCATGAAATCCATTAACAGAAGAAGAAACAAATTACTGTGTCCCAGTCTGGTGTATTATATGTGCCAAGTAGAACACTTATGCCTTGCACTACATAGAATGGAGATGTCTTTCTGCTCTCCTTCATTTAGTTAGACCTCAGCATGATTGAAGGCAGCAACATCTTTGAGCAGTGTGAAGACCAGACTCTTGCTCTGCTATGGACAGAAGACAAAGGGAGAAGAGACAGTAACTTGCTCCACTTGAGGGTACAGCTCCAGAACCCTGGAATTTACATCTTCTTCCGTGGAGCACTTACAGCCACAAGATTGATTTTATCTCTTTGTTGACTTCTATGTTAGTCCTTCAACAAACACAAGACTGTAGTTGAAATCATCAAAATGATACTTTGGATTAAATATGCTGAACAACAATGCAGGCATAGGCATAAAACCTAAGAACTTCAGACCACCTTCTGTCATCCCTTGAAGCCTAAACAGCCTTAGTAAATGGGGCACTCTGAAGAGTTTGTCTTACTTTTCTGCCAGTCATGCAATTTGCAGGCATGGCAATAAAAATAATTTATTCTATTTCCTACAATATTCATAGAACCTCTTTGCTAATCAGTAAAGTACACACTAAAATTAAAGCCATCATTGTGCTTAGATTTACACTGTAGACAGCTAAGGGTTCACTGGCATCTGAGAGGTACATGAGTGGAACTTTACTGGAAATCAGAACTGTAAATTGTAATAGAGCTAAGGCAGTCATTAAGGTTTACAACTACATCTCTAGGCACCAAACCTTGTCTTCTACTTTGACATGTACAGCCTCCAAAAATCCTACACGAAACTGGAGGGTTTATTTAATCCTCATCAGACTATACAGGGGCCAGGGATTTTTCTTAATAAAACTCCTAAGTTTGTCCTTTGGTCTCACATTCACTTACTCCATTTGACAGTACTGGGTTATTTATGCATATCCCTTATGCACGCAGAATGGTGGGCAGACGTTTTGCAGCGCTTTAACTTAGCCAGCTTGCAGATCTGCATTAATCTGAGAAGACAGTAAAGTTCACAAATCTTCATTTACAAATGGGGGAGAAGCTTCAGAGCTGTTACCTCGTTTACTAAAGAAAGTGGATCAACTTCTCTGTAGGATTTCAGACCTTCAGCTCTCATGACTGATTGATATGAAACTGTGGTGCTTTTAGTCTTTAGACTAAATTCAAGGGGGAATAAAATGACATAAAAATGGAGAATGTGCTAACACTACAGCACACCACAAACTCCAAAATGCTGTTATGGAAGACAGGTACTCAAACAATGGCAGACCAGAGGGTGGACTTTAACTGTGCCAGCTTCCCATCTCTATTCTTGTGTCAGCCTTAATGGTCACCTTCTGTAATCACCATTTACAATAGTCAGAAGAAAAGGCTCTTCATTTGTCAACACCTGTACACACTCTGACAATTTCTGTCATGTCTTCATAATTCTGCCATCCTGTCGGATTGTCACAGCCATGGAGGCAAGTGGACAGGTATGGGTTTTAATGTAAGATACTTTGTTTGTTTTCCTTAAGTAACAAACTGAATATGAAAAGTCACAAAATGAGACTGAAGTAGGAAACAGATATCTGTATGGATTTTAGTGAATTATTTATAAAACCCCTGTGATAAGAGGTTCCTTGTGGAAATTGTAAAGACATTTTTACAGACTTTTTCTTAGTTGGCTGTTCCCTGGTCTGGTTAATATCACAAAAATATAACACTCTTTTCCCTCTGTCTCCTCCCCTTGTCACAGGTACTGTTCAGTCAAATGGGCAGATTCCCCAAATTGCTCGTCGTTTCAGTGCAGAATTTCCAGACACTCAGAAAAAAGTGGATTCATCAGAGGTACAGGTGAGCAGTTCCTAGCAGTACAGTAGTTAAATTTCATCTTTGAAAAACAACTCTCCAAGTTTGTTT
The DNA here is from genome assembly GCA_013399895.1 of Serilophus lunatus. Lineage (NCBI taxonomy): Eukaryota > Metazoa > Chordata > Aves > Passeriformes > Eurylaimidae > Serilophus > Serilophus lunatus. The sequence goes on from VXBA01004912.1 coordinate 1,135,651, forward strand.
TTCTTCACTCACTGTCTTCCTCCCTCAAAGTGCCAGTGTACTTGCTCTTGGGAAAAGTGGATGGTTCCTTCTTTGTGCTTTTACACACTGCGTGTCCTGCACAGAAGCCAGGAGCCACTGGTGGGAGGTGAAGTTACAGCCACCCACCACTTCCCTTCTTCTGAACAACCAGCCTTGAATTCATGTAGCAGGAATAGAAATTTACCTGCTGGGATAGTAGGGGAGGTTTAGATTGGATAGTAGCAGAAACTTTTTCACAGAGAGAGTGATTTCCCATTGGAATGGGCTGCCCAGGGAGGTGGTGGACTCACCGTCCCTGGAGGCGTTTAAGGAGAGGTTGGATGGTGAACTTAGTGACATGATTTAGATGGTTTAGATGATGGATTGGTGTTGAATAGGTTGTTAAGTTAGATAAAAGGTTGGACTTGATGATCTTTAAGGTCTCAACCTTGCTGATACTGTGTGAAAGTGTCTGTGTTGCCAGGACCTTGGTGCCGTGTTCCATTTCTGCCAGAAAAAAAGGTCACACCTTAGAAACACAAAGCATATAGTAATGTTTTCAGCAGGGAACACTGAACAGTTGAAGATGAGTGTGTAAGAAAGGAGAAAGTGTGTAGAAGTTAAGGGAAAATATTACATGTTTTCATTAGGCTCTAAATGCATCTGTTGGTTAAGCTCGAAATTTCATGTACTTGCACCATTTCTGGCTGTAAAACTATCATAGGGTGCAGTATGAGAACTTCAAAAACATCCTAAAGAAAAAGGCATACATTTGTTTACAGTTCATTATTCCATCTCCATTTTGCATGAACTCTACAGGACAAATTAAATTAAATTTCTAGAATTTTTCTGTCACCTGCATTATGTGTTCAACACTTCTTGTTTCTGTCTTTGAGTTCCTCCTATTTCTCTGAATCTCACTTCCTCTGGAGTAGGTAACATCCTCAGAACTCAGCTGGCAGTTCCCTCCTCCTGTGTCTTACTTCCATCATTGCAGGCAAGGAGTGAGGAAGGGGAGGGATCTGGCTAATTCCAGAATTAGTCCTTTGGACTGCAGAGGTGCAGAGCACTTTTCTCTAAAAGAAGCAAACAAGCTAGGAATCTGTGTGCAGTCACAGGACTTTGATCTCACTGCAATTACAGAGACATGGTGGGATGGTTTGCATCAGTGGCCCTTGCCAGACCACCTTGTGGAGAACCTTTCCCAGCTGTGCTCCCTCTCACCCAGAGAGGCCCAGGCACTACCTTGTGGTTCAGGGCATGTCACATCACATTGCACAGTGAATCCAGGCATGTAAACTTTAAATGCCCAAATCTCTCCCCCTGCTTCCCAGTTCACTGGTGTTATGGCTAATGAATTTGGCAGAGATAAGTGTCTTCGTTATTTCAGCCTTATCTAGAGATCCAGCCATCACAGCTAAAAGGAGAGCTGGAGATACATAATAGGGAAAAGGCCCAAAACTATATCTGCTTTTTATGTTCTTAAATCTTGCTCAGTATTTTTGGCTGTAAAAATGCAGCACACGTTGGGGTTTTTTTAGAATTGTTTGTGTTCTCAAGGAATAGCAGGATGGAACATCAAGAAAGTATATTTACTTTCTTGATGGAGTAAACATCATGTGAGTAAAGTAAAAATACTTAATTGACATTAGTCTTACTAACTGAAATTATTTGGAATTTGAAAAACACTCATCTTCTGAGAGCAGCACTTGAAGATGCACTATGAATACTGTCAACAGAGAGGGGTTCTGCTGTCAAAACTCCTGGCAGCTCTAGAAAGAAAACAAAATAAACTCTTCTCACTTTTCAGACAAAATGTACTCCACTCTTTACTACACATTTCCCATGCATTTTCACTTTTTTCATCTTTTTTTTTTTTTTTTAGGCAATGGCATTAGTTTACACATTCACTGACTGTGTCTGTCCTTTTATTTTTCTGTTTATTAAAGGCTAAGTCAAATAACACCAGTGTCTCTGGCCCAGCACAGTCATTGCTGAGGCTACAGACAGTCCAGAGTAAGAGGAACTCACTGCAGCCTCCTCCTCCACCTGAAAGGCGATCATCTGCTATTTCTGTTTCACCAATTCTACCCCCTAAAGTGAAGCGAGACAGCGGCATTTTCCTCACAGATCCAGAGTGCTTTCCAGCACCACCACCTACATTGAAGATTGATCTTCCACCTCCCCCATCTGATTTCTGTGAACCACCTCCTGATTTTGTGCCTCCACCACCACCAGCCTTCAGCGGCAGTAATGGAGACCTGCCATTGCCCCCTCCACCTCCACCTGTCTCCAGTAAGCCACCACCTCTTCCAACAAAGAAACCTGTGCCACTCCCTCCAAAAAGGCTAGAAAACACAGGAGCAGACAGAGAGCTGCAGTCAGCTGGGCCACCTCTGACTGGGACGGGAGGCAAGCCAGTAGATTTCATGTCTGACCTAATGAAAGCTCTCGAGAAGAAAAGGGGCAACAACTCCTGAACTCCAGGAATGGGTGGACTTTAAGACATAGCTGGTTTTGTGAGGCATCACAGAAGGTCACTCTGGATCAGGCTCCTACAGGAGAAATTCTCCTCCCGAGTTCCTCTCAGGGGGATCTCAAGAAGGTGGGGTGCCCTTTATCCTCCTCTTTGTCCCTAGAACCTGCTCCTTCCTCCCCTAACATGTCACATCCTGTGCCCTTAACTCCCATTCCTGCACCAGGCCAAGGCAAGGATTGACTGGAGAGTCTTGCTTCACTCTACAAGTACAGGAAGGGATGGTGGAACAGCACTCTGGAGCTGGCCAGCAAGTGAAATGCATCCTCTGAGACTGCCTCTCTAACAGAATTGGAACTGAAGGAAAAAAAAAATACAATATTCTTTGTGAATTTTGAGAAGTGGGAAGATCCCTTTTCACAGAATTGTCCTTCAAGATTCTTTATCAGAAAATGCCCACCTGTGGGAGGGTTTTCCCCAATAAAAAGACCCTTTAAAAAAAAATTAAGTAGTCTGTCTTAAAAAGTAAAACCTCAGCTATATTATTCTGAGATGCACATCAGAGTCAGGACCATTTCCAGACAGTGTCATCCCAAATATTACACACTCCTGTAACTAAGTCCTGTGTGACTTAGTCATACCTGTCAGCATTCACAGCTGCTGCCTTCAATTCCCATTTACTTCATTAACCTTAGACAAAGAAAAATTTTTATTTTGAAATCATATATGCTTCCCTTGGAAAGTAGGATTTTTTTCTGTTGGTTTTTGTCTTCAACCTGTACTAGAAATAATCTGTCTTGTGAAAGACTTTGTAATTATCTTGTACCTGATAGGAATGTCTCCTCCTACATTTTTTTTCATTTGTTCTCCCCATTTAGTTCTCCATTGTTCACATAGGAAGAAATCATTGTTAGTTCTGAAATAAAAATAGCATCTATTTTATATCTGCTTAAAGTGTCACAGTTAATGTCACATTTTAGTGTCAATTGGAACCACTTAAAATATTTTAAAGAATTTTTGCCTATCCCTTCTAGTCTATTTTTATTTATTCCAATCTTTGCCTCTTCTCATGCACACTTCATCTTCTAAGATAACATAAATATTTCTGTATTATGAACTAGGAAAAAGCATAAAAAGTTTGTGGTCTAAATTAATAAATACATTAAAGCAGCTGACAGAGGAGAAGGTCAGTGTGCTTTATTTGTCAAAATGGATTCTTAAGTCCAGAAGTGGTGATGGAGGAAAGAGATAAGCTGGTGGCAGTGCCACAGCCTGGGAAAGTTTTGGGTCACCTTTAGTCTTATTTTTGGCTTAAGGCTGGTTTGTCAGTACCCATGTACATGTGTAACAAGCTAAGCATAAATAAAAAGACTGTAACCACGTGTTAATAAAGTGCCTTTCCTCTTTCCCTTTGAAATGACTACTATTTTTTTTTTGGAAGTTGAAAACATTAATGACATTTGGAACCACATGTATTTCTTCCTGTCACTGAAATGAGCTTTCTAAAAACTCTCGAATAAAGCCCTCAGCTGTGTCATCCCTGGTGGAAGAAATGGCTGATTGAGGCAGACCAAAAAATGCAGCAGTATCTGGGCAAAGGTGGTTGTGGTTAATATTCCTCCCTGCTTTTGCACTTGGGAAAAAAAAAAAAAAAGCAAGAGCATTTTAATGACAAGGTTTTCCAAGACTGCATGTGTAAGAGATGCTAAGAGCAAGATCAGTGTCTGCACAGGTGGCAGAGAGGGCACTGCCTTGTGGGCCCCCGTTTTGAGCATAGACAAGAAGCACTAAGTCTGTTGATGCTGCCATGTGACTTGAGTCCCACCCCCTTTCCACCCCCACACCAGTGTGTCACACCCACAGGTTCCTGAGTTGGCACCACTCCCCAGTGAGTGCTTTAGTTTATTTGACCAATCCAGAAGAGGTAGAGGATGTTTTTGGCTCTGCAAGGTCATGCAGGTTTATCAGGCCTGGCCTTCACCCCCAGACACCCCATCTGTCTTGATCATCACCAATGAGAAGAGCGTTGGTCTGGTCTGAAAGTGCAGCACTCACCAAGGCAATTGCTGACCAGTGCAGCCCCACTTCACCCAACAGCCTCAGACCCTTCTCATCCACATTTTCCACAAGTTCACAGCACAGAGCCACCCTTTTATCTGAGTACAGACAGCAGTGCAGGCTGGCCCATCTCACTTCTGTTCAGGTGGTCTCTACTACGTTTGCACGTTTTGGTGGCTGCATGAGTGTGGTCCTCCACAGGACAGCAAAGACCAGGAGTTTGCGACAATAAAGCACCATCCACGAGCACTTGGTGCAAAGGAGCCAGACCCCTGACAGCTTGGAGCAATGCAAGGTAAAACACAAGTATCTCAGCACTGGAAGGGGTGTGTAGTACCTGGTCAAAGCAGGAAGTACAGGTTCTCAGAGCTGGAGTGGAGGGTGGTGATGGATACAAAAAGTTGAGGACATGCTGCGGCTGTTCCAGACTGAGATGTTTCAGCCAGGAAAAGTGCTGGGTGAATCACTAAAAAAAAGCTTATGTGACTTCTGCAACTGAGTGTGCTTTCAGTTGAGACAAGCTTGAAGCTAAGGGATGCCCACCCACAACGTTACTTGGGTACAGCCATGGCACAGCCACTGTTTCCTACTTCCCTTCTTTGTCAGCAGTGTAAGCATTGCAAAGGTAAATCTCAGGGATAAGGGAAGGAGGGATGTCTCACAACTGCTGGTAACCATCTGCTCTGCAGCTCATGGCTGAGGAGCTGTCATGCTGGCAAGATGCTACAGCTTGTACTTCTACCCTACTCCTAAAGAGAAGAGGAGGAGGATATAAGCTTGAGCTCTGGCCCCATGCTCACCCACACTGCCCAAGAGGATCAACACAGTCCCAACTGCAATTCAAGGAATTGCGCAGAAGACAACATGGACAAGTCCAAAGAGGTTTCCACTCCCCCACAAAGAGATCTCCCAAGGTGCAGATATAGCCACTTAAGGCCCAAGTTCATAGGCCAAGGGACTGTTTCCTGGCCCTCTTTCTTATCAATACGGAGTCCATCCAGCTCTTACTGGTTTTCTACATCCCTTGCTTTCCCAGAACTGAGCAAAAATCTCTCACCAAGAGAACTATGCCCACCACTAACACAAATGTTACCTGGAAGTATTGAATTGACATGCTGGGACATTCAAAAGGTGTCCTAGCACCTTCTAACAGCCAAACTGGGAAATGGTCTCAAGACCAGTGCAAGTCTTACAAGCTTAGTACAAACCTTAGTTCAACATGTAGGGGAAAAATACTAACTAGCTAAAAGTAGGAGGATTAAAATTAGGAATTAAAAAAAAGATTACTCTTTCCCAATCCCTTTCCATATATGAGGTAAGCATTATGCAGAATCATTGGCTGGGTGTCATTTTCTGATAAGGAGTGCATATCTTCAACACACGTGTGACAACAGCTGTCTGCTATCCAACAATTTTTAAATCATATTAATTTTATGAAATACACACCCAGCATCAGAATAAAGCAGAGCATGTCCTTAGAAAAATGTTGCACAATAAGCTAATTTCTCTGATTCAAAAAGCACTGGGACTTCTACAAGGCTTTTCTAGCATTCACTTTTCCCACCAGAATGCTCAGCCTCCCGCCCCATTTCCTGCCTTCTCTTTTTTTACAGCACAATAAACTCAATTTTATGCATTTTAACATCTGCAATCATAACTCTTTTACTTAATCTTGCACAAAAGAAGTTAAACTTTCTTTAAAACAAAAAATAATTAAAGCCTACAGAAAACACCAGAAATCAAGTAAAATGCTGTGATGATTAGACCTCTATCAACTATTTTGTGTATGTACACATGGTGGCATTGAATTTCTGAAATGTAAGATTTAAATTCCATTCAAAGAACAAAAAGCTGCCCTCCTAATGATACACAATTATCTGGCTTGATCTGGTACCAAAACATGCTGCAAAATACAAAAAGATCTTCCAACACTGTAATTCAAATCATTTGCAAAAAACGAGAAATTGATCCCTCCACCTCTGTCTATCCTATTGCCATACAAATGGCCTGTAGATCACAGCAGTATGTACATCACTAGAGCTTACAATATTTTAGCCTGAAAATATCTGCAATTGCAGCGTATTATTTTTACCCTGTCTCAGCAGCTGCCATCTCCTTTGGCTCTTGCATCACTAATATGGAAAAAGTACCTCCTTCAAGTGATCATTTTTCCATCAGTCCTTAGGAATAAAACGGCTGGAGTCATGTGGAAAAGCCCATATGGGGGTGACCAGCACAGCTGACCCTTCAAAACTGTCCTCTAGTACAGAAAGAAGATAAGAACACAGATAAAGACCTGTTTGATTACCAGCCACGGTACTGTTAGTCCCCATCTGTTCTTGCATCACTGCTCTGTTTATGTAACATGAGGGCAGAGGCAGCTCCAGAACCACAGGTGGAAGCCAGGGACTTCAGGGAATATATCATGAAACACAGTGTAAATTTTCATAACAATCCATAATGATTAAAACCTAGAAGTAGAAAGGGACATGGTGCAAAATGCTGAGCACAATGTGGGCTTATTTCTCTACTTCTAAACACATAGTTAAAATGTAGTGTTGGGAAAACCAACTTTATGTTTTTCATGCACTCTTTGCCAGGCACTTTGAGACTGGAAAAGTAGAAACTTAAATGGATCGTGGCAAATCTACAGGATAGAACTGTTATTTATGAGTTATCCTTGACAATCTCACAGAAACTGGGAAATGTGCATATTCTGTTTGAGAGAAACACACAGAACAAATCAGTTACCGTTAAGACTTAGGAGTTCTCATGGTCTTGGAGAATATTCTAAGGCAGCTTGACCACCTTTATCAGTCAGGACTATTATGAAATCACAATAGTTACTAAAATCAGATGATGTACACTCATGGTAAAACTAGGGGAAAGAAAATGGAGATTTGCCTTCACATAAATCAAGGAAAGAAGACATGGAGAAGGGAGATACCTGACCTACTCTCTGCAGCCACAGGAATATATTAAACCAATTTTCAGGGCTTGCTTCATTCTCTCACATGTTTTTTAAGAACCTGAGAAACCTCACAGGGAGCAGCACATGCCACCGCTTATAAAACAGCTCCCATTTGGGCTGTTCTGGCTTTACCTTGTGATGCTTGCTTTACCAGCAACAATGGGTGATGCAGAGGCCCACTTGTCCTTAACAGAATTCAACATTAATAAAACATTTTGAAGACAAAAGCAGCATTAAAATGCTTTGTATTTATGCAGTTAATCCATGAGATAAAGATGTACAGGCGGCCATATTTAGCCCACACATAAAAGAAATTTCCCAGATGTTTGGTTAAACATAAATTGGAGATCTTCCCTTTCACCTAATTACAAGCCAGGGCCCAAACTGCAGTGCTGCTGCACTTGCCCTGCAGACACAAATAAGTTCTTTAAACCATCACTTACTTGAGTGCAACCCACTCCACTGCAGGTGGTAATGCTGATGTTCACACATTTCCTCACAACCACTATTTGTTCGGGATTGTCTGAGAGGAGACATCAACAACAGGGTTTCAGTGGGCTGGAATGCAGCCCGGTGCAAAGGGGCTTCCACAGATCCCCAGCAGCCCAAACCTGTGGTCTAGAGGTGGTGCCAGCTCAAACAGTAATCCCAAGGAGATCAAAAGGAGAGCACTTACTACCTGCACAAGGAATGCTGACTCAGACTGAACTTGTGCAAGTTGCTTCAACTTCAGACTGGATCTTCAGAAATTTAAATATCTGTATTGTGCCTCCCATTATGATACTACTATTTACATTTGAACAACTACATTTACATTTGAACAGCTATGTATCTGAGGGGAAAGCATCCTGAATAATTGTGTTGATTGTAGTAAAGAAGTAAAGGCATTCAAATATTTTTTTAGTCTCAAAGATTTCTAGTAATTTAATTTTTTGCACACTAATTATGTTTCTAGAAATAGATTTGTGAAATATTAATTATATCACTTAATAGCCTCTACTTCAGAATCAATTTGCACTCACAAAATTTGGAGATGCTAAAACAATCCATTTTAGATTTGAGAGAGGACAAAGTAACATCAAGAAAGCCCTCAAATAAGTGATTTTTTTCTGTTCATTTTCTAGCATAATGTTAGACCTGATTGCTGATGTATTAATTTTGGCTTAATTATACACTAAGTTTTGTGGAACTAGAGTGTCAAACGAGGACAAATAGCAAGACCCAGGGCTCAAAGGCTGCTCTCTTACTCAGAGGACTTCTATGTAAGAGCTTCAGTTGAATTTTAAATACTTTCCTGCAAGATTTTTGTTAGTCCCTTACCACATTAGGTGTCTGGGTACACAAGGTATATTGTCCTGGCTACATATGTAATGAGATACTTCCTAGACACTCCTTTTACAGGTCCAGCCAGTGAAATTTTCCTGAGGCTTTATATCCATTCACCAACAATCTTTCTACTATTACCAAAAGACAACCTTCAAAGAGCAGTCCAGCTTTGATAGGCATCTGACACCAGAAAAGACACCAAAATTTATTGTGGGATAAGTCATTCCCAAGACAGACATCTTTGCTCATTATTTAAGTGATTTTCTTTTAAATCTCTGTTTTCTGTTTAATGGGACAAAACAAGACCAGAATGAGAAAAGATGTCAAGGTCTAAGTGTAATATGAACCCCTCTGCCAGCTCAGCAAAAGACTTAAGAAAATTTATGTCTGCAGGATACAATGATATTTGACCAGTGTGTAACAGCAAAAAGAAAATTTGTCAAAATACTGCATTATTAAAACCAGCTTAGATGGATTTTAAATTGATCAGTCACTAAAAGCTATTGAGACCCATCTTATTAGCCATGAATTCTGAGAGGTTAAGTGTGACAGTTTGGCAGAACTCAAATATTGGGACTCAAAAGTAATGCAGAGATCAATGTGAAAGGCAGAGTTATCATCAGCAATATAACTGGCTGATGCAACTATAGATAGTGATCCATTTCTTTGATCTTTAGACTTCATGAAGTTGGTCAACATCTTGTCTTGCCTAGCAGAGTAGCACATTCCAGTACAAAGTGGAAGGGAGAGAAGTTCCTGTGGCTTGATCCATTATTCCTATTTGAAGGCCCGAGGTTCAACCTTGGTCATTTTTCTTGCCTGTTCCAATCTCTCTCAGGATGAACAGCTTACTTTCAGACCCTTGGCCCAAGCAGGGGGGCGCAGGGAGTAACCTGCTTGCTCTGCAGCCTTCTGTCTCTGAAAGGGATGTTGTAAAACCTGCTCTAGGAGACGAACCTGGAAGCAATCAAAAATGGGTTCGTTTTTATACAAAATGTTTTCCTGCAAACAAAAGTTTTCTTCCACTTCATATTATGCTCTCTCCTGGCTCCAGAAACTACCACATGAACTGCTTACTATTATTAGTACTACTATTAATATAGTCACTCCTATTAATAATTAATACTGTTAATAATTTTGCTAGTATTTTAAATAATAATTGGCATTAGAGAGTACAGTGTTGGTCAAAGTGTAGTACAGTTCAAAGTGTAAATGCAAACCCTGTTTCATTAGCTATTATGCCAATTATTCTTAAATATGTCAAGAAAAAAAGAAATCATTTTACCTCTGAGAAATCATTCAAATTAGCTTTCTGCACTGCTGATTCTGCCATCCAATTCCTAAGTATGTATCTAGGATTAACACCTGAAACAAAGAGTAAATCTTGTTAGTTAGACATATTCAAGAAAAGGAAAACACAGTCATTGAAATCTTCAAGAAGGTTAAATTTGCAGATGAAGAAAAAAATGCATAAAAGGGAAAAGGAATTAATCAATCCATTTATTTTTATGAGTTGCTAAAAGGTTTTTTTAAACTTGCAAAATCAGTAATGCCAAAGTGCCAAACAAAAATTAGAATGGTAAAGAACATGACATGGATACATAAAGGATTTCTTGTTAGAAAAATCAGACTTCAAGTGTAATGAGTTTAGTATGGCTTAGGTTCCTGCTACATTCCTGGAAAGCATATTTCAATGTTGTCAATACCTTCCTGAAGATCATGAAAATGAATATTGTATTACTTAAAAGGAATTATTAAAATATCCATTAAAGTACGTGTACTTAGACACTCCTTCTATGTCATACATTAAAAGTTTAGCCATTAAAAGCCTTTAATGTTGCATTTCAGCTGTTCCTTTTATAAACTACTTTTTCAACTTTCCTTTTAATCTCCTAGTGGGAGCAGCTGGAGGTTCCTTAGTTTTTTCCACATTTCTCTGCTGTATCTTTTGGCAAACCTCCTGAGACCAGCATTGCTTCCCTGGCTTGTTCCAGGCTGACTGTGTCTAAAGAGTGGTAGGGGAGATTGAAGGGACACTGAAAAACAAACTGCTGCATTAGTAAACCAGGGTATATTTTACAGTATAGCACTAACAACTCACAAAAGGAATTCTGTCAAACTGTAGACAATTCTTATAAGCACACATGGATTTTATTATGCAATTTTTTCAGATAATGTCAACAAAACTCTTTATTGACTCTTTATTTTTGATCTACAATTAAAGCCTAGGAGTCTACTGCAGAAAGTTTTTCCTTTAACAAATGATCAAAACAATGTTCCAGAGTAATTGTATCAAACACTTCAAGCCTGCATTTTAAGTCTTAATTGGTCTCCATATTTTTCCAAATTCAGTAGCCATTTATTACATCAAATGATTAATTAGTGATACCAAGTGCATTTCACCCATGGACTTGAAACCAGAAGTCTGATTTATGGACATACACAAACTTCATCTTCCCTTCCCACTGATATATCAGTAGGCTTTATATGAATAATCATTAGTTTTATGTATTTCTTTCAAAAAATCCATGTGCCTTTATAAAATACCCTTATAGATACAGCATATTTAAAAGAGGGTATTAGAGAAACAGTAATCCTGAAAATCACCCTCTCAAACTTTCCTCTACTCAATTCCTCTAATCAATTTTATGATGTTGTTTTATTTACAAATAATATACTAGAAGTGGCCATATAAATTTTTTTTTAACATCACTGCAGTCCTGTACATGTATTAAAAAAGCCAATGAATACAACTGGCTACTTGGAACCCTGGTAACTTCTACACAGGCATAACAACACCCTGCCCTAACTGCTAAAAAATATAATCTTCTTCCACTTGGCAAAACAGTTTTCCAGCCAAGTATTTGATTAATCCAGTAAATAGGTTTTCAGTAGTAAAGTGTGCTAACTACTTAAAAAGAATATTTAAAAGGTGAAAAAGTTAACATATGACTCATACAAAAAATGGTAATTCACATTAAAACCATGAGTCATATTAGCAGAAGAATATTTTACCCAGAAATATATTCTAAACAATTGCAAATTGACAAGTTTCACAGTGGAGTTAAAAATACCTGCAATTAACACAAGTGACAAGATAATTATGAAAGAGCAATACAAGCCAGATAAGATAAAGGACAAAGCAAAAGAGATTTAGTGCCCTTATAAGCCTGATCTGGTCTACCTTTTTTTACATGCTTCTTTTGTAAAGAAATACAATTATAGACTTGGATTGTCAAAACTTTTTGATCAACTCCTAAGGAACCAAATTTAGGCAGTAGAAGATGAATGCTGCTAAGAATTGAAAACTAAATAAAGAGAGGAAAAAAATAAAAACAATGAATAATGGTCAACTTCAAATGACTCAAAGCAACGTATTTTGAGAAGTGAGGTATCTTACAACACTAACAATTAGAGAAAGGTGATGAATAATGAGGTGTTAATTGCAATATATTCAAAGTCAATCAAAAACAGAATATACAATTTAGCGTGACTTCGAAACCCATATAAAAATCTGAAGAGCCTCAACAGTTTTGTCTTTAACATGAAATGCTGTGTAAAAATGGACTGTGTTGAGCCAAATTTCTGCTGGGAGTTGTACTGACAAGGGACAGCTGTTACAAGCAAATGCTTAAACAAACAAACAAAAAAAAGAAAAACCAAACAATTTTAAATAAACCACAAGGGCATCTAAGTGATCTATTTAAATGCATGGATGTAAAAGACAACAAAAAAACCCCAACACCACAACTCAAAAACCTCTTGAAGGAACTTCAGTGACACTGTACTATGGAGCAGCTACCAAAATATAATAACAGAACAACAACAAACTGTAGCTGTGCAGTCTGAATACAGAGTAGTGGCTGATTATATGGAATAAAACTTCACCATGAATCTGTGCACACCAAGTTCTGGACTACTACAAAAACTAAGACCACTAGCACAAGTATGATTTTGGAGGCAAAATCTTTTCCATGTTTCGTCAGTTTCCTGTACTGTAAGATCCTCTGAGATGCATGTGGAAAAACATGATGATGGTTTGTAGAAGATCATCCCCAAACTTCATTATACCTCTTAGGCAGAGTTGGATCAGATCCTGCAGTTACTTCATTCCCTTTTGACCAAAGATGTTCAGTTGCTCATTGTCTTTTATAGGCAAATTTCACAAATTCACCACAGCTTACTGCAGATCGAAAAAAATCTGTCCCTGCAAAAATCTTGAAATTTCACTGTTTCTGCTGTGACACCTACCTGCAGTACCTTTGCCACTTTGTGTTTAGAATAACTTGAGAGAATCAAAGCCCCTTTCTTTGCCCTCTATGACTAGATAGTCCTTTCACAAGGAGATTTTCTCTGGACGAAAAAAAAAAAAAAAGGGGGTGCCTACCAGAAACCTGAATTCTTCAAAATACAAGATGGATTTGGGCATATTTAAACACTCAGACAAATCTTAATCCATTGAGTCAGTACAGGACACCTATCGGGATCTTTACTGTTACCAAAGATTCATCACCAGACAAGACCAGTGTTCTGAGCAATGCAGACCAACACACCCCCAGGCTGCTGAAGGGAGGAAGTGCAGATCAAGGGGAAGATGTTACTTGTACTCAGGAAAAGCTGATACAGCAAAAGAGGAAGAGGAAGGGCATCTCTCACAAGGAAATCAAATCCTAGGGGGCCTTTCAGGAAGCACTATGGTTTACAATGAAGGGTTACAACTTGGGGAGCAGCCACAGCGTTCCCACATACTTAGGGCTCAATCAACTGATCTCACTGTGGCTGTATTCACAGTGGAAGGTATTTGTGTCAGGCCAATATCTTCATAAACACAGATAATTAAATTAAGGATTCCTTTTTTTTAAGGAGGTGAAAGGCAGGATACCTAAGGAGGAAGCAAGACTCATTGTAGCCAAGGCATTCCGTGGTCATTTCGCTTATGTAAGAAGTACATGTATATTCACAGGTCCAGTCATATACACATAGTCAGATTCTAATCACAAGAGAGGATGAAATCAGAGACAGCCAGAGTGAATGTATAACGTTAAAAGATTTGCAGCACTGTAATGAGAGTTTCTCCTATTCAGAAAACCAGTACATCTTAGTTCTTCCCAAAAGGAAAAAAAACTATCACTAAGGAAACCTTTGTAAAGAGGTATTTGCCATTTCCAATCATTCAATTCCTTTGGATTGATTTACTTACTTGTCATTCTTGTTCTTCTTTTCGTGTCTGAATCACCCTTGTTACTATACATGAAAAACAAGCCAAAAGAAGAAAAACAGAAAGTGCTTTAGCTAATGAGGAATATGCTGATTTATTTTTAGAAGTATCTTATTTGACTTTCATTAAAATCAGTAAGTGTTCTGCTTTTGTGTTCAGCGGAAGCAGGTGTGATTAGACTTGGAAAAAAATGCACACTTTCTTCTAGCTTTTGTATCTTGTATTATTTTTTTCCCTAAGAATTGTATTTGCTGAATAAAATTTTCAAGTACCTGATATGTATGTCTTTTCACTACTATTAGCCATGCACAGCATCTATGACTAAGAAAAACACATTACATTCTTTATAAGACTAAAGAATTAATGTTCCTATCTATGCAACATCAGCATTTTCCAAATACACTCTGTGTATTCACAACTGTTCAACTTTCCTCCCCTGTCATCATAAATCAGTGTTACTACATACTAAAAACATATGTTACCAGTCATTAAACACTATTCATTCCTATGTATTTGCAAAGCCTGTCTGTGATTCTTGGACTAAATCTGTAGGACTGGTATTTTAACAAAAATTGTTAACCAGAGAAATCTGATATAAATACAGACCACTCCTCCCCTGTCATTTTTATGTAGCTCTGTGTCAAAACAGAACTACAACAGTAATTATTATCAAATCCAGCACAATCTAGAACTGTAAAGACAAAAAAGGCATATTGAAACCATGTTTGGAACCAGCTTATTAGACCTCCTAAAATTATGGAAAATCACTGCAGATTAAAGTTGCCTGCTTATGGCAAATACACACTTGAAAATCCATCAGACTTACTGTTTTAATCTGAAGAGGTACATAGTAACCCATTCTGAAAATAATTTGTGTTTACCCAGATCCTGGAGAGCCCAGAACTCCTAAAGAGAAAGAAAAGATAATGGCCAGCAATCAGAATCTTTTTTCCCTTTAAGCAGAAAACCAAAGTAAGCAAACAAATATTGTGGTTTAACCCCAGCTGGCAACTAAGCCCCACATAACCACTCACTCACTCACCACCTCAGTGGGATGGGGGAGAGAATCAGAAGGTTAAAAGTAAGAAAATTCATGAGTTGAGGTAAGAGCAGTTTATGCATTGAAATAACTTAAGAATAATAACAATAGTAACAGTAATGAAAAGAAAAATAACGAAAGGAGAGAGAAATAAAACCCATAAGTAATGCAAATGAAAACAAATTGCTCACCAACCAATGTCCAGCCAGCTCCCAAACAGTGTCCCTACCAGCTTTCCCCGAGTTTATATACTGAGCATGACCCCATGTGGTGTGGGATATCCCTGGGGCCAGTTTGGGTCAACTGTCCTGGCTCTGTCCCCTCCCAGCTTCTTGTGCACTCCCAGCCTCCTCACTGGGCACCATGAGAAGCTGAAAAGTCCTTGACTTTAGTGCAAACCTTGCTCAGCAACTACTAAACCATCAGTGTGTTATGAACACTATTCTCAATCTAAATCTAAAACATAGCACTGTACCAGCTGCTAGGAAGAAAATTAACTCTATCCCAGCTGAAGCTGGCACAATGAATATCAAAAGGATTTAAGAAGGAAATTTATGATCACCTTTCAAGGAATTTTCTTCCTCAAAATTCTACTAATATCTTTTCCTCTGTATTCAAATGACTTCTTTTTGCACAATACATCGATATTAATCCATCTCTCTTATGACAAATTCTACCTAAACACCTCTAGCACTTCACCTGTTTTTCACTGGCTTATTATCTGACCTATTTTATTTTTCAGGCTACACAACCACAGTTTTTACTCTCTTCTGCCTTGTATATGGATCAAATCTATTTGCAGAGACTTTTTTCACCAAAAACAGTGGAATAAAGAAAATATATTGATCAAGAAAAGGCAGAGAAAAAGGGAAACTTAAGGCTACAGGGATGGGAGAAAACTGAGGAGAAGAATAGAGACAGTAAGGGAGGAAAGAGAACTTGGAAAAGGCAAACACAGCAAGAAATCAGAGCTTGGTGTTTCTGCTTCCAGTTGGACAATAACCACAAACCAGGCTTCCCCGGCTGATTGAGAGCTAACAGCTGCTTCATATTGCTCAGTTGAAAGTAGCCAAAGCTCACAGACAAAAAAAAATGAACTTCAGAGAAAGAACAGATTAGAAAGAAATGGACTTAGATAAAAGGAGGAAAGCAGCAGATATGCAAGAAAAAAAAGCAAGGGAAATCAAAAGCAAGAAGAAAAAGTTTTGATCCCATCTGCAGTTCTTTTTATTTTTTAAGGAATAGGAATAAAAAATATAATGGCAACCATACTTCATCATAAAAATGAGCACAGAAGTGACTAAAATTCCAGAAAGTTTCCAGTCAATGTAAGTAATTGTAAGGACTGTTTCAGTTTTCCCAAAGGATTCTGGAATTTTTAGGACAATTTTGGTATGCAGCTGAAAAAATTATAGGTGACATACAAATCAATATGAGAACTTTCTTTGCTACTGACAAAGTATCAGTGTGTAAATAAACAGCAGGTGAAATTACTTTAAAACAATTAAAAGTTTTTAGCAGTATAAAATCGTACCTGCCTTTCCACGTCAGTTTTGGGACTCAGAACTTTCATTACCAGACAAGGCTTAAAAAGGGGTAGCAGCATGACACAGATATATGAGTCTCACTGTCCCTTAATAATGCTACAATGACATTTCCCAGATAAATCACGGCTTAAGACATCCTCATCTATATCTACTATATCAAATATTCCTAAAACTGTGTGCTTGTATTACTACCTCAGGAATATGGAGCTCCCTTAACTGGTCTTCAGTAATTTCGCTCAGCTCTCGAAATGTCATTGTAAAATCAGCCTTTGTATCTTCCATAAGCTAAGGAAATAAAAACACTTCTATCAGTGCTTTTCCAGTATGGGGTATCAGTTCAGATGTTTACCAAAAAAATTAGCAAAGTAAACTCACCTTTAAGAGGAAAGCAATCAAATAGTTATCCTTCTCAATCTCCCCAAGAAGACCCAATTTTGCTTTGAACAGTTCTGTGAAACTGAAAACAGTAACAAAGTAAGGAAATTGTTACACAGTATCATTTATAGTATTGTGACTGGAAGGTTTGAGTTCTGAACCTGCATACCGGCTGTAGTAGTGCTCACCATACCCCTCCAAAATCTGGGAAGCTCTGCAAAAACAAAAGAAATGCCAACTTCTAAGGAACCGAAATGCTACTGTGGGTATAATCCTACTGTGCACTAAACAATGAAAACTTCTCATGGTATCTTAGAAACACTGATATTCTGAATCATCTGGGTTCTTCATATAAGAATCTTTAAAACAGGCTATTGAAATATTACCTTATTACTTCAGAAGGATGCATGCTTTTCCTAAGTAAGCATCTTAAAGAACAAGCTAGACAAATTGAGAACAGAAAGCTAGAGGCAAAGGTGAAAGGAAAATGGATCACACAACATCTAGTGGTCCTACTGGACCACCCTTGTGGTCCTACTTTGCTATTATTTATGGCCAGTGAGCACCTTTCTCCCCTCTCTCCAACCTTACTCTGGTGATTAATCTAGAATCAATTTCCGCTTAAAAAAATTTAAAAGATTTTAAAAGCTAATCCGTTTCTTTCCTCTACATATAGTGAGTAGAAGGTCTCCCAATTCACTACTTCTTTTAAGCATTAAGATATTTGAAGGATTACTTACAGCTGCTTTTGCCTGGGATCCAATAAAGGTTTTAGAGCTTGCAACAGCTTGCTCAGATTAAACAGCCCAACATTTGCCTGATTTCCTATTTTATACCTCCTTTCATCATCAGATGTGTTTGGAACAAAATCTGTTTCAAACAAAACATTACTTTTCCACAGCAATTATAATAAACATTCAATGTTACAATATTGGAGTACAGTCATTTTTACAGTTACACAACAAACTAATATAAGACCTACAGCTACTAGCTAAATATTTAAAATCAGATGACAAGGATATTTATTTACAGTGAATTAACTCAAGATCTATTATTGGCAAGTCTAAGGAATACCTGCTCACAGACAAGTTCCCATGTGTCACAAGTGATATTTTCCTACTTGAAGATACAAAAGAAACTCAGATCTTTAAACAGAAAAATATCATTTTTACATTAAAAGCGGTCTTTTACACTTAAAAACAACGTTTTTACTACATATAGTGCTACTATTCAGCATACAGATTAAGCAAACAAATGTCCAACTAGATTCAGGATTTTTAAGTATTTCTGGAAAAGTCACTTGTATAAACATGTATTTAATAGGCCACTTAAGCAAAATTTGTTTTAGTTGTACAAGCAAGTTTTCACAAAAAAATTAGAGTTAATATGTTCCAATATGCAAATCCATCATTTGGGAGACAATAAATACTTGATATGCAAGTTACAGATATCCAGAAGTAAAATGTCTGCACCAGTCCGAATGGATGCAGCATGAAGCCCTTGCTCAGATCAAATGCAGATAAGCTGATCAATGCACACAACACTGCCTGAGCCCTCAGAGGACACTGACAACAAACAGAGCATTAAGGACAAGACCAATGACACATCTGTCAGATCTGGTGAGTGGTTCAAATCTGAATTTTAACTCTACAGCCTTTCATCTGGCTCTAAGATGCACTGTCTGTGGCTGGGACAGAGTTGGTTTTCTTCACAGCAGCCTGTATGTCACCATGCCTTAGACTTGTGCCTAAAAGTGTTGATAACACACCAGTGTTTGACACATTGCTGAGCAGTGCTGGCACAGCATCAAGGCCTTCCCTATTCTCAGTCTGCACCCCCAGAAAGCCAGGCTGGGGGTGGGGGAGAGGCTTGGAGGGGACACAGCTGGGACAGCCGACCCACCTGACCAAGGGGATATTCCATACCATCCAACAACATGCTGAGCAATAAAAACTGGGGGTAGTTTTTCCAAGGTGATTGATTGTTGCCTGGGGAATCAACTCTGCATCAGTCTGGTGATACGAGGGGGTGAGTGATTGCCTTTGCAACTTGTTGGTCATCCCTGCCCCTTTTTTTCCCTTTGCTTATTCAACTGTCTTTTTCTTGACCCATACGCTTTTTCTCATCCTCACTTTTCCAGTTCTCTCCTCCACTCTGGAGTAGGGAGGAGTGAATGGCTGGTGAGTCCTTAATTGCCATCTAGAGTCAACCCACCATATAAAGATCTAAAACCAGAAAAGCCTCATTTTTTCAATATAATAGGAACAATATGACATTTATTCTGAGATTTCCTTAATTTGAGTCTGCAGGCTCATGAAATAACAGAGTTAGACAGACTGCTGGTTCTGAAATTTACTCTGATGCAACCTCTAAAAAATAATCTAATATGCACTGGACCTGTATACATCAATTCCAGACCAACTTTATACTTTCAAAGAAAGGTTGTCATGACTGTGTAGGTTTGATTTTTTTTTTCCAACATATAATTTACTGCTGTGACTATAAAGCTAGAGCTTGATGCATGCAAAATTATTGTATTCCACTTTTGCTTTTGGCTACTTCCAGCAATACACAATTTATACTTTCCTAAGGTTCTGTTGTAATATCTATTCAACTGATGAAGTTCAAGTGGAAATGTTCTCATGAAAATGGATTTAACAGTAATATTTCATTAAAAAGACTTTTAGCAAATGCAATCTCTACAGTGTATCACAAAACTGGCCACTGATACAATTTTTTTCCCCTAAAGCTCTTCAAACAATATATATGCTTGGGGTTTTTCTGCAAATAATGTTAGTAGTTTTCATGAACATAGAAACCACATAATTTAATAAAAATAATTTAAATAAAAAAGAAAATAAATTAAAAACAGGTGCTACACTCACTCGGGTCACAGGAGTCCATAAACCCAAACGGACCATAATCAATTGTTATGGACAACAAACTGAAGTTATCTGTATTGCACACACCTACAATTAACCAAAAAGGAGAAACAAAAGTTAAAATCCCACCTGAACCCCATGGTCTCTAGGAAATCTGCTGTGAAATAGATCCACTGAATTTAGAGAACTTTGGATGAGTTGACTTTCAGAGATTAAGACTCTGGAAAACCAGCTTGTCCCTGTGACCCTTGGCTGTTTCCCTTGGCAGGGAAAGGAGGAGCCCGGTGTGTTGCCTCACTCCCCAAGATGGGCAGTCCCATCCTGCTCACAGGGCTGCACCAGCATTTACCTTTAATGTTATAAATCAAAGGCAGACAGCACTGTACCCCATACACTATAAAAGGCCAGGTTGTCTGTACACAGGACTGGGGCAACAGCTCCCGTAATCCTTGCTCCCACATCTTGCTCTTGTCACACTTGTGCTCCTAAGAGAGAGCATGATCCTGAGGGATCAGAAGTGATCCTGAGAGAATCAGAAATGATCCTTAGAGATCAGAAATGCTCCTAACTCTCTTACAAAAACCCCCTTGTATATCAATGCATAACAGCTAGAGCTGTAGGTGAAGACACCAGAAGAACTGAAGACTGCAGTTTGAAATAAAAGCCATTTTTAAGTATATGACTATAAAGAGCCCCTCCTGCAGAGCCAATGCCATCCACTGCAGCTTACCATGTGCAAACCCCACAGACATCCACAAGGCAATCAGATTTGCAGTCTCTGATACGACTGTAGAGAAAAATTCCTAAAATCAAATACATCTTTTACTTCAAGTCCTCCGTATCAAAAATACTGAATGACATAAACATTTTATTCACTTTAGAAATATGTAACACATTCTATTTTTTTAAATTTGTAACTCTGTCAGGACTTTTCATTCACTTTCTAAATTAGGAGAGTGCTAGTAACCTTATCCAGCAAAGGCTGTAATTAAAAAAGTATATATGGATGCCCTAGAAGAAATTAAAAAAAATGCTATATATTATAGTCTGCATATTAAAATATACTATATATACACACTACACTACTGCTCACTGAAAATCTGAGCAGTAAGAGAACAAAAAGTAACAGAAAATGAAGTTTTACAACAAGCATTTCCATAATGAAAAGTGGTGAAGAAAGTTCATATTTGACTTTGTGAAAACAAAAAAAAAATCAAGAGCAGATTTTTACTCCAGAGAATTAACAAACTTTTGCTAATAAAACCTGGAAGCTTAGTTCAGATTTTAAAACATGAAAATCTGAAGAGATTTGTGCTATTTTTGTTCACATGCTTGTGGAAATTAGAAGTAACACTTCAAAAAGACTTACCAGATATCTGTTTGAATCATTCATAGCTATTGATGGAAAATGTTCCTGGATGATAAAGTCCAGCAATCTTCTGTAATAGAAGAGGCAGAATTCTTCAAACAAAACTGATACTTTTGGAACTGATCATTCAAAATTCTTGCTTTCAAACAGCAAAATGCTGATCTACAGCTTGCCAAAAATAATTTCTAGAAAAGTCAGTCTATTTATTCTAACGAGTGTTGGATTAAGCTCTTCTAAATGCTTAGAAATAAAACCTAAGGTTTCAGTCATAAACATGACAGCAGACTGCCACATAGAGTAAAAATTATTCCCACATATTAAACTTCCAGAGCATACCAGCATCTGGTTTTGCATGAAGCAATATCCATTTTTTAGGAAAAAAGGGTTTGCATATTAAAAAAATAAAGTACATGATTATAAAGAATAATTCCTCAACAGAATTCTCACAATGAAATTTTTATGGCTGAATTCTTTAACCAAAAAACCTCAAACCAAAACTTAAAACCAGTTCCCTAATTCACTCTTTCAGTTTTACAATTAATATCTACTGAGATTTAAAAACAACCCAACAAAAAACCCCTATCAAACCCTCCCCAAAATTAAAGAGTAGTAACCGTATAGAGTGATGTGGCAAATTAAACTGAATTATCAACTGCTGTTACAAGCACTTGCTCATTTCTCAGCATCCCAGAATGATTTCTATTGCTCCTGAGATGACCAACTTTTAAATATTTACAGCAGACTTAAAAATTTGCCATGCTGAAAGGCTTAAAACCATGCAATGATTTTTTACCTACTATGCTTCTTTGGTTCTGTATGTTTCTGGAGAGCATACTTTATACAATACACTTATGCTAGTGATTTATTTCATATTTCTGTTAATTTAGCTTCACAGACAACTACAAGAAATGTAGCAGCTTATGTTTCCAATTTACAAATCTTTCCAAAGCAACTAATTCCTCCTTTCTGCTTAGTTGCCAGAACTATTTCAGCTATAAAACTTTTCTCATTTCATAAGATTCAGGCCTTTGTAAACATGTAGGAGGTTTTACCCTTGCGAGGTAAGGTCTTTTGTATGCTTGTATTAAGAACAGCAGGTTACCTTTCTAAATTATGTCATCTTACTTTCTAAATAATTTATGTCTAAATTCCAACTGTATACATGCATTCTAATATACATTTGACTGTTGAGAAAATTATCATAGTTACTATGAAGATAAAATTCAAACCTTTGTAAGTCCAGTTCCCCAGAGTGAGCCAAGATTTCTATGGATCCAATACGAAACCATGACTTGGCAACACGTAGCACTACTGCGCCTTAAAGATGGAGACATATGTCTTTAAATGTAAACAGAGTATCAGCAAAATAAAAGAGTTCCAAACTAAAAGCCATCATGTGTTGTTTCTATAGACACACAATTTATATATACACAGTCAAAATGGTATTTTTGTAAGTATGCTTAACACATAACAGATGAATATGTATAATGTCTAGTATTACTTTACTACACATACATTTTAATGATAAAACTTAATGTGCTGTACTGGCAACAAAGTTATGTCAGTGCATTAATAGTAGAATTACTCCAGAGCTGCTAGGAACAGAGGAAGAACCTAGGAACAGAGGAAGAACCAACATAAACAGATTCTTCCCCAGGCTGTGCCATCCAACTCTTTTTCAGAGCAGGTGTAGATAATGTAGCAATGGCACAGTCACTGCAGCATTCCCATCATCCTAATATTGCTATCAAAACAATAGAAATATTTCCTATATCATTTTTGTGATGGTAAGTGAAAGTACAAATTATATTCCTGCAACACATATGCCACGATCACAGAAGACCTGTTCATAGGGCTTCATTTCTTCTGATCTTCTCTGGATAGGTTTTATATCTCAATAAATTAAGCCTATTCAGTACTTTTTATTTCACTTATTTTTCATGGAGAATGAAGCTACAGTGCTGTAACATTGTTCTGAAGTATGTTTATTACCTCTTTCTTTCTTAACATTTCCATTGTAAAACTGGTCTCTCCACACATCATCATCACTTACAACTAAGCTGAAACAAAGAAGAAATGAACATTAGAAACTTACCTCAGCAAAAATAATTTACAATGAAGATGAAGCCATATTTTATGTAAATATATTTTGTTCATAAAAATAAATCTTTTTGGTGGCATAGCTTTATATTTACAAATAGTTGAGTGTAATGCTATTTGATATTTCCTGCAGCTGCTTATATCTGCTACATATTAGGGAGTTTAAAACAGCACAGAAGACAGAACCAAACTTTTTTTGGAGGTACACAGTAAAGAACAAGAAGCAAACCTAATATTCCATCCACAAATATGGCTGAAGACAGTCACAGTGTTAAAATAACTCCAAGAGTACACTAGATTCTGGGTTTACATACTTAAACATCAACATTTTAGAAAGAATTCAGTTGGACCAAAAATGTGGGGTATTCATATAAACATAAATATATACCAAAAAATCACAAAAAGAAACTTTCTGAATTTTTACACATTGCAGTTGCTCACAACAATAACTGTGGCTTTGAAACTCAATTATTGCTATTATATTCAATATTTTTTAAGATATCTAATAGACACCCAAATGAACTGCAAAGAACAGGCAGTGAATTGTTCCAGAAAGTGAGAAAAAGGATCTAGAAATCAATCTGTTCTCATTATTGGAGAGGTACTGATACAAGTAGCATTAGAATTTTTTCTTTTAAAAAATTACTCATTTGGAACCAATTGGTATGTCTGTAGGATCAAGTACAAAAAGCTGTGACATAAATGAGATGGAAGAAGTAAATCTTAATCCCTCATGAGGAAACAAAAAAAAATTCAAAATCAGGGAAGGAACCTCAGATGCTAACACAATATTCTGTGCATCAGAGCTCGAGGGCACAGGAGTCAGAATAATAATGCTACTACATTTTCCTATTTTGAGCAGACCTCTGCCAGAAGGGTTGTTTCTTTTGACAATATAACTCTTAGCAGGCTCTCTGCAATATTCCTGTAGAAAATCAGTACTTCTTTTACTGCTGACAAAAAAAAAGAAGGCACCAACATTTAGTTAGTTACCTGTGCAAGGTAATGGACATGCAACACTCAGGAGCTGGCCAAGTAGCTGAGAAGCCACATAAGGACACGTTCCCACTAAAAAAGTAGTTTTCAAATGGTCCCTGTAGTTGGTAAGTATCATTACTGGAGAGAAGGCAGCAGCAGAACAGATGTACTCTCAACTGTAGGAAATGGAGCACTGAAACTGCTCTTACACCAAAGAAGATGGAACAGCATCCACAGAAGGATGGATGGATTATAGCCCTTCCTAGCCAGCTCTCACTTAAGGGCTGGAATATACAATCCAAAGTGCTCTGTCTGATCTTTTGCAGAAACATCAAGCCCTGTGCACGTAAAGGCCACTCTGAAAACTATGATATTGGCTCATTTTTGACCTAATGCATAACACTGCTCACTGGTACTCCCAGCATGTGACTAAAATGGTACTGTATGAAGTGTTCTTTATCTAGCAGTACAGTCATAGACTGTAACACTCCATGGGGAATACAGTACTTAAAATTAATAGAGCAAACCAACCTGCTGGGTGTTCCAAGATAAGCTGTAAGGCTTTTCCTCCCACTTCTGCCAAGACTTGACAAGACCTCTGTGAGTGCATCCCACCAGCCTCAGTACAACAGCTCCCCATTGGGAAGAATATGGCTGTCAGCTGGGGTTTTTCCAAATTAGGTCTTGCAAACAGTCTGGAGATCTTGTACAGCAGTTAAGAAAGCCAGGCATTTAACCAATCTGCCAGCAGAGAGCTAAAGCACACTGTGTGCTCAACAGAATTTGTGCACAGTTACTCAGCACTTTCATATTGGTTTTGCGCTGAACAATTTGTTGAGATGACAGCAAAGACAGGCTGTAACCTGCCAGATGCTTTCCTGCTGATATTGAAACAGATTTAAAGTTCTGCATTAGCAGCCAACAGCAAAGGATCTTAAGGTAAAGTCAGTGAGTAAACCATCAAGAATGTCATTTACAAACACTGCACTTCAACAGAGCAAATGTGTTAGAACTAATGCTAGAGACATTTGCAGACACTCTGCAAATATAGACACCTGGCCATGTGGCAGCTGAGTGCAGGCCTTTTCTGCAGAACATTTACTTACTTTGAAGCCTGAAGTGCTGGAGTAGAGATATGAGACTACTTGGAACACAAGAATGAACAGAAAATGAACTTGACATTTTAAACACGATCATCTGAAAATATACAGTTACATCCAAATGACTGAATCTATTAGTCTCTTTCTGTTCAAACAGAATTAATTTTAAATTGATTTTTTAGAAAAGCTCCCTCTCCTCTCAAGGGTGTTTGCACAAATAAAGAACTGGGAGCAATTGCCTACATTCCAATATTAATGTTTGTTCATACGACTGACAACTTTTCCCATCAATCTTAAAAACTGCAAATGAGTGGCTATGACAGTAGAAAAACAGCCACTTTCAACATTTTCCTAGTTGGCTGGATTCTAGAAAAATTCGTTCAAATACTTAGCTTTAGTGTAATAAAAGATTCATTTATTAACCATGTAAAATGTATTATTGATTATCCACATAAACTGAAGGCACTATAATTATCCACAGGGCAAGAATCTAGCCCTCCTGGTTTTGCAAGTTGTTTGGTAAGAGAACAATTTTGGTTTTTTAAAGAGAAGAAAATTAATATCATAAAAGTTGGAAGGGCGAGTTAGTGCCAGATACAATCACTCAATCTAATTTCTACTTTTTACTTCCTTTACAAGATGAACCACATTTAAAATTAAGGTAATTCACTTAAGACAGTCTTAAGAGTGACAGCAGTTGTTTACCATGAGACACAGACAGTACACAATATTGTTTCCAAATAAAGTAGTATTTTAAAGCATGCAAAAGACAAAAGTGATGCAATTAATTCATGGAGTTTATTATTATTGGAAAAATTTATCCAAAAATCTACAGAATTTTGAGGGATATATTTTGCTCAGATATGAAAAGATCTATTGTCTTGCAAACTAACTGTTCTGCTTTATTGACGCTCAGTAAAACTCAGTCACAAAATTACCTGTAAATTAAGATACTGTGAAAAAGAAAAATACCTAGCAGCTCTGCTTGTAGGAATTCCAAGATAGTGCATGGCCTCACTACACAAAAACTCTCGAACAGAAGAGCGGAGTACAGCTCTTCCATCTCCATTCCTATGGAGAACAGAGAAATAAGGAATAGGTCACAAACTCAAATCAAATTATAAAGTGAAAATCTTCCATTTTCGGAGTACACAGAGTAACTGCAACTTACCTTGAGTATGGGGTCTTCCCTGACCCTTTTAACTGTAGTTCCCACCTCTCACCATGCCTGCAAAATACCATTAGTATTTCTAACAATACACCTCAGGCTATCCATGGACCAGCTGAATTGAACACAGAGTTGAACCAGCCACTTAAAAAGATGTCACACCTGTTTGTATAAACTCCAATCAAGTGGGCTCTTCCATCCCCCAGCTGACCTGCCCAGCTACCAAACTGACAAAAATGAAAATCAGGTTATTTTTTTCTACCATTTATAGCAGTTATACTTACAACAATACAAATTACTTGTAGGTTCTCTGTGTTCTATGCAATATAATGACACATTTGCTCATACAGTCATTAAGAGGTCGATCCCTAAAGCTTTATTTCCACATTCACGCCAATAATTAATCAGAAAAACCACAGAAAAAGAGTAACACCAGTAATCACTCCTTTTTTTTTTTTACCTTCTAGCTATGACATACAGCTACAGATGTCTCTTTTGTATAATGAGCTTTCAACTCACATGGCTTGTTTTGGTTTTTAAAATTGGGAATTACAAATTAAATTCTACCATTCTCCATGAATAATCATACCCATTTCCATGAAACTTCACTCTAAGCAATCACGGTACTGCAGTGAGGCTCTGTCCTTCTTCACTCCTCTGAGCTGATAATACCTATCACAAATCTGAGCTGGCCAGGCTGAAGGGGTGCTAAGGAGACCCAGCAGTTAACAGAAGTTATAATTTGCCTCATGTGTAAACAGTAGCAGAGAAAGTAAACATGGTACTGTGAAAGAATAATTTCCTTCCACCTGTAGCCCCTTATGAAGAGCAAATCTGCAATCGAGATGTTAGTAAGTGTTTGTGTACTTACAGGTATTATCAAGGTATAATTCAGATGAGAAAACCTACATAATTCCACTTGGAGGAACAAGTGCCATAGTTACCTGGTGACCCCCATACCTATGGGCCAATGGAACAGACCCAAGTATCACTTTCCCACCACTGACAAACTCAAGAAAATCAGATGTTCCTTTGACAGATATATCAAGATCCAAAATATTTTCAAGAACTTCCTGGAGGAAAAAATAATACAGATGGTACTTGAACATGATTGAATTTTCAGTGGTAATGAACATGTTTTCTCTAAAGGTTTTGTTACTAAAAGACAGCTCACAATATGTTTTAAATATGTTTAAAGTATATATTGATGCTTTCACAATAAATGGCATATGAATATTAAAAGATACTTTAAAAGATACTTTAGTACGTGCATTAAGAATCTCTACTAATTAGGAACAAAAACCAATAACCAACCTTTGAAACAGCTACAAGACGAACTCTGGATTTAAAAGGTGTAGGGTAGACAACTGAAAAAATACAGTTTTTCACAATGCGGACATAATTTTCCTGGATCACATCAACTGGAAAAGCATCTGTAGACATGAAACAGACAGAAAAGGTCTTTCAAAAAAACCCACAATTAATCATATTATTC
Organism: Serilophus lunatus; assembly: GCA_013399895.1. Taxonomy (NCBI): domain Eukaryota; kingdom Metazoa; phylum Chordata; class Aves; order Passeriformes; family Eurylaimidae; genus Serilophus; species Serilophus lunatus. The sequence goes on from VXBA01004912.1 coordinate 1,163,753, forward strand.
TTAATACCTTTCATCTTAAAATACTTCAGAAACAATTAAAACTTCAGTCATCACCACAGTGTATGAAAAGCTGCTCAAATAAATTCTTGTTTTTATTCTACTCGGAAATTTTGAAAAGGACTGAATTCTGCAGTTGAAGAACCTGGCAGGACATGCTATTTTTAAGATCCAAACCATATCTCAGCATCAATTGAATTAACTGTGATTAGAACAGTTTCAGGGCAGTTTCATACCCTGAAAGGTATTTGCATGAGACAGAGAAGTTCAGCTGCTGCCACAGCAATATAGCGCAACATATTTGAGTCACTGTGCAGCAGTAACTGCTGTACACAGTCCCTATGCAGCAATGATCACCAAGTAACCTAAGAAACGAGATGAAGCCTTTTCTGAGCAATGTAAACAGTGAGTGAAAGGGTCAGAAGATGTATTTGCTGTAGCGTAACAGATGTGCTTCATTCTTCCTTCAGATTTACCCTGTGACCCAATCCATGGTAACACAGGACAAATACTGTTTTAAAACACTAACTAATACTGTGTGGTTTACCATCTTTATGGATTCTTGCTTGCAACAATCTTATATGAATTATATAATCCCAGTACTTTATGGTCACTGTTCTGTAAATATTTTAAGTTAGCATCTCTGGAGCCTTGCTGCTAGCCATGCTTCTCAATACCTCTAATGGCAAACCCTGTTATAGCCAGCTGGCGCAGGACTATTATTTCTTAATACACACAAGAAGTTGTGCCACCTGATGGCATGTTTCTGTAATATTATCATACAAATTACCATTATGATTACAGGCAATTCTCTGTGCCCGGGAGCTACGACGCTTCGGGTACTTCCAGCACAGTGTCGGGTTATCTTTAACACGTAATTAGGGCTTAAAAAAATTCCCAAAAAAGCTCTTTAAGGACAATAAGGTTCCAATTTTAAATGTAGCATTTGACTGCGTCTATAAAGTCTTCACTTAGTCAGTGCTTTAAGAGCTGCTACAACCCACCAAGCAACACCTCCAGGGAAGGGCAGGTGCGCAGTGCGCGGGACAGGGCACGGCAGGACAGGACAGGACAGGACAATGTGCAGAGCCCGGGGCAGGTCAGCACAGGACAGGACAAGTGTGCACAGCCCAGGGCAGGACAGGGCAGGTGTTCACAGCCCGGGGCAGGACAAGGCAGGTGTGCAGAGCCCGGGGCAGGTGTGCAGAGCCCGGGGCAGGNGCGTTCGGGGCCGGGCAGAGCCCGCGGGAGCCGCACAGCGCGGCCACCCAGCCCCACGCCAAGCAGGCGGCCGCCCAGGGGGGCCACCGCATGGCCCCGCGCCTCCAACAAGCCACCAGAGAAACCG